>CM067517.1:19565449-19704663 GCA_034509495.1 Acestrorhynchus altus | reverse complement strand
TTTCACATTTTGTCTCTCATAGTTGAGGTCTACCTATGATGTCAATTACAGGCCTCTCTCATCTTTTTAAGTGGGAGAACTTGCACAATTGGTGACTGACTAAATACTTATTTTCCCCACTGTATATGATTTGGGTTGGAGTGAAAATAGCTTTTCCAAGCCTGTTTACAACCTTGTTATTCTGCCTCAGAATGAAACACACTGATTTTACTCTTCCCACATAGCTGCATGTCTTCTAGGAGAGGTCTGTGGTTAATTAACTTAACTCTTCGAACACAAGCTCCGCACTTTTTGGGAAGTTACATGCTGTGTTCTAGGCTTCATATCTCAGGATCAGAGTAACTGATTAACAGATATGATACATCTACAGTATCATAACAAACTATACGACTTACCCTATAAAAACATTGTGGATGAATTATCAGCAAGCTTGGAAAACAGCTGAAATCCACTCATTACCAGCTGAATTAAATCCCAGTTTAAATGCCAGAGGAGCTTCCAGTGTCTTATTTATTGCTCGGCCCACGTGTACATCTTTGACCTGCATGCAGAATCTGTACCTGACACACAGTACTTGTTGTTTTTCAGTAACTAGCAGATTCTGGTTGTGGTCTGCTTGTATCTGAAAACTGAATAAATGTGTAAAAAAAGGATATTCTCTCAAAATAGCTGTTGCTGTTTTTCCATTTCTTGTGCTTGGAGAAGGGCTAGCAGGGTAGCTGTTTTGGGATCAGCCTGTTTCATGCCTCTGTTTTGGTTATGCTGGACACAACAGTATGACATCTCCAAACTCATTTTCAACTATGCTAAGATAAATACAGATTTTTCTAGGACACCTTAAAAGTACACCAAAGGGACAAAAGTATTGAGACACCTGCTCTTGAATTGTTTCTTCTGAAATCCTACTTTTGTTGGAGTAACCGTTTCTACTGTCCAGGGATTTTGTCCCCTCGATTTTGATGCATTGCAGTAAGGATTTGATTGCATTCAGCCACAAGAGCTTTTGTGTGGTCAGATTGTTTGATGGTTATCAATACCCTCATGTATATCTAAGTTGTATTCTATTGGCAGTACAGGGACTAGACCTGCTGTGTATGCACATGCACATCTATGTCAGCAATAGGAGCAAATTAAAGTAGCTAAATGCATTTGAAGGGGTGTCATAAACATTTTGGCATATAGTGTAGTTTTGGGAAACGGGTCCTAGTTCATTACTGAGGTGTGAAACATGCTTTCATTTATTTACTTCAGGAATTAGAACTGGACGCTGCTTAAAGAAAGACAGGAACTCGACTGGAACCTGTGAAATATATGGCTGGTGCCCCATCGAAAGAAGTCAGAGAGCAGAGTAAGAACAATTCCAAAGTCCTCAGTGCTGCATCTGCTTTATGGTACAATGCTGTTTAGCAAGTGTTTACCATAAACCATAGGTTTGACAGGGCCACCCACAGTGGCATATAAGGCGTTCAGTTAGAGTCAGGGGCCTGAGTGGAAAAGCAGTCAGTAATAATCCATCTCCAGTGTTTTAATGTATTAATGCTGTTACTTGTTCACACTATTCTGTGTGCAGTAATCAACTTCTTTTCCCTCCTAGTGTGCCTTTGTTAGGAAAAACTGAAAGCTTTACCATATACATAAAGAACTTCATCAGGTTCCCCAAGTTTGGCTTCTCAAAGTAAGTAATTCCGATGTTTTAACAGGAATATTGCTAAATGGATTAAATCCATTGTCACAGATGCATTTGTGTTGGCCACATATACTAGTGATGGATGACACCCCCTATTTCCTTGCACCAATTCTTTCAAATTGTTATTTTTTAGCTGATTCAACCAGTTCAATTTCATTTCACTGTGTTCTGCTTTAAGATTACAGTGCTACAGTGAAATGAATTAGTACAAAACATCTGTGGTGTAAGTAAAGGCTACTGTATGACTGAATTTCAGCACTGCAATACACTGGTATAAGTGTTCAGGAACCAGTTTGCAGTTATTTTAGTTCCGTTCATCAGGTCTCTTAGAGATGCAAATGAAGTGAGTTGCTGTGTCTGAAATGTAATAAACGACACCTACTCAGATATTGTTCTGAGTAGAGACTGTTCACTGTTTTTGGTGGTTATGTTGATTGCGATCACCAGCATGATTGGTTAATGCCTGTTGAGGGAGTGGCTGGATGCTGCCTTAATATTTCCAGGCAAAAATATTTGTAGGATGATGATGGTAATGAATCATCATCATACAGGGCATTTTAATGTTCAGTGCATTGTCTCTCAGTATGAAATGTACTCTTCATTTTGGAATCAACCACATTTAAAGCACTGTCAAAGTCACGCTTTGAGATTCTCATATAGAACAGCACTGTGTTAGAGCTAGCAAAGTGTTGCTAGTGGTCTTTTCTTTTCTGCTGTGTGTTGAAGCTCTCTGTACTGGGCTGAGTGATGTACTGTCAGGGGGTATCGTGTTAGTGGTATTAAAAGCTTCCCCTACGAGGGACGCTAGTTTTACACATGCGACAAATATGTGAGTTTGAGTCAGATACAGTAAAATTGAGTCAGATAAGCTTAAATTGTTTAGTGTCACTAATGAATAATAAATAATAAGTATATATGCAGAAACATGAACTGCTTTTCATTAATCAGGAAGGTTTCATTTTTAAAATGCAAATTCACCATTTTACCAAGTTTGGTGCCAATTTCCTCCAATTATCTCACTACTTCTGATGATGCTGCACACCACAGCTTGCTTGATCGATCATTCTGCAGCTCCTCATGAATTCCCCCACACTGTAGGCCCCATCCTAACATTAGCAGTAATGGTTGTAATTGTACTATGGAGGAGGACTTTGCAGGTCGCTGATAGGCCCACGCAGAGCAGCTTTGCTCTCATTAGTCATCTACATACATTCAGAGGGTTGAGATTCATTTCCTCTTTCTTGATACAGGTTGTAGGTTATTTTCAACTGTAGCTGTAGCTGATGCCTTTCCTGCTTCAACTGTATTATTAGAATATCAGTTAATTTAGATACACTGCCCTGTAAGATACACTGCCCTGTACACTGCAGAGGAGGGCTGAGCCGAAGCAGAGTCGCCCAGGCAGTCAAATATAAATCCTGGGGTGGATTATGACTTGCTGGATGCGAAACGCCCACCTCTGGTACATTGTAGTACATTACCTGCTGTAACACACCCACTGCAACTCTGTGTGTTTGGAAAGGGAAAAACAAATGTGCAGGGTGTCTCCAGAACCAAGGTTGACAAACACTGGCATAGACATTTCTGAGCAATTCATTTGGACTGCCAGTGCTTACACACACATACACTTTTCATCCAGAAGGTAGAGCTATTGAACTACTGTTGCTCTTAACCAGGCTTCTGTGTTTACCCTTAAGGCTCTGCTAAAACTGGAAGCAAGAGGCCGTGTACTGTCCAGAAAACAACTAGTGATTTTATGACCATGTATAATAGAAAAGGATTACGAGTAATAGACTCTGGCTGCACTAACCTGAATTATCTTACAATAAATCACATGGGTTTTTTGCTAATGAGTTTAAAAAAAAAAAGCCCTGCATACTAAATTAGCGGTGCTGGAACAATATATACTAATAAATATTAAGTATTCTGGTCATATGTTATTTTCACCACTCTTCTAATACAGTCTGAGTAAGTAAATCAGTCTGCTAATTATATCTTAGGACTGCACATTTAGGTATGCAAAATATGTGATTAATAAGTGGATGTATTAAGGGAATTATTAAGGTGCACTTTTAAACTAGTGTTTAGTGTTCAATCAGGCAGCTCAGACTATTAAACTGTATTAGAAGAGTGGAGAAAATAACATGAACAGTGTTTTTAGTATATATTAAGTGAACCTTAGTATAATTTTAATTAAATTTTAGTTGGTAGTTAGTTGTAGTCAATACAAATTAGTGGTTTCAAAATAACAGCACAATTTAAATATAATTTCTTCTAAGTTCCTGTATCAGTGATTTTACTATTCTAATGGAAATGACCTACATAATGTGCTTTTGTTTTCTGTATTTAGTACATTTTCTCCTAAGAGTTTTATCAAATTGATTATTTCCTGTTAATTATTTGGAGATACTTTCAGAAAGAAATCTAGAAGCAGGTCTCTGGAGGCTGGTTTTTACCCATTATAAAAACATGTTTTTTATGTCTTGCTTCCTTTCTCTGGCTCCATTCTGTGGATTAACTTGAGTAATGCTGTCCTCAGATCAAATGTCTTAGACACAGCCACGGACACATATTTGAAGACGTGTTTGTATGATGAGATTGCTCATCCATACTGCCCCATATTTCGCCTTGGAGATATCGTCCACAGAGCTGGACACAATTTTCAGGACATGGCCCTGCTGGTGAGTCATACGTTTATGTACCTTTTTGGGACTTTTATTCTACACATAAAGAAACTAAGCTGCATGGACAGCCTAGTTATGAGTGATGTCAAAACCAAACTGCCTACAGCAGTAAACCCCCTCATTAATACTGAAGTCTTCAGAATTGTTATTACATTTCTGCCTCTACTCAGACTGTGAGAGGAACAAAGCATAGTTACAAGACATAGTTACAAAAAATGCTCTTTATTAGCTAAATGTTTTTGCAAAAATGATGTTCAATCAATTATGACACCCCATTAAACTTGCCTTTTTTAAGAGATGGGGGTAATATAATACAGTCTTTTCATCTATTACTAGTTAAAATGCCTAAAATTAGAGTCAGGTGCAGCACACCAGCTGCAAATAATTATGCCATTGTTAGAGAAGACTTGGGGGAGGCTGTTAGTTCAGGCTCAGACATTAGTTTGGTTTGCTCTTGATTGTTGAAGTGAACTCTTAAGCCTTCAGCTTAGGATGCAGAGTCTGGGAAGGGATTTAAAAAGATCTCAGAACATCTAACAGTCAGCCATTCATAATTTTTTTGTCTGGAAAATAAATTACAAGTTAAACAACTGCAAACATGACCGGGTCAGGCTATTCCAACAAGTTGAGCCCTAAACTGTTTCCACTAAAATGTTATAGTTGATGTCAGACTACAGCATCTACCATCAGAAAGAGACCAAACGAGTTTGATTTTCGTGGGAGGTGTGCAATAAGGAAGCTGTCCAACAAAACAAACAAACAAACACGTCAGTGCAAGACTGAGGATTCATTTGTCCAAAATACATTGTTCCAGACGTCTGGTCTATGTCTTAAGTGTTCTTTTGCCTTGGCCTTATTTTGGTCTGAGGTGTAAATTAGACAGGCTCCTCCAAAATCCTCTCTGACACTGTCCTAAACCTATGCAGCAGATGTGCCGCACCTGATTCTAATTTTAGACATTTCAAAATTACATTTAACCAAAGACATTAAAAAAACAACATTTCTTCAGTTGTATTTGTTTAGAGATATGACCTCTGTCTCTCTGCATTGTTAGAATAAAGATCAGGTGTCTATATATTTAAATATGTTAAAAATGTTGCGCCCTAATTTTTTTACGACTGTAATTACTATTTAAACCCACTATAAAGATGAAAAAGTCACAACACTATGCTGTCCTTCAAGAACTCTTAGCACATATTTCATACAGACTGCATTTAAACAGCGTAATGTTTATGTAGGGTGGGTCAATTGGAATCCTAATCGAGTGGCATTGTGACCTTGACAAAGGCTACTCACATTGCCATCCTCGCTATACTTTCACACGACTGGACGTCAATGTTACAGCCAACTCAGTCTCATCAGGATACAACTTCAGGTAAACCTTTTACTGTAACTCATACAGTGACGCTGCAGGACAGCTGATGTCGGTTTTAAACCTGACCACCAGTTTCTGACTTTATCTTTAGATATGCTCACTACTTCAAAAATGCTGCTGGAGAGACTCATCGAACACTCGTAAAGGTGTATGGGATTCGCTTTGACATCCTGGTTCACGGCAAAGTATGCGACTTACAGCAGTGTCCAGATGTTTGTGACAGTGTAACACTTCTTAACACATTTTAATCTTTAATTCAATCTTTTCATTTTTTTTAGGCAGGAAAGTTTAATATAATTCCCACCATTATAAACGTAGGCTCTGGTCTTGCTTTAATGGGTGCTGTAAGTATATTAATCTTATTCAGTAAGTAGTCTGCTCTGTTAGATGTTTTAAATAATGCTCTTTGTACAGTCAATCCTTTCCTCACATTTTAAAAATGTATTTTTACCTTTTCATTCACATACAGTAGCAAAATGTAAAATGAGGCTTGTAGACAACCTGTAGATATGAACTTTTCTTATTAATATCAATGTTTTCCTTCATTTTTCTGCAGGGGAGTTTTTTCTGTGACATGGTGCTTCTCTATATGATGAAGAAAAGTACCCTCTACAGGGAAAGGAAGTTTGAAAAAGACAACAAGTATGTCCCACAGCTACACTATTAGCATCTATTAGGTCACATTCCAAAGGCACATTTCAAAGAGTGGTATATACACGACAGCAAGTAAAGTTCTTGAAGTTGATGAGTTGAAGCAGGAAAAATGGAAAAGTGTAAGAACAAATCTATGATGGTGAGTCAACTGGGTTACAGCACGTCCAAAACATCAGGCAGGTCTTTTAGGTGTTTTTGGTATGCAGTGGTCAGTATCTACCAGATATGGTTCTGTAGGGTCATGGGTGCACTAAGGCTCACTAAGTCTTCTCTGAAAAAGTTCAGAGTCATGTGGAGTTCATGGTCAAAGCTGTTGGTGACACAAAGGGGGGGTGGGTAGTAAGAAGTATTATGGATTTGTAGTGGCATATCTTCATTAAAACACATTATGTAAATAATCAAGTCCATTCCTGAAAAAGTAGGTCAGACTTTGGATTTTGTTACAAGTCGAACCTCCTGTTTGAAGACGTGTGATAAAAGTGGGACAATTCAGTGTCCACCGTTAGTAATGGTGACCATATTATGGATTATTATGTGCAAGAAAGTAATGAATGTAACAAGGGTGCAATAAAGACTTTAAAGAAGAAATAACTGCTCAGATCAGTGTCTGCAGGCTGCAAAGATTGATGTCTGAGTGAGTTGGAAGAGGACTCCTTTTAGGAGAGGGGGTCACCTGAGGGTGGGTTGCAATGGCATGAAGAAATCCAATGCTGAATCTAGTGGAATGGGTTAATCCAGGTCAGGCAGAGCTGATTGAATGGAACAAAGGTTTGAACTGTAGAGATGACTCTCTGAAGTAAACGAGTTGTTGCACAATATGTGGACATTATGGAAGCAGTTCCAGCCTGTCCAGTACATGAGCGGAGTGTGATGGGTGACTGAACTTAGTGTGTAGGAGTTGGGAGTTGAGCTGAAAATGGTGGAAAAGTCTTGTGGCAGAAAGTGCTTGGTATGGCTCCACTTGATGGGCTGTGAGTGAATTTCTGAAACTAAAAAAAGCAAGAAAATAGCATTGAATAACCTAATATGTTTGGCTCAGATCTGATGTCTGGTGTTTGACGGTGAAGAAAACACTTAAAGATTGGTGAAGGGAATTGTAGTTGATATGATACAGTTGATCACACCGATGCAGAGTTATCAGATTAGGTTAAAGACTGTGCAGCATCTGCCCTTAGGTAAGCTTCTGTGCATTCAGCAGGTCAGGGAGAGGCAAGCTAATATCTAAACCTTGGTCTTGGAAAACAGGAATGTGGGCAGAAAGAGCAGGATCGTCAAGAGAGACCTCAGTCAATGGAATGGCGTCATTGTGTGGCAAAAAGAAAGAGACATTCTTTATTTGGACCAAGCAAGAATGTTAGCGATCATCAAATGAGGATGCAGAAAGGATGCATCTTAGAGGTAGAAGCACACAGAACTGGGGAGGTTAGAGGGAAGCTGATGACTGAGCACTTGTGATGGGATTGGAGGCAGTAATTACTGGTCTCAGTATGGATGAGTTTGGAGATTGTATATTGGAGTATATTTTCTCAGTATTTTTTTAAATATTAAGTACTTCCTGTGGCTGGTGATCTTTGCAGCAGATCAGTGCAGTTGATGTGTTCTTCGTGCCCATGTTTTACTAGTGCAGCTCCAAAAATTTGAATATCATGAAAATGTTCATAGTTTCATGTCCAAAGCTAAACTATTTTATAAACAGACACAATTCAATACTTATTTTTTTTTATCAGTATGGCTTATAGCCCAGAAATACACAATCATAAAGAACTAGAATATGTAATATTGAGTTTATAAAAATGATTAATCAGCCAATATCAACATTAAAACCAACAAAAAAGTCAGTGGCTCAGCGGTCTAATGCACTAGCACTATAATCTGACGATCACAGGTTCAAATCCTGGGTCATACTGCTTGCTATTGGCAGCCAGAGTTTTTGGGTGGGTAGACCACACCCAATGCGATGCTGGTCGTCTGTTGGCCATTGTATCGGAGCTGGGCACTTTCCTCTGAGCAATGATAGCAAAAAGAGGTGGTGGGTGGCTTCATGTGTTACAGGGAGGGAACAATTGGGATAAAAAATGTGGTGGTTGGTGGGGTGCAATGGATAAAACCGCCAGTGAGCCACCGCACAATGTGGGAGACTGGGGTTTGATTCCCACAACTATGCTGTGCTACACCAATAAGAGTCCTGGGGCAAGAATCCTAACAGTACTCTGTAATATGAATAACCTTGTAAGTTGCTCTGGATAAGAGCCATAAAAATGATTAAACATCACCAAAAAAAGACCTGAAAATAAAATGATCTTTTCTTGAAGTAAATTATGAACAAAAAACCTTCCTCCTGTACCTGCACTTGAGTGCTACATGTGTAGATATGGGATTTCTAGGATTAGGATTTGTCCAAGAGGTTCACATACTGTACATTTTTAATTTTAATTGTTTGATAGGTTTATTCAGTATACTTGATTAAATCACATTTTAACAGAAAGCTAGATATAAAGAATTTCTTCTTCAGCACAGTCTACTATTCAGTGTGGTTCCTGGTCTGGCTGATTGCATGGCATGTTTCTGCACTCTTCATAGGAATGGAAACAATAACAATTCAGAAGAGTCTGTTAAAGAGCCTTCGGAAGTGGAGCAACTCACTGACCCAACACCTGATCAACACACAGTGGGAACACCTTCATTTCCAATAGAGAAGCATGATAAGTCATCTGACTGACAAATAAAGCCATCAGATTGAGAGATAAACCTGACTTTTGAACAGCAGCCATAAAAGAATCCCAAAGACAATGCACACTTTCCACTGGTCTCTTCATGGAACATCCTGTTCCTAAATTAATATTATGAAATGTGACTATGCAAAGTCAGTACTGTATTTACTTGTATATGGATGCAGTTACAGTCAAAGCTGTGATTAATGCTCACATTTATACTATTTTCTATGTTTATTCAAGTTGCTGGCACGCTGTTGGTTGTCTCTCTTGCACTGTGATGTAAAAAAATGCAATAAACTATTACGTTTGTAAATGTCTAATTTAAGTGTTTCTAGGGAAGCAACACGGAACGCTCATAAGATGTGTCCTAGAAATGCATGAATGTACATGGGTGTACATCGATTCCAGTTTCGAAAAGGTGTTCAGGACTGTTGCAGTGCTCTCTAGGAGAGCTAACTCAAAAAGTCCGATGGGAAATCTGGGAGAGGTGAGAAAGAATCCAAAGATAATATTTAAAAGCTTCAAACTTGTTTTTTTTGGGAATTCAGAGCTGCAAATGTTTAAGGAGTGTACGGGCAGCAATCTATAACCTAACGTTTGGGCAATGACCCAAAGCACACATGTAAATCAACTAAATATTTGAAAAAGATGATTTGTTATGGAAATAGCAAAGGCAGGGTCCTGATTTTAACCATGTGGCCGTGGCATGACCTAAAAGAAATTCTCAAAAAGATGAACTAAAGCATTTGTGGATCGATTTGATTACTGCTAAAGAAGGAAGTACAGGATATTAAAATCAAAGTGTGCTTATTAAAAGACAAACGTGCATCTGTTTGTTTACATAGATTAGAGAGATGCAAACTACTACCATCACAGAGATATGTGGGTGAATGACGTGGTCAGGTCAGACTGGCAAGAGGAAAACAGAGTGAGTCTACAAACAAGGTGGTCATAATGTTATGGCTCATCAGTGCATAAAGCCTGCAGTAAGTGTCCACAATTCTTCAAACACCCCAAAGGTCTCACAACTAGAGCTCCCTCATGTGAAACTTGTTTTTGGAGCATATGATGTGCTTGATATGATGTTCCCCATTTCAGGAAACTTTAAGAACCAGATCTTCCAAACCATCAAAAAAGTCCTGCTTCTAAATGAGCCAGAACATGAACACAATTCAGGAGGTCTTGTTCAACATGATCCAGTTCACTCTGATAAGAACATACAGAACCACACACTCTTTGCAAATGCAAGTCAAACTTTATTTTGGTTAGAGGGGAATGTCTGTGCAACACATTGTTCCTGAAAAAAATGGGCATCTGGAATGAGATTTCAGCTACACAGTTACAGGTGTACACTGCTACCATTCAAGCGGCATTTCGTTCTTTGGTGGAACAACATGAGACACACTCGGCACAACTCCCAATAGACCCCTGAGCTTCAAAACGACCATCGTGTCATTTTGGGAGGGGAGTGATTGAGAGTACATGTGCTCTGAAGATAAAGAACTTTCTAAAGCACTCCTTAGAATGTTTCTAGGGCACTAGAAGAAGTTCAGCAGCGTAGATTTACCACCTCGACTAATGATTCAGCAGCAACTATTCAGATTCAAACAGATCGTATGCCTGTGGTGGCACATGCAATGTTCTTTTCTTTTTTTTTTTTTTTTTCTTTTTTTTTTGAATATCAGTAGTTTTTAAAGTAGCTTGGTCCCCCATTCATGAACAGTGCACCGGGTCTATGCAATGTGCACTTGTGCCAGTACGTTTCCTACTTACACATCCAGGCAGTCGCATACACACACAGTCCACATCCACCCAGTGGAGGCACTTCACATGGAAACAGTAACTATTATAAAGAGCGACCTGACTTTGCACCCTTGAGCTGTAACAAGGCATGAAATGAGGACTGAACGAAATGCGTCAAATCTGATGTTCAAGCTTTATGAGAAAAATAAGGAGAAGCAGCTTGCAGTTGACAGGCAAATGCATTAACTTACTATGGAAAGTTTCCATTAACAATGTTGCATCGCAAAAAGGCGAATCATAAATTAAACCTAGTTTCTATCCTCACGACATTAAGAAGAAGGCGGAACTCACAATATGTGGATGGAATTAAATAGCAGCTTCTTGGGCAAAGAAACATGACAAGAGAAGGAGAAGCCTGAACAGGGCTAGCCTATTCCTATTGAATGAACACCTGGCCTGTGCTGTTGTGAAAGCAATTAGGTTTTATTTATCAAGTCACAAAGCTCTGTTCAATGCAGCCAGCATTATTGTATACTCTACACTTATAGTCTAGTGGCTGTTTGTGACTGAGAGAGACCCAGGACAAGATGTTTTACTGCACAGGCAAATCCGATACAATAAATTATGAAGCTGAGGAGAGTAACATAACTTGTCGTGGTCTGAATGCAAAATGACAATCTGTTACAGCCCAGTACTATACATAGATAAAGTTGCTAAATACAAAAAAAAAAAAAAAAAAAAAAAAAAAAAATCACTCTCATTTTGAGAATTATTTTTTCCAGAAAAAAATTATGGTCTTCACATAAAAAAAATTACATTGCTAATATCACAATTCAGCATCTTCTACACCATGCCTATCATCAAAGACAGTCTGAGGAACAAATATTTAAGGCTCTTAAGGGGCAACCAGGGAGGCTAAGATACTGGGCATCATTCACGCCACCCGCTCACTGCTCAGAGATTGCTCCATCAGTTACACCAGAGTCTGTCTGCAGTCTGACAATACCTGCATCCGGCTGCCAGATGTCCTGCCCTGATACATGCATGGAGAGACCAGATTAACACCACTGGATGGAGGACAGGGGCACAGAGGGCATGAGCTAAACTGTAACTTGCATGAAGTGCGCAGGCGGCATGAGAAGAGGCACCAGTTGACCTGAGAAAGAGAGGAACTTGTCATACGAGGACATTCCTGAAGCAGCGGAGATCATTTGTTAAAAACCAAAGCTATGGATGTCACGGGGTTAAATGTAAAATAGGGCCAAGAATGCCTCAGGCTTTACATCTGATTCTTCCCTTAGATGTCAGCCCACCCCCCCACCCACCCCTTAGTTCTAACAGTCCATTTCACTGGTAGTATGTCAGCCATTTTAGGTTCAAAACAAGATGGCACCTGAGGTGAAACTTTGTGAGCTTGTTCCAACAAACGCTACTACTTCACTAAGTATACGGATTCTAACAGCCATGTAAATCACCCTGCCAGAACAGAGAACAATGGTGTTACTAATGGAGCAAACACAGAGTCCAGTTCACGCAGCAGACAGCATTCATAAACAAGGCTTATCACAGCTCTCAGTTACAGTAGTACAGAAAACCTAAATCAAAATCATATTTAGCCTGTGGTCCTCTTTTATATTGCCATAAAACTTGCAAGTGATCCATTCAAGCTCAAAGGAGGATTTCCTTTGAAAGTTATTGAAAACTAATCATTTAAATGGAAAGGTGACAAAGGTTTATAAAGGAACGGTTTCTGCTCCTCTGCACAGTCATTCACTTCATAAAATGGGCCCAAGTGTAATGAACATCTTAAGAGGGCTGATGTATTTCAATACCAGAGGCAAATCACAGACCCTATATCCTCTTCATATACCCTGAAGATTTCAAAACTCCTGTAGTGAATACCTAACTAGCTTTACAACCAAACGTAAAAACAACTTCTAACAAACTCAAGTAACTGAACGAAAAGAAAAGGAAAACAATCAATCAAACTATGCATCAGGTGCACAGTTTAAAAATCAACTCAAAAGCAGTTTATGGCCCAGGGTATCACCACTACATGACACCATATCAATCTAACTGAACCCAATGGCATACTCAGAAAACAGATAATCCAGCAACAGTCACAAAGAGAATGAAGCTGGGCAACACAATAGGAAAAAGAATAAAATTTCACACCAAGAAAGCCTTACGGTAACAGTCCGATCAAAGACATGTGTACATCAGCCCCAGGAAACAGTCTCGTCATAGGTGCATATCCCAGTGTCAATTTGCACTTTTTACTGATTCAGTTGCAAGCACAAATTAACATGTAAACATTAAAAGGGAAAAATCTGATTACTGTGTCAGAAATGCCAGATCATAACACAGAGGAAACAGTCTTCTCAGAAACATGGCACCCCGATAATCTCTTCAGTGAACTTCAGTGAGTGTGGCCTTGTCAGTGTTAGCACTTCTTAAAAGAAAATCAAGTAAACTACAACAAGATGACTGAAACAACCTCTGTGGATATGACAGTATGCCATACATCAGACATAAACTGCCGTGAGAAAAACCATGTCCATGGAAGCAATCCAGTGAGAACATCCACAATCCAGGTCTTCGAATCTGCACCTTGGTTCCAGCTTCCAGTCCTGGATTTCGTTCCGTCAGCAAGTTAAGGGAATTGTTAATGTAACTGATTGGCCACATAGTCACAACTACCAAAGATATAAAGTCCAGGTCTGGAAACCGGATGCAAGGTCCAGATTGGAAGACCTCTGTTCTAAGTCAACTAAGTAAGTCTAGACAAGAACAGAGAAAAACAAGATGCTTTCATCAAACGTGCTATTTCAACACAAATAAATATAGGCTAACACAGGCGACTTCTTAATCTAATCTACACAGAAGAGCCAAGTGAAAGCTTGCACATAATTAAGAGTGAGTATACTGCTGATTAATGATCACGGTTATCTGTAGCAGTCTTAGAGAATCCTGGAAAACAAGATCACAAATGTGGAAAACAGTAGATCACTTGCAAGACTGGAAACAAAAAGAAGGGGCCGGGATAGGTTCCTTACAACAGGTCTAACACTGAACGATGACTAGTCTCAGCAGGCTTCTGCTCATCTGTACCCTGGGTGATGAATATGTACATTTCGATTATCGCCCGAATCTGGGGCCCTGCGCATCTTTGCCATCGTGGCCGCATTCTGCTCTCGGAAGCAGGGTGCTTGGAAATCGGCGCTCATGTACTCCATGGTTTGCATCACGTTCGTCTGGCCAGTGGCGCCAGCCCCAGTTCTGTACTGGGCCCCGGAGTTGCAGTCTATGGAGGCCCCTGAAAGGCCTCCGTGGAATGGAATGGCCAGGTCCTGAGACCCTGAGCTGTCGCTGTTTGGCGTCGGCAAGATGCTGTTCCATGGTGGCTGCATGTAGTGCCCGTTGCTGTAATTCACAGCCCCTGGCATGGTACTGACTGGGGGAGAGGGGGTAGGTTTGTCTATAGGGGGCTTCAGACTAAATGACTGGCCCATGCACGTGTCCTGTGGGTAGTTCATGTTTTTGGTGGGGAAACCAGGCCCAGGTGGATTCTTGCCTGGGTGCGCTCCGTCCGGCAATGGCTGTAGGCGAACCAGCTGCTGCTGGTTCCACGAGCGCTGTTGCGGTGGGTGTTGTTGCAACTGAGGCTGGACCTGCTGCTGCTTCACATCATGATATGCAGGCATCCTATTCATGGCGGCCATACTGGGCAGTGGTAAAGCAGGGGCAGGGCCAGCTTTGTCAGAGGTGTTAGTTAGGGCACATGAGGGTAGAGAGTTGTGGTTGCAGACACGGGAGCTGGCGTTGATGAGCAGGTTGCGACTGATGGGGCTGGGGTTGGCAATCTGTCCTTCACACACAGAGGTAGCGCTCACACCAGCCCGGGCCTGGCAGAACTGGCTAATCTGATGCACAATGCTGCTAAGGTCACCGGGACGGTTCTGGTGCAGGCTGGCAGCCATGGACAGCGGGATGGTTGAGGTAGACACGGTCACATTGGGAGGGGCATCAGCGTCAGGGAGCTTCCCAGTAATCTGCATGCCTGGTGGATGCTGCAGCGGTGGCATGACACCATTGGAGCCTGGAGGGCCTGCACCAGTGGCTTGAGGAACTTGCTGCGTTTGGGGGAAACCCTGGGCGTGCTGCATGCAAGCTGACTGAGTCACATCAGGAAGGTGCCGGAGGCCCTGAGGACCTGGCTGGTGGTGGTGCTGCTGCATAAGTGTGTGATGATGATGGAGAACATGATGTGGTGCAGGCTGCTGGCTAGCCATACTAGGATGTACAGTCTGCTGATGGCCCAGGCTTTGCTGTTGTAAACTGGGAGGATGAACCAGAACCTTCTGCTGTTGTGGCATGGTATGGGGATGGGGTAGGGTCTGTTGGGCCTGCAAGCTCTGAGGGTGGGTCAGGCTCTTCTGGGCTAACAGCTGTGGCTGGGAGAGAGCCTGCATACGAGGAACAGTCTGAGGCAGGTTTAAAGTGCTCGGAGTGCTGTAAGTTCCACTCTGCGGATTCATGACGATCTTGGGGAGGAAGCGGGCTCGGCTGCCCTCAAACTCCTTGAGAATTCCTTTAACAGGAACTTTGACTATGGCCAAGAGGCCTGTCCTGGTGCTGACCTGAGATGGGTAGGGACTGTATCTCTGACTGGAGGTGTCAAGACCGTTCACTGTACGCCGGAGATGCTTTCTCTGAGGTACTTTCACGTTACTGGGAAAGATTTTTATAGTCAGTGGGTTATTGGCAACTTTCTTAGCATAGGCATCCAATTCTGCTGGGGTTGGATACTGTGCAGATCTCATCTTCTGCGTGGTGTCCCCTGAGACAGACAGAAAAAAAATGTGGAACACATTAGAAAATCAGATATGACAAACACAAATGCTAGTTAATTATCCAGGCTTGAAACTACTGTAGTCAATATGGTATTCAATATACCATTATCCAATATATATATCCAATCATATACTTTGTAATTGTTTAGTCCCAAGAAGTCAAGTAATTTGCACTGGAAATTTCCTTTAATGGAATTCCTATATAACTGTACTTAGCGATGTCACGATACTAGAAATTTAGTATCTGATACCAATACCACTAAAATTCTACAACTGTCGATACCAGTTTCAATACCACAACACAAAATAAACAGTAAGGGTGGGACGGACCACAAATTTCACTGATTGAATAGTTTCAGTTTTTAAGTCATGGATTGTATTGTTTTTGGCTCAACATAAAAACACATATCAGAAAACAATCCATGAAGCTTTGTTTTGAACATTGTCTTAAATTAAACTAACAAGAGGTTTAGGGTTTAATAACCTGTCTACCAGACGGCACTGAAATGTAAATGAAATTATTTTTTTGTTTAAATGTATGACGACCATTATATTTCATATTCATCTTATTCTGGGTATATTTGGACTAAGCCCTACATAGTTTTCACTCTGCGACTTGTGAGCAGCGTAGTGCGCAGTCAAACTTAAATTAAGTTGCTCTGGGGAACATCTGTATGTGGTAAAAACAACAGAAGATGCTTTGGAGAAATCATTGATTTAAAATGTAGGTGTGTGGGGATTTCACAGCACTTTTCATGTACTCCTAAACCCTATGTTTTCCACAACGGAATGTCGTCTCATGTCTACAGTGGGAAAGGGTTCCATTTTTCCCATTGAAGGTCCCAATGAGCACAGTGGCCTCGATCATCTGTAAATGGAAGAAGTTTGGAACCACCAGGACCCATCATAGAGCTGGCTGCCCAGCCAAAATGAGTGATCGTGGTGGAAGAGCCTTTATCAGGGATGTGACAAAGAACCCAATAATCACTCTGACAGAGCTCCAACGTAGCTGTGTCGAGAGAGGATAACCTTACACAAGGACAACCATTTCTGGAGCACTCGACCAGGCCTGTACGGCCCAGGGGGGAACGCACTCCTCAGTCAAAGAGAAACAAATAGATTGAACTTTTTGGACTGAATGCCAAACATGAGGAAGCCATGTACTGCTCATCACCTCGCCAAAACCTTACTACAGTGAGGCATGGTGGTGGCAGCATCATGCAGAAGGGATGTTTTTCTGCAACAGGAACTGGGAGACAGGGTCAAGGGAAAGATGACTGCAGCGATGTACAACCGTCCAGTTGTACAACAACCCTAATCCAGGATAATAAAGGAGTGGCTTCGGGAAAACTTTCTAAATGTCCTTGAATGGCCCTGCTTGAGCCCAGACTTGAACGCGATCTCTGGGGAAATCTAAAAATGGCTGTGTACAAACACCAGCTTCAGAGGTTCTGCAAAGAAGAATGGAAGAAACTTCCCAAAACCAGGTGTGTCTGACATGAGGCTGTATTTGCTGCCAAAGGTGTTTCAACAAAAGTATTGAGCAAAGGCTGTGAATACTTCTACACTATATTTTTGTGTTTCACTTTTAATACATTTGCAAAGATTTCAAACAATCTTCTCATTTTGTCATTGTGGGGTATTGTGTGTAGTTTTGAGGGAACACATTTTTGAACAATTTAATCCATTTTGGAATAAGGCTGTAACATAGGGCTGGGCAATTCATCAGAAATGAATCACAAACAACATTCAGAAACCTGTCCATGTTGGTTATTTCATTTATTAAATGCTGTAAATACTTTCCCCACACTGCATACATTCATGTGCAGTGTCTTTAAGAACACACCACCACACGGACACACATCACACAATTACCTTTGAAAGGTAATTAGGATTTCCTGTTTATGGTGTGCAGAACTTTGATGAGCCACTTATTTTTTTACTATAACAGTGATGCACTGTTGGGACTGTGCTTTCAGCCCAATGTTACTTATTATACTACTGGTGAAGATGCACTTTTAAATGTGAGTTGGTCAATACCCTAGACCCCACTGTCTGCCATTAGTATTTACCTCTTTTGGTTATGTGGTGTAAATGGGATGCACAAACATCACGAGAGAATTCTTTATTTAGAAAGATGAACAATGTTGATTCATTTTCCTGGAATTTGCCTCAGGTTTAATGGAAATGCATCTGGATTAAGGGTTCTAACAAAAACAGAGAAAATGATTTCCCTTGAACTAACCTACAACATGACCTAATTGGTTCATAAAAACAGAAAAGGATGAATGATCTGTATCTGTGTTTTTTTTTTCTAATTCCTACATAATTGTTGCTGGAACACAACTACAGTTTAGTCATTGCCTTGATGGGTTTTTTTTAAGCTCTAAACGAACTCGCCCCTGTTTATGTTGCAGAGATGCTTTGTACGTATGACCCCTCCCATTTTTAAATCTCATCTTAAAACTCAGTTATATAGGTTTCAGCAGCTGTTAGCAGCTGTTCTAAAACACAAGATGCACATACAAGCTTAAACCTTGTGTTTCTTTTTAGAATTAAACTTCTGGTCAAGTCATCTCATCTATATTCAGCAAGGGGGTTGAGAGAGGATTAGGGAGAAACACCCAGATACTCACATTTCTGAAGTCCAGTGTTCATCTGCGTGTGGGTGAGAAGCTGGAGAGAGGGGGCTGATACTGGCAGACAGGCCAGCATGTCACACAGGCACTAATGCAGCATCAGACGGTCGCTCTTCATCACACTAAAAGACAGACAGACATGCAGAAATACATTATTATACACTACCACATACAACCACGAAAGCATCAGCACCGTCTGTGGACTTAGATCACCTTGTGAAACAGATCAGAACAATCCCAAGACCACATGCAGACAGCAACATCCATCAGACAAAGGTCGGCGTAAGGCACAGAACACAGTCTTTTAATAGTTCCCATCACATCTGATGGCTCGCCTAACAAGATCCAGCAGAGGTAACACACCTAATTGAATCTAGGGCCTCCATCTTACCTCGAACATCAATCACAAGCATGAACAAAAGGGTGGGGAATGGGTAATTGCCTCTCTGCAGAAGCCCTTTATTTAAATATCATGCATTCATCCATGACCTTTCTCCACAGCTCAGCTGAGCAGCTGGTGGCAGAGCCCACAGTGCACACCCTGCAGGCCCTGTGTCAGCACTGCCACTCTGCTCCCAGCCTGGCAGGTGCCCAGGGCACGGCAGGAGGTTCAGGCCACGGGCTCTCTCCAGCCTGGGGGGCAGCAGATAAGGCAGGGAGAGCCTCCGTCCATTTTCAGGGGGACATCATCCAGGCTTTAGGGGTAATCCACAGTCAGCACAACGTATAAACGTAAACGACGCCCTGGAAGGAGCAGCAGCTGCTCCCTGCGCGTTGTGTCGGGATGACGAAATGAACACGTGTTAAATCCCCCCAGACTCCCGACGGGGCAGAAAACAGGGAAGTAAAGGCTGCTGGGCTGCTTTTGGACACTGTAAACCAAAACAAAAGGGGTCCAGAACCCCTAAAGCCCAGCACTGCCCCTCCGTGCGCACTGACGGCCATAACTGACCCCAGTGGCGCGCGCGACCCTCAAGCGGACCGGCCTGCGGGAGGCTCCGGCTCCGTCCTCCGCCGGTCCGGGCGCACAGAAGCGGCCCTGCGCTGCTGCTCTGAGCCCGGCAGACAGCGGGCCGCCGCCACTCTACCCCCGGCTCGCTCTTCTTTGTGCCCAGTCTGCGCGGCTCGGCCCGCCACCCCCGCGCCTCCAGCGCCCCCGCCAGCCGGACTCGAAGCACGACTTACTCTCTGTCGCGAAAGCTCTGTGTCCGAGGTTCAAAGCTGCATTTTGTGGCCTTTGTCCCGCTCCGACAGGCGCCTCGAAGCGTCGCTTAGTCACTGACCGCAGCCGGACGGCGCGCATGCGCACTGTCCACAGCCCAGCCTCTGCCTCTGCGAGCTCAGCGCGGAGGACGCGGAGCAGCCGAGGCACGACAGCGCCCCCGTTCTGTTTGGAGTGGAGCCACCACTCACAGAAAGAGAGACACAGAGAGAGAGAGAGAGAGAGAGAGAGAGAGAGAGAGAAACACTCATCACATCCTACTGACCGCACCCACCCAAAACCACTGTAAATAACAATGTAAATACCTGTTTGTATTGTTATGTAGATCTATGTGTACACATGTGTATATATATATATATATATATATATATATATATATATATATATATATATATATATATATATATATATATATATATATAATAAAAAATTATCATATTATTGTCCTTTTGTAATGTTTCTGTGCTTTGGCAACATTGTTAAAAAGAACAGTCATGCCAATAAAGCAAACTTAAATTGAAATTGAAAATTGAGAGAGAGAGAGAGAGAGAGAGAGAGAGAGAGAGCACAAAGTCAGAGAGAGAGAAAGATAGAGAGAAACAGTCTGAGAGAAAGAACACAGTCAGAGAGACCACTACTATACTTTACTACTATAGAACACTACTAGAGGGAACTACTATTCACTCCTGGAAGCATTGGTCCTCACCCTAATCTTAATATTTCCCTTGAGAACTCACTGGTCACTCCATCTGCTGAAGCACGGAGTCGTGGTGTAGTAATGGATGACCAGTTATCGTTCTCAGCTCGTGTTGCAAACCTGACACGGTCTAGCAGATTTCTCCTTTACAACATCAGGAGAATTCAACCTTTTCTGTCTAGAGAGGCCACTCAGGTGCTTGTTCAGTCTCTTGTCATTTTAAGACTAGACTACTGTAACTCCCTACTGGCTGGCCTTCCTATGTGGACCATCAGACCATTGCAACCTATCCAGAATGCAGCACCACGTCTCGTCTTCAATGTTTGTAAATTCAATCATGTAACTCCTCTGCTGCGTTCCCTTCATTGGCTCCCTGTAGCTGCCCACATCAGATTCAAAACCTTGATGCTGACCTACAAAGCCAAAAATGGACCAGCCCCTCCATACATGATGGCAATTGTCAAAACTTGAGCTGTACCAAGAGCCCTTCAAGCTTCAAGTACAGCTCAGCTTGACCCACCATCCCTCAGAATGCAAGGAAAACATGCATCCAGACTCTTTTCTATTCTGGCACCAAAATGGTGGAACGAACTTCCCCTGGGAGTCTGAACAGCTGAGTCCCTCACTGTCTTCAAACGCAGACTGAAGACTCATCTGTTTCAGGAGTATTTAACTCCATAAAGACATTTTTTTTAACAGGATCTTAGCGCAACAGGATTGCCTTGTCTTCTAGCTAAGGATATTGTGAGTGAACAGCAAAGCACTTTTGTAAGTCGCTCTGGATAAGGGTGTCTGCTAAATGCTGTAAATGTAAATGTAGAACAGTCTGAGAAAGAACACACAGTCAGCGAGAGAGTGCAGGCAAGAGAGAGAGAACAGTCAGAGAGAGACAGAGCACACAGTTAGAGAGAGCATACACTCAGAGAGAACACACATTCAGAGAGAGAACACAGTCTGAGAGAGAGTACACAGACAGAGAGGGAGAGAACAGTCAGAGAGTGCACAGACAGAGCGAGAACACAGTCTGAGAGAGAGAGCACAGTGAGAGAGGGAGAGAACAGTGAGAGTGCACAGTCAGAGAAGGAGAGAACACATAGTCAGAGAGAGAGAGAGAGAGAGAGAGAGAGAGAGAGAGAGAGCACAGTCAGGGAGACATAATACAGTCAGACAGAGAAAACAGAGAGAACAGTCAGAAAGAGAGAGAGAACAGTCAGAGAGAGAGAGAGAGAGCACACAGTCAGCAAGAGAGTGCATCAGAGAGAGAGAACAGAGAGAGAGAGAGCACTGTCAGAGAGAGAGAGCACTGTCAGGGAGAGAGAACACAGACAGAGAGAGAACACAGACAGAAAGAGAACAGTCAGATTAATAGTTAGAAATATCAATCAATCAATCAATCAATCAAAGTTTATTTGTATAGCGCTTTTTACAACAAGGAGTCACAAAGCAGCTTTACAGAAATCCAGGTCCAAGCCTCAAATGAGCAGCCAGACTAGGAGGAAGAAACCTTGAGAGGAACCAAGGCTCAAGAGAGGAACCCATTCTCCTCTGGTCAACACCGGAGAACAAAGAAAAAAAGGCACATACATGAGGAAAAAAGATGTATAATAGATAATGAAGGAAAAAGAGGAAATTTTGCTTGCATTAACTGTGATACAAGTATGAATTGATAATGAGTTATATGGCAGTTGAAATGTAAGTTGGATGCAAGCAAGTGTTGGTATTGAAGTCCATGCAGGTTGTGTAGTCTAGCAGTTGGTTCTCAGAAGTGGATGAGTAGAGGGGTGGATCAGTATCAGCCAGGCAGCTGGGGCAGCTCAGGACATGGGAGGAGAGAGGGAGAAAAATTAGTGGACCCTTAGAGGTGTTAATAAAAAGCCTGCGTAAAGAGAAAGGTTTTCAATCGTGATTTGAAGATATAGAGAGTGTGTCTGAGTCCATAGCTGGGGGGCTTTATAAGAGAGTGCTCGTCCCCCAACAGTGTTCTTTTTAATCCTAGAGACTGTCAGAAGGCCTGCGTACATATTGTAATGCCCACACTCCAACTAGCTCAGAGTGCGGCTGCTGGAGTGCGGCTTAAACTGTGAAACCCGTCACTTAAACTTCACTCAAAAGATGCAGGCCTACTAACAGTCCCTCAAAGAGACCCTAAAGCACCCCAAATCTGGAAAAACCCTTCCTATCACTGTTTGGGACATTCTCCTTCTTTAAGCCTACATTGAAAACATTTCTCTTCACACAGTCTTTGGTTAACCTCTCTTTACAGGTTTCATTGCTGTTGCTCTGTATTGCCACACTAGAGTCATACCTGTGCATGATTGTTTAACCTGCATGGGCTTTTACTTTACCTGCCCATATACAGCCTGCTCTTACTTTAGCTAAAACTCTTTATTATTTTACTTTCTGTCCAGTTATTTTGTAGTTTTTCTTTGCCACTGTCAGCTATTGGCTGCTTAAAAGAGGCTCAGAACCAGATATCTGTGCAGCTGCTTTGAGTCACATGTAAAATACTACTACATACAAGTCACTCAGTGGTTTAGCCCCACAGCATCTTACAGAAATTCTTAAACCATCAACCTTTAAATTCACTCGCAAGATGCAGGCCTAATAACAGTTCCTCAAATACAAAAAAAAAAAAATACAGCAAAGGGACCCATAAAGCACCCCTGGATCTCTAGAATACCCTTCCTGTTACTGTTTGGGACTCACACTCTCATTCTTCAAGCATTGACTTTATTGTAAAAAATGCTATATAAATAAATTTTGATTTGATTTGGAGATCAGTTGGGGCCCAAATGGATGTAACATGGTCATGTTGGGTTTCAGGTGAGCTTTTCTGTGTGGGTTTATATGTGTTTTTACTGGGACCTAGTTGAGCTTCTTAAATTGGCCACACTGTTACAGCCTCCTTTAATCAGTATACAACCTGAATTGCGTCCATCTTTAATTCCTCCTGGTCCAATAAAAGAGCCTAGTGGGCATGCATATGTACGGCTTAAACAGAACGGATGGATGGATGGGTGGATGGTTGGATGGATGGATGGGTGGGTTGATGGATGATGGATAGATCTTTACTCATCCCTTTGGGAGGGTTCCCTCAGAGAAAGTAAAGATTCCAGCAGCCTCATTACAGTACAGACAAATCCAGATGTTGTCTGGGTGTCATTTATTGTCAATCTCCCAAAATCTGTCATTGTGAATCGCCCATTACATATAAACACATATAAAAACATTGTTAAAGGGTCAGGTGACGGTTAACTTTAAAGATGATGCATTTCTTATAGATTTAAGCCTTTCCTCCCACCGCTGTGGCCTGGTGGTTGGCGAACCAGCCTTGTGACTGGAAGGTTGCCAGTTTCGAATCCCTGACTGAACTGACTGAAGTGCCCTTGAGCAAGGCACCGCTCCGGGCACGTGTGCCCACTGCCCACTGGTGTGTGAATTCACTGGTGTGTTTCAATGTGTGTGGATGGGTACAACGCCTAATGCCAAGGAGGTCTAATTCCCATGTGTGCACAACACAGTGGGTCCAATGAGTACAATTACTAATTACGAAGGGCTTTAACAGCCAAATGGGTGTTCTCCTTTTGCTCTGGCATTACAGATCTCAACACGAACTCTTCTTCTTCATCCACACGTTCACTGCCATTCCTCACAATCACAGACCTACTTGCAAAAGCTTCACAACCTAGTTCCTCTTCTCAGAATCTGTATGAATCTGTGTGATAGGCAGCTGCTTAGAGGAGCCCACAGCAGCTGGTAGTTGGTGAGAGGCCAGAAGGATTTGTAATAAAGAGAGGACACAGCTGAATAACACCAGTGTGAGCCACTGCACCCTGAAGAACAGGCCGTTAGTGTGATAATGTCACAGTGAGACAGAGGGCTGGTCCAGCCGTGTTGACAAACTCCGACGATGCTGAGCGTGTCCTCAGCGGGGCGGAGGCAGACGCCGGAGAGGACGCCAAACAAACTACAGCTGATTACTAACGGCTCGGGCCCATAACCGCTGTTTACGGCCGTGTTTACGCAGTGAGAGACGCTGGTGAAGAGGGAAGCACGGATGCGAGCATGGGCAGCTGTTTGACGGTTGGACCGAACGAAGCGCTCGTCGTGTCAGGTTCGTTAGCATCTTAGCTCAAAGCTATCTCAGTGATAAGCGGTGAACACCCTGTTCAGCCCGATCTCCACCGCGGATCACCAGGAGCTTCTGGCTGCTTCAGAAGCTCCAGCACGTCGACATTTTCTGGATCCTCTGTAAACAAACCTGCAGTTTGGCTTCTCCCTTCAGAAGAAGCCAGTAGAGCATGTTTTCAGTGATATCAGGAGGAGAAACGTCCCCCCAGGGTTTACATCACCCCTTTAGAGCATAAAGACAGACATTTAACTGACCATCAGTGTGTTTATTTTGGAATTATTGATTGATTGATTGTAGATGGATTGATGGGATCGATGTCCCCAGAGTTTCATAATAATGTTTATATCACCCCATTAGACCATTAACACAGACATTTAGCTGATCATCAGTGTGTTTATGTTGGATTGATTGATTATTGATTATTGATTCATTGATTGATTGATTGATTGATTGATGTCCCAAATAACAGGAGGAGAAAAGTCCCCCAGTGTTTCATAAATGTTTTTCACCCCATTAGAGAATAAACACAGACATTTAGCTGATCATCAGCGAGTTTATGTTGGATTGATTGATTGATTATTGATTGATTGACTGATTTATGGATTGATTGATTTCTCGCCCTTGTGCTCAGAGTTTCCGGCTGGGATAAGTGGTATAGAAAATGGATGGATGGATGATTGATTGGATTTATAGATGTCCAAAATAAGAGGAGGAGTAAAGTCCACTAAAATCACCCCATTAGAGCATAAACACAGACATTTAGCTGATCATCAATGTGTTTATGTTGGATTGCAGGCACCAAGTGTCTCCTACCATTCCCAGTCTTTCAGGTCAGAGCCATATTTAACTGCAGAGACCTTTATGAACACAGACCTCCCTGGTATGATTCGCACTAACCTGGGTGTGTTTGGGTGAAACTGAGTGCCGTGTGATTGTGGTTGGTTCCTCAGGTGGCTGTACTGGGTCAGATGAGAAGACCTATGTGGTGGGCGGCTGGGCCTGGGCATGGTGGTTCCTGACAGACACACAAAGGTGAGGCTCTCTCTGTTGATTCTGTTCTGTTGTTGTTCTGCACCACTTGGGTGTATTTTGGTAAAACCCATGACACTGACCGTGTGTGATGTCACAGCAGTGGCATCTTTGTAGTAAGCTGTGCGGTGAAAGCGAGATCCACACTTAGTGGGCAGTTATGTTTTCTTGGCTTCATAGCTGAGGATCAGAGTAAACTACACACTGGACTGCATATCACAACCTACTGCATGACTTACCCCTCAGGGAGAAATTGAGCTTGGGAAAAGAGGAGTGAATTTCCTTTGTTCCTAACTGAATTGAA
Source organism: Acestrorhynchus altus (assembly GCA_034509495.1). NCBI lineage: Eukaryota > Metazoa > Chordata > Actinopteri > Characiformes > Acestrorhynchidae > Acestrorhynchus > Acestrorhynchus altus. The sequence goes on along the minus strand of CM067517.1, from coordinate 19,678,930 downwards.
TCCTAGTGTAAATGCCAGGTTAAGGAGTCTTCCAGGGCCTGTTTACTGCTCTGTCCATGTGGACATGCTCCACTTGCATGCAGACTCTGACTGATCAGTGCGTGATGGCAGGGCCACTGATGTCACTGATGATGATGATGACCCAGATATGGACCCAGGTTATGGAATGTTTCACAAGCATATTCATGAATGGTAGGAAGGGATGTAGCTGTTCCTAATAGGCTTCTGTTCAGCTGTAAACACTTTCATAACATTGGCTAGTAATCGCAGCTGCTTCTCATATTTTGTGTCATTTTTTGGATAATTTACTGAATGGATGTTGAAATTAAAATTAGATCATTACTAGATCATGCTCGATTTTTAGGGGGGGGGTGTCGCCCTTCATGTTGTATTTTTATTTCACTTGAACTCCATTTACACACTGGGAAGTATTTTGAAGAACATATTGTAAATATCCACAATCTAAGGCCTCTTTCCAAAGCCCTAATGTATGACACTAAAATGGAAAAAAGCTGAAGCAAAATGACCCGATACAGACACACACCTGAAGTGTATGACATTTTAGTCTTAACAACACTAGTTTAACCAGTAGACAAATGTTACTCTAGAAACCACTAGCTAATCGATGATCTAATTTTATGAGGACAACAAACAAGGCTCCTCAGCAGGTGCTTTACTGAACCTGTCTGACACGTAAATCTGTGGAGAGTGGTGCTGCAATGGGCTAGAATTGGTCTTATTAGTATTAACTCTAGCTTTCTGACCTTCCAGGCTCTAAAGTTGTATTTTAGGGGTTGCCAGCTCTCTCAGAGGCACAAAGGGCTGTCTACATTAGAACACAGTAAATCAGCACAAAACACAAGATGATAGTATCATTTCACATATAAAAGGAAGCAAATGTAAATAAGACATTTTTGGCGGAAAGAACTTCAGTATAAAATGGTACAAATATTATCTAAATGTTTATGTTCATTAGATCTTCCCACAGTAGTTAAACTCCTCTCTATTAGCAGGGACTGTGTTCATCAGGGCATTGTAAACCCATGAATGAGCTTCAAATTGCTTCATTGACATTTTATGAACTGCTTTTAGTGCAGGAGAAGCTCTTTTAAGAAATAATTGGCAACACTGATATCTTAATGCCAATAAGCCACTAGAAATACTAAATGAAATTATCTTTGTTGCCACATTAGTTAGTTAAAGAGCAAAAACTGTGTTCCTTTGCTTTCATAATTGTAGGCAAGAAGTGCACAAAAGTCCTTTTTCAGTGCTCCATTGTTGTTCTGCAACATGCTGTAAACAGATTGTTTTTGTCAGAAGAATTGTTTTGTTTTTATGGCTTGTATTAATAATTTAATATATTAAAGGTTTGCATAATATCAAGTTTTATGCTGCCTTTGTTTTGTAAATTCAATAGCCCACTGAAAACATCTCAGATTAATCACAGTAATGTTCAATTTCTTGGCTTTATTAAAATAAACTAAAATCCATTTTGGCGATGCCAGTATCACACCATGCACTGAAATTGACAAATGTTTAAGAATTTGTCAATAGATTTAAGAAATTAGTCACATGTATCATTTGCTTAGTTGAGAATGTTTTGTAAATAGTTGTATTTGGAACTTGGTTGAAACCTTTGAGTCAGTGACATGATCCATAATTCCACCCCTGGATGTCTGCCTAACTGAGAAATCCATTTTATAAAATACTTTTCTGTACTTACACATGTGATCTGGTGAAGACATTTGCTGCTGTCAGTTTACATTTCAACTCAACATTGTCTTTTTTTTTTAGATTTAAAGGATTAAATCTGAAGATTAACAACATATAGTGACAGTTTGGGTGTCAAGGGTTCTGTTACTATGAATAGCTAGATGATGACAAATATGTAGATGATGATGATGATGAGGAATAGATAGATGACCTAATCTTCAAAAGGCACAAAGTTAAAGATGAAACATTCTCTTCAAACATATAAGCAAGTTTATTGTAAGCTGTTGCTTCATGCTCTGAACAATAAAATAATTTATGCTGACAAAGTAGAAGTAAAGTAACATAGCTGATATCATTAATACATATTTGCTTTTGTCTACAGTAAATATAATCTTGCATTTACTAGGAAAAGAATGGGAAAGCATTTTCAGGTTTTGTGATAATGAAAAGAACAATAGTAATTCTAAACAGTACTCAAAACCCACATTGGACTTCCTAAGAGGCACACATCTTTGCCATGGCCCACAGTTGTTGGAAATCTGAGGATAAATCTCAAAAGAGCAGTGCACACAACTTTAGCTTTAAACATGGTTATACAAAGTGTTTACGAGCTGCTATACTTGCTAAAGGGGTGCAGATGTGGCCAAACCTTTCCATTTTCACTAAATAACTCTTCCCGTTGATCCATCTCATCATAACAACACCATGCTGATAAGACATTTATTTATTTATGCCTTTCTGGGATGTCATGCTGGTGCTGGATGAGTGAATTAGGATTCAGGCAGCCTAGGCTGATGTGTGTCACATGCAGAAATACCCAACATGGCAGTCTAACCTGCTGATAACAGAACTGACAGCACCTGTTGGAGCCAGATGTTATGTCTGGCTCATTCCACATAGACTTAGATGCTGTGATTATGGGAATGCAAAGGCATGTCTGCTATGCAATAATGTTTCTGATTTCTTCAGGGCATATTTGTTGATGTCTACATTTTGCATCTGTTAGGCCTTAACCTTTGCATCCATGTTTAATGATAGCAGCAGGCTGGTTTATCAGCCTTGCTGGGAAAACCCATTATAACATGCTGAAGCAACACAGAGGTTTTCTAAGTGCAAAAATTTGGTACATGGATATTTCAGTGCATCATATCAAATGACCTCCCTAAGTGGTTGTGATAAACCATTACCAAGGCATGTAAATAGGGTTGTGGTTTTTCATGCTCCCAGCATCCCTCTCAAAGCTTAAAACGCAGTGGGATGAATAATCCATCTTGTGTTCCCAACATACAGTGCCTTGCATAAGTATTCAGATTTGTCTAGATCACAAATGGCATGTTGATATTTTGTGCTCTCATTTTTTTAATTTTAAAGTCTGTCCAACAAAATTAATTATTTGAAACCTCTGTGTTGTGAAAGTGTAAGGAAGCAGCATTTACCACTAGCCACCGCCAGGGGGCCTGACTATTACTGTTGAAGAGCTGGTGGGTCTAGGCAAAAAAACTCCATGTCCCAGTGGAGGCAACACGTTTAAAAAGCACAAAGAGTACAGTCACTTGTCCAGTCACTACAAAAAACAAAGAGGGGTGAAGTGCAAATCAACAAAAGTGTTTATTTATAAAAATAAAAAAACAAAACAAAGAAAATTTATGCACTTGAGTCCATCACCCACACCACATACAGAAGATGCAACCACACTATAGACCCAGCAGAATTAGGATCACTAAGAGACATTGCAGCTTGCAGCCATTGGCCATCATGAGCAGCTGCTGCTCAAGATCACACAGCAGTTGACTCATTTGCTCCATCCTCAGGCAGAGGCTGCACAGTGCAGCAGTGAGGCCAACACACAGGCTGCCCAACCCCTTTCACCTTCTCCCCTGGAGGCTGTCATAGCTGGCACAAGAGGCACCTGCACCCATGCATGCTGCCATGGATGCATATAATCAGGCTTTTGAGTCCAGGTTCTTACGACCATCTTCCTTGCTGGCAGGAGAAAGATTATTTTTTGTGGGAAAAATGATTGATTACCGGGGGCTAAATGCCTTCACAGTGAAAGGCCAATATTCCCTGCCCTGGATGCAGACATTTGAGGCACTACAGCAGGAATCCATCTTTACCAAACTGGACCTGCGTAGTATCTTCAACCTAGTCGGCATATGGCATGGGGATGAGTGGAAAAAGGCCTACGTTAATGGCATTATGAGTACTGCATAATGCCATTTGGCCTTATGAATGCTCCAGCAATATTCCAGTGACTCATCAATGATGTTACAGGAGGCATTAGACCAGTATGCAAATGTTCATCTCAGTTAGATTCTGGGATCTCCACTTGCTTTTGTTAAGTTGGAGATGTCCATGTTCCCCTCAGAGACCGTGTAAGTCCTAGGGTTTGTAGTCTCCAAAGGTGCCCTCTGTATAGACCCAGCAAAGGTCATGGCTGTCAAGGATTGGCCACATGCTTCCTCTGTAAGACAAGTCTAGTTCTTCCTGGGATTTGTCAACTTTTTTCAGCATTCTGTGTATAGTTTCAGCGCAGGGCGTCTATCCCAGCGCCCATTACTGGTCTAACTTGAAAGACCCCAGGGCCCTTCTGCTGGTCCACAGAGGCTCAACAGGCCTTTGAGGAGGTCAAGAAGAGGTCTCCAGTATTACAACTTTTGGACCCCAATAAACCCTTTGTCATTGAGGTAGATGCAACAGAATAGATGAGAGAGCAGTAATCTCTCAACGCCATGGACCAGCTAAGAAACTCCATCCCTGTGCCTTCGACATGCACAGGCTCACCCCAGTAGAACACAAATGTTCCATTCCATATATATGGTGCTCCTAGCTGTTAAGTTGATACTGGAGTCATGGAGACACTGGCTTGAAGGAGCCAGACATCTGTATGGACCCAAACCGAGGCCTTGTGATGGTTTCAGGATAAAGTTAATGGGAATATCTGTAATGCCCATCAAATACAAATACAAGGATGATGTGTACTGTAAATTTGCATTATTTTCTTCAGCTTCAGAGTTGATCATGGAATAGAATTTACTGACAGTAAATCAGTAACATATCAATTAGTCCTTCCAATATGCCAAGTCAACTTTGTGTGACTGATTTGTGAAAGATTAAAGAGTATTATATTAACACACATTAGATATACAAATATGCAAACAGAGCTTAATCCTTTTAAAGCAAGTGTTTCTTACATATTTGTTATTTTTTGTTGCAAGGTGTGGTATTAAATAATTTATTATCTAAAATAATTACTAAATATTTATGTAATTAAATAATACATTAAATAAGAAATGATCTTTAATCTTAAATAAGATTGTGTGCTCTGAAATGCTCCAGAAAGCATATATAACAGGTTTTCTTAGGCAACTAGGATAATGGGGTTGAACAGTTCTGTGTTCTGTTTGTTTTAATTGTATATTAATTATAATACAAAAAGAGTCATTATGCAGAGTATATATAATTAGTTTGTAATAATTGTAATAAAAAAAATTAATTTCTTAATGCTTCCGGCTTTAAAGAGTTAATGATGCTTAAAATAAATATGCTTTAAAAAAATAGTGTTACTCTATTATTGGCAAAAGTGCAAAATGTAATGACAAGCAATCTCAAAGACCAATTGCAGATGAGGGTTGTGTCGATGTAACGGTAAAACCATTAAGTGAAAAGCAAAAATTAAAGAAACTCAATTTCTTATTTACTATTAAAAATAATAATGTAACACAACATATTTTTCTATTTACAGTCCAAACTTACACTGCCCCATGATAAACTGCTGCATACCTTGCCTTTTTTGAGTAAGATGATATTTTATTGTTTTATATTTTATTATATGCTGTATACTTTCGTGGATGTTGTCAGTGCTAAAAGCACACTGACCAACTGCTTTTTTCATTTCAAACAGGGTCATAAACTACATAAACTATAAATCATTTTTCTAAGTAAGAGATTTGAGTAACAGAGGAAAGAATATTCTACTACTGGTGCATCTGTATGTCAAAATATCACAATAAATTTTGTGTATTGATTGAAATATCATAATATAATATTTTTACCACATCACCCAGTCCTGTGTTGCAGGTTGTTTTGGATGCACTGGAAATATCTCCAACACCACCCAGATGGTTGAAAATGTATTAAATTCAAGTGCCTTCTCAAAGGGATCTTACTATGTTTTTTATTTTTATTTTAATTAAATAAATGTCAATTGAATCTAGTACACTGAGCAGCACTGTTGTCAGATTAGGTTGTAGAATTCAGCCTTTGATTTTGGGCAGTGTAGAGCCAGAGCTGATTATTTGCCTCCATCCCCTTTAACAGTCTAACATGGTAAGCTTTAATGTCATATTTATGATCAAATCTGATTTAGGCTTTATAGATTCAAAATGCTCTGCTTGAAACAATGATGGTATTTGTCCTTCTGACAAACTGTAGTGATTGTTTGCAATGGGATAAGCCTGACAACACTGCAGTTCAATACACCATTTTCCAATTTCTGTTTTTTGGGTGCCATATGCCTGGACAAAGCTTTAAATACAATTATAATGAACCTTTTTTCCATTAAACATCTACCTGCAGAATGACACTTGAGATTATGACGCTACAACCGAAGTGTGAAAGTGTGGAGACTGCTGAAGGGGTTGCCATTACAGTCACAGGGGTGGCACAGGTAAACATTGTAAAACATTTAAATTTCTACCAATCATATGAAAGACACAGGTAATATATAGGCTAGTATGTGTGTTCATATGTATATTGTTATTTGCGCATATACACTGTACTCTGCTTGGGTAGTATGGTCAAAAAAACCTCAATATAGTTTAGTTGAATTGGTATATATGGTCTATGATATGTTATGATGTGAAAAACTTGGGACACCCCACGAGGTCCCTTTTCCATCTTTTTACTCTATACTTTGTTCTTCTTTATAAACAGTTATAGACAGTTATGTCCCCTCCACAGTGAGAGCATGAATGGGGTAGGGGGATGCAGAGGAGAGGAGGAGCGGAGGACGTGGCTGGAACACATAGAAATGATTGAAACAGAATGTTATTTAAAGACAAACTCAATATAAACAATATCTCATATCTTGGTGTTTATTTCCCAATATCGGTATAAATATAAATATATTGCCAAGCCCTAACACACTGCATTGCCAACGTTTTGTGGATACTTTACGAGCGACTGTGGAGCAGTGCTCCTGATTCATCTTGACCTCTCTGCTGCCATTGGCACTATCAACCATAAGATACTTCTGTCCTTTTTGCCAACCTTAATCACCAGCACTGCATGGGGTTCTCGTATCAGAAAACATGGGGATGATATACATCAACTCCATGCTCTCCATCAGTGTCCCACAAGGCTCAGTGTTTGGCCATCATCTATTTTCTCTTTTAATGCAGGTATTTTGGTTATATAATATTCATAACCAAATAGATTTTCTTACCGCTGTTTTGATGATGCCCAGTTAATCCTTCTCTCTAGTGATTAGTTTCACTTCCCCATCTGGAAGTGTGATGATCAGATGTAGGCTTTGCTGAATGCCAGAAGAATGCCATCTGCCTAAATGTACAGTCTCAACTGTAAGGTTTAATGGAGAAGGAATAATGGCCATAGTTTGGGCTGGAGTGACGGGATTTATTGCCCACCATCAGTGCTAAGCCTCATTGTCCATGGCTGACTTTAATATGATCAAGCACATCACCATGTAATGACCTGATACTCTCATTGGATGCCACCTTTTCAACAGGTCAGTCGTTGGCTACAGTGGTGTAAAGCTCTTGTCCATTCATGATGGATCTATGAGAAGGTCCATGCAGACTATCCAGTGGATAAACTGGTGTCCCTCAAGGCTCGTTTGTCGGCCCTCATGTCTATTCTCAGTTTGATTTTGATTATTTGTCCTCTATCACCTCCTTGAGTACTCGGTGTTTTAACCACCAGAGATCGCACACGTTGAGTTTGTACAATAAGATCATGTGATTGTAGAATGGTGGCTGTGTTTAGTTTTATCTGTTTATATGTTAGCTTTCATTTCTCAGAGGTTTTGTAAATTGAAACCAATAAAATGAATCAGTAGTACCACGAGGAGGGCACAGAAAGATCAGTGTTCTTGAAATACTCACAATATCTGTGATTGACTGCATATTGTGACATAATTCATCACAATAACCGATTATATTTCCATATATTTGCAAAAGAGTGGAGACTTAATCAACTCCATGCTAATCAAATCAAATCAAAAACTGATGTCACAGAACAGCTTTACAGAAATCAAAAATAAAAGATGAACAAAGGATAAAGACAAATGTCTCAGGTTATGTCTCATAAAAGACATTGTCCATTGATTTCAGCAAGCACATGCAAATGTGATTTTGAATTATAACATTTATAATCTTATTTATTAATGTTTTTTATGTCCTGTTTAAACATTTCTAACATCATTAAAACCAAGTGTTTGTTTAATAGGTGAAGGTTATGACAGACCGGGACTTACTGGCAATTGCTTGTGAGCAGTTTTTGGGAAAATCCGTTATGGAAATCAAGGGTGTGGTGCTGCAAACCTTGGAAGGGCATTTGCGCTCCATTTTAGGTGAATTTATTTTCCTTTCCTTTTACCACCATACTTGCCACCATAATGTGCAAGAGTTGTAGATGCACTCATCACATTCATTGTTAATACTTCACAGGTACACTGACAGTAGAGCAGATCTACCAGGACAGAGACCAGTTTGCCCAGTTGGTGCGTGAAGTGGCCGCCCCTGATGTTGGCCGTATGGGCATTGAAATCCTCAGTTTCACCATCAAGGTAAACACTTTTTTAAAATGTAACCAAACCAAAGTCATAAACCCCTCCGGCCCAGGAGATTTCCCTATTATTGATTTCTGTCTGATTGAGGTATTGTGTACGCGGACTGGGACATGTTCCAACACAGCTCCGATGGTGACTTCCACTTGTTTGCAGACTCTGTAGTGAGCTTTGTGGGGAAACTAGTGGATGACACGATCCCTAGGGTGACCGTCAGAACCTTCCCCATCCAGAAGCCATGGGTGGATAAAACCATCCGCGACCTTCTGTCAGCTCGCTCCACTGCTTACAATGAGGGGCTCATCAGCAGGAACATGGAACACCGTACAAGTCTGCGTCCTACGAAGTGCGCAGGGTGTTGAGACAGGCTAAGCGCCGCTATGGGGAGAAACTGGACACACAGTTCAGACAGAGTGACTCCAGATCCCTGTGGCAAGGACTGCAGATGATCACAGACTATAAAGACTCATCCTCGAGTGAGAGCGGACTGACGAGTGAGTTCAGCAACTTCTATGCTTGCTTCAGGGCTGCTAACAGCGCGGCCGGTGGCACATGTACAGAAATACTCAAAGGAGCGCCCCTGTTTCTCATCACTGAGAGAGACGTGAGGAAAGCGTTCAGGACAGTAAACACCAGGAAATCACTCGGACCTGACGGTCTATGCGAGTAGGGTCCTGAGAGTTTGTGTAAATCAGCTTTCTCCTATTTTTACTGTCATATTCAACCTTTCTCTGACTCTGAGCACAGTCCCAACGTGCTTCAAGAGATCCGTGATTGTCCCTGTCCCGAAGAAACCACAGCCAGCCTGTCTCAACGACTACCGCCCTGTGGCTCTCGCATCAGTTGTGATGAAGTGCTTTGAAAAACTCTCTGGACCCATTTCAGTTTGCTTATCACCAGAACCGCTCTACTGATGATGCCTTCACACATCTGCTCTACACCACACTGACACACCTAGACACTGGAAGGAATAGTTATGTCAGAATGCTGTTTGTTGACTACAGTTCAGCACTTAACACTGTTATTCCTTCCAAACTCACTACCCAGCTGGTAGATCTGGGACTACACCTATCACTGTATGACTGGATCTCCAGCTTCCTCACCAACAGACCACAAACACTATGGGTGGGAAACCATGTCTCACCCACCATCAACCTTAACATTGGTGCTTCTCAGGGCTGGGTTCTATCACCCCTACTGCACTCCTTGTACACCCACGACTGTATGACCATTTGAAGCTCCAACACCATTGTTAAGTTTGCTGACGACATGGTTGTGGTGGGCCTGATCTCTGACAACGATGAGAAGGCCTACCTAGAGGAGATTGTACACCTGGAAAACTGGTGCCTGGGCAACAATCTCCTGCTCAACGTCAGCAAAACCAAGGAGCTGATAGTGGACTGTAACAGGAGACGGGCGAGGAGCTACCAACCAGTAGGGATCAAGGGTGGAGAAGTAGAGAGAGTAGAAAGCTTCAAATACCTTGGAGTCCACATCCTGGCAAAGAAAGCCAGACAGCATCTCTACTTCCTCAGATGCCTTAGGGACTTCAGTTTGCCCTCCACGGTACTGCAGAACTTCTACTCCTGCACTATTGAGAGCATCCTCACAGGGAACTCTGTGGCCTGGTTTGGGAACAGCACCAAACAGGATAGGCAGACCTTGCAGAGAGTGGTTCGCTCTGCTGAGGGCATCATGAGGATAACTCTTCCAGATCTACAGACTATCTGTAACAAGCGATGCTGGTCGAAAGCCATGAAGATCATGAAGGACCTCAGCCATCCTAAAAAAGGGCTCTTCGCTCTGCTGCCATCAGGAAAGCGGTTCCGCTCACTGAAATCCAGCACAGAAAGGATGAGACTGAGCTTCTTCCCTCAGGCTTTTTGGACTCTGAACCAGATCCAACTTCAATTTTAACCACTTTATATACCTCTCAGGGTTCCTATACGAACTGCAGCCTATTCACACACCCACACCTCCTACCTCCACTTAAGTTATTTCCTTGTTACCTTAGAGTTGATCTGTGTGTGTAGACAGTCGCAAAGTTGCATGTTGCATGTTGTACTGTGTATAGCTATGTGCGTGACAAATAAACGAACCTTGAACCTTAACACATGTGATATGGAAAATGATTTACCTATAAGACACATAAACCCACATAAAACTTCAAGAAGGCATTGATGATGGTGTTTTGCCATGGCAGGATGTTTACGATAAGCTGGACTATTTGAGCTCTCTGGGGAAGACGCAGACGGCCGCAGTGCAAAGGGACGCACACATCGGTGTGGCTGAGGCAGAAAGAGATGCTGGAATAAAAGTAAGCAGCAACTAAGCTAAGCTGAAGCTCTTTCCACAACAAAGTGCACCATTTATTAACTTGCACACTTTCCATTCACTCTGCCCAGGAAGCGGAATGCAAGAAAGAAATGATGGATGTCACTTTCTTGGCCGACACTAAAATGGCGAACTCTAAGCGGGAGCTGGATCTCCAGAAAGCTGCCTTCAGCCAAGAAGTGAACACCAAGGTCAGGTTCAAACATTTGCTGCTCTCTAGATTACTGTGTGTGTGTGTGTGTGTGTGTGTGTGTGTGTGTGTGTGTGTGTGTGTGTGTGTGTGTGTGTGTGTGTGTGTGTGTGGCCTCTTGTATAGCCTAAGTCAAGTAGTGGAGAGTGGGATACAGCTGAATATTTTTTTGGGGGTTCCTTAATTAGTTTTAGTGTCTCTGGAAGAACATGTAAACTTTCTTTTCAGCTTCCTCTGTTCCTGAACTTTTCAGCAGTAAGTGAAGAGAGTGTGAGAATTTATTTATATAGTGTTTTAACAGCCAATGTCACAAAGCAGCTTCACAGAGATTCAGGTCTGAGCTTCTAGTGAACAGGCCAGTGGCCAGAGTGAGAGAAAGAAATCTTTAGGAACCAACTCAGAAATTCAGTTTCTCAAATTATAAGAATATTTTTTAAGATATATTAGACTTTTTGGCACTGTGATCAGGTGCTAAGTTCTGCTGGAATAGCCCATCAGCTTCTCCATAAAGCCTGTTAGCAAATGGAAGCATGAAGTGGTCTAAAATCTCCTGGTGGATGCTCTTTTGGACCAACACCATCAGATGACAGGGCAACCTGAACCATTACAGATTGCAGAAACTTTACACTGTACTTCAGACACATTGCAGTCTGTTCTTCATTAGTGTGAGGTCCGGCTATACAGTGTATATTCTGTATATTTACTGGAAAAAAAAAAAAAAAAAAAAAAAAAAAAAAATACCCAGCAGGAAAATAAAACTCAGAAAATCATAGACATGAGAAAACCCATTAGTATTCTAACTGCTCAATAACTTGTTGATCTGTATTCCTGAGCAGAACGCAGAGGCTCAACTGGCATACGAGCTGCAAGCAGCTAAGGAGCAACAGAAGATCCGTCTGGAGGAGATCGAGATTGAAGTGGTGCAGAGGAAAAAGCAAATAGTCATTGAGGAGAAGGAGATCGATAGGACAGAGAAGGAGCTGATTGCTACAGTCAAACGGCCTGCTGAGGCTGAGGCTTACAGGATGCAGCAGCTGGCTGAGGGCCAGAAGTATGTTCACTTTGACCAAATGCTCTTAAAAGATTCTTTGAGCTCCCACTTCAAGCAAACATTTTTTTTCTGCTTTTGGGGATAGGGCTAGAGCAGCATGGTATTGATTTTAAATGAATGATTAAATGTTTCCTCTGTTCCAAAGGATGAAGAAGGTGCTGACAGCGCAGGCCGAAGCAGAGAAAATTCGGAAGATCGGCGAGGCGGAGGCCAAGTCTATCGAGGCAGTGGGCAAGGCTGAGGCAGAGAAGATGAGGCTAAAAGCAGATGCCTACCAGCAGTACGGAGAGGCTGCCAAGGTTGCGCTTGTACTGGATGCACTGCCAAAGGTGAAGGAACGGTGCTGGAGCGTTGGCAGAAACTGCGTTAGAACTCTGCATCTCAAAAACACACCAGAAAGTGGGTGCTGAACTTTGTTCTCTGTGCTGACTTGCAGATTGCTGCCAAGGTGTCTGCCCCTCTAGCCAAGACCAGTGAGATTGTGATACTGAGTGGAGAGGGCAACCGAGTGACGGGTGAGGTGAATCGTCTGCTGGCTGAATTACCTGTGTCTGTGAATGCACTCACAGGTGTAGATCTGACAAAGGTAAGCATGAGGTCATCTGAGTTATGAATCATGCTTTGCTATGTATTTAGTTTGCATTCAAGGTTTTATTTCTTTGTGATTACTGAGCTACAGAATTACAACGATTTCTATTTACATAATTCAACCATTTCACTTTCTACATTTGTTTGGTTTCATGTCAGAAAATACTTTTTCTTTTCATCTTTTACCTTTCGACGAAACAAGACTGCTTGCAAAACAACAATTTTCCATCAAATTCACTTCACAATACAATATTGTTCCTCTCTGTATATATACTGTACAGTTTATTTATCTATTTTTGTACAGAGTGCCTTGCTATCACTTTGCTGCTGTAACACCGTGAATTCCCCCACTGAGGCAATTATAAAGGATTACCTTATCTTATCTACTTACAAGCACAAATGTGGTATTGATTGAAAGTGTAGACTGTTCATTCCACTTCGCTTCTGTCAGTGAGCTTCATATGAGAAATAATGAAACAGATATTAAGAGGCGTGTGCCATAGGGGACCTGACGTGAATGATGAAATGCAGTTTAAGCTCGGATGTGAAAGAAAACTGCAGTTCAAACTGCAGTGCTTTGATTTCAGAGTTAATTTCATATAGTGCTTTAATTGTAGCCCTCTGTCTTGTATAATAACCCTACAAACTCTACAAGTCTTTTAAGTTTAGAGGATTAAGAGTCTTGTAAAGCTTTGATGGATCAAATACAACATATCAGTGAATTTAAACTTTCTCCCTTGTAACAGATTCCTCTGCTACAGAAGATGACCAGTGCAGAAGCTTGAGACAAATCAATCCCTGTCCCCGGCGGTATGTTTTATGCACTCACTATGAATGCCTTCAGAACACTTGAAGTTACTAAAAACAAAAAAAATCAAAACAAAAAAGAATACAAGTGGATTTTTATACCTCTGGTGCCTTAATGTTTTATAGGACCAGAATATTTGCATGTACTGCTGCTCCTTCTGTACAGTTTCTGTTTTATGAGTTGTTTTTATTTTTAGCGTCGAATGAATGGGTGTATTCTGGTGTTCTTTTGTTTGTTTGTTTGTTTGTTTGTTTGTTTGTTTGTTTTTTTGCACTTTTACATTGTGTTTTATAAGCATGTGAAGCCATCTACATATATTGTGCTTGATTATGTCTATAACACTACATATGCTTTATTATTTATTCAAATTGTGAGTATACAAATGTTACTTTTACTATCCATATGTTTGGTGAACCTTAGCTGCCGACGTTGTAAACTACTGTGCTTACAACTCTCACCATTATTCAGGAAAAATGGAGATTGCCATTAGCATTGAAGGAGCATAATAGCATGTAGCATTCTAGGGCAGTGAAGTATATGGCAATTTTTCATCGTCCTCTTAGATCAGCGTGCTAAAGTGCTACTTTTATGTGCTGCATGATTGCTTTCACCTAGATAAACAGACTTTAAAAACAAGGTCAGGTGTTCCTGCATGGAATGTGTATTCATAGCTCATGCTCATTTTTCAAATCTGTCTTTTTTTCTTGAATTAATGGATTTAATTATGTGATTTAATTAAAAACATTTTTTTTAGAACCAATGCACTATTTTGGAAGTGAATTTTAATGTTAATAGGACAACTTTCTTTTTTAGCTTTAGAAAACAAAGTGGCTGTGGTTCTAGCCACCGTCAACATGCCCTGTGCAGATTTCCAAGGTACTGGGCACAACAGCATGGTACTCCAAACAAACGCCGCTACCTCTTGCCTTTTTAACCCCTTAAACTGTAGGCTTAATATTCAGAAACTACTAAAAGATGTTCATTTGCTGCTGTGAAACTACCAATTATGAAGTTATGTAATCGATCAAAGAAGTGAAGTGTGGACTTGCACACAGAGCCTTGCAGTTAAGGGGGTTAATGGTTTAAAAACAAAACGCAGGCATTTTGAGGCAGCAGATGCCAGTTTATAATTCAGATCTGTCTGGCAAATACATAAGGCCTATCAGAAGCTGATCGAGTTAAATAGAATCTCGTTTAGAAGGAGTTGATTGGTTTTTGTTCTGAATGTTTTTGTATTATACATACACATGGAAGCCATGTACGGAAAGCGTCTTGTTTTTAGAATAATCATGAAGTAATCATAGCTAAAGAGCTGCCTCTTCTTATATCACTCTAAAGCTTTATTCGACCTGGATTCCTTTTTCCTGGGGAGGTGCTGTAATGTTAAGTGAATACTGGCAAGATTCATGATTTTAATTTGCCATAGTTTTTTCCAGTTCAGATAAGTAATAATTCCAGAGTAAACTACACCTCTGTACTTTGCCAAACCTGGTGTCCCCTCGAATGTAGAAGTTCATAGCTGCTCATATCAGCCTTGTGGTGGGGTAACACCTGCACTTTTTTGGCATCCAAGGCTGACTGCTAGTCTACAAACTTTTCATGATGGCCTTTATTATTAGACAGAAAATGAAAATGCACTACCTTAAAGTGCTTTTTGCATGCAGCATAATTTCTATCCTGATGGGCAGCATTTGAAAAATTGAATGAACTGCACTTTTTAACCAAATATAAATGTCTAGGCCATGTCGTTTAATCCAGGTTAATTCAGGAGCACTACACAGATTAATAATACAGTTGTTTTCTGCATTAACTGGCCCGTCCAATCACAGTAGTATGAAAACATTTGGGAACCCTGGTCAAATTGTCTGTTACTGTAAAAAGCTACCATTAGCTCATACCTCTTGAGGTAGTCCTTTGTAGATGTTTGGTGTATTTAAGATCATTACTCTGCTTTAGAAGCAATCTAATTTTATGTTCAGCTTTTTACAGGTGTGAGGTTTTCTTCCTAAGTTCATTGATGAATTATTTTAATCATCCAGTGAAAAGGTTCCTGTGCCACTAGTTACAACACAAGGCAAAATCATGATCCATCCACCCACATGCTTAACGGTTGTGGTGGAATGTTTCCATGACATTGAAAATTTTCATTGTGAAGAGGATGTAAGATTTTATTTATTCTAGACTTATTCTGATGGCTCTTCAATGAAGGTCATGCAGGTCATGAAGGTGCAGGTGTCATTGCACAGTAGAACAGAGCACCACCAGAGACTCCAGAGTCTGTGAAATCTGTCAAATGCTGTGAAAGCATTTTGGAGATCAGCTAATCTTCAGCTCTACTTAACTATTTGCAGTAACAGACATTGTGACCAGGGAAGCCAGACTGTCTGCATGCTTCTGTACAAATTACATTAATGAACCTCCACTAGTAAAAAAGAAACTAGCTTGTATCGAACTTTACATGTACAGTTAAAAAAGCTAAAATCACTCCTTGATGGATAATAAGTGTCCAGTTTTATAGAACCTTATTTAGCTACAAGTGTGATCTGTCACTGTGAAATCTCTTCTCTCCTTTTCTTTTGGTTCTCAGTAGGCAAAAATCAGCAACCATGTGCTGTATTCCACCTGCACTACACAAAGTTTTGTGTTTTCTTGCTCAACATTCTTGATTCAGCTGAGGGAGGACGCCGTGTTGGCCTAAGTGCAGAGAAAACACACACTTGTAGAGTGCAGGAATACAGGACAGTTAGGAGTTAGGAAACAGTGTAGAGGGGGGATTAGATTAATGTGTGTTGTGCTGTGCTCACCCGTGCTGTGGGAGGCAGGATCGGTTACGTACTTTTGGTGTCTTTCTTTCATTCACTTACTGTGACTCCAGATAATGAAGTCATCGGGGCATCAGGACTTTTTATTCTTAGATGAATTATTTATTTATTTGTAAAATGCCAACTGGAATGGATTTTTTTTTGTTGCCGTTGTAAAAATGAACAAACAATCCTGAGAACAGACTCTTATGTTATTTTCTACTCATTGCTGAATTTTCTGGGGAAAGCATGGTCTAGGTTCCGCCACAGATTAAGCCAAGTTTGGATTGATAACACTTTCCATTAAATAGCTCTTAAATAACAGATAAAGATTTATTTTAAGATCAGGTTTTATTTATACTATTGTCTGAATTTCAGGACTGTTAAAGCCATAACACTATGGACACAGGCATCATTTAAAGTGATATTTGCTTTGTATGGCATATTAGTTTGAAATGTAATGTTCTGCATTAGAAACTGTTAAATAAAAAGAATGCGATGTAATTTGTTGACAAATCAATGCTGCAGTGCTGAAATGTGTCATACTAGCCATGGATATGAATATAATATGCCACTTGTGAATTTTTTTAAACATTTGTTACTGATTTAACTGCATGGTTATTGTGCATGTATGTCCAGATAAAATAAATGTTGTGACCATATTTTAGTCTGTGTGAATTTTTCAAAAACGGTCAGTATGCAGGTAACCTGTACTTCTCTCTTTAAACTATGATGTAAACTGCACTTTCTCGTGGATCCTTAATGTTCCTTAAGATCTTCCTTCTCACTGCCCTGATCAGAATGTTTGGGCTTCACAACAGTAGTAACACACCTGCAGACTAGAGTTTTGAAAGCGATAAAGGAGCAGAGTAATGTCTCTTGTGTTCTGTTTACAATACTGACACCCTGTGGTTAAATTTATGTTTTAACTTTCATGGCCCACATTCAGTTCAGTGTAGTCTGTGTGGAGAGATAATGGGCTCGCAGATCAATTTGTTAGACCCGATCCTTTGTTAGTGTATTGTAAACATTTTCCTTCTCCGTTTTCCTTCCTTGGAAAGTCCAATTGTGTTGATGTAAGTATGGTAGATAGTACAGTCAGATGCTATGTCTATCTATCACAAGCGAACAGTTAGTAGTCAGGGAGTGCCTGAAATATGGAACCTATGGACATTTCCTCCCCTCAGATGCTTTGCCAGGCCTGTAAATGCCACTTACCTTCAGTTGGTGCTTGTTTGTGGGTCTATCTGTCATCAGTAACTAATCACTTGGATTGAGGTCAGGTGACTCATGCCATTTAAGCATGTTCCCTTTCTTAGCCCAAAGAAGCTCTAGGGTTGCTTTTATTATATGTTTTGGGTCATTGTTTCATTTACACAAGGAAGCATCATCAGTTTTGTAGCATTTGACTGAATATGAGCAGAATGTGAAGCTTCTATAGACCTCAGAATTCATCCTGCTCTCCTCTCAGCAATCACACTAATAAACAGCAGTGACAAAGTTCCAAAACTGCCTCCACCAAGTTTGATAGATAACATCAGTTCCAGAACACTTCCTTTTCTTCTCCATACATGAACTTGGTTTAATCTGTCCAAAGAATTGGACAGGAGGCTTTGGTAGATATTATCTGTTAGTCTGATCTGGTCTTTCTTTTCTTGAGCAAGAGTAATCTTGATCCTGACTTGACTAGTTGTCTTCCAAAGGGAAGAATCCTGCAGTCACACTCGTGCATTAGTGCAAAATGAACATTGTTCAGAAAATCAGAAATCCAGTTTAGATTACAGTGGTACCTGGACGTTCTTTATATTTCTGCATAAACTTGACAAAAACATTCCTAAAAATAGATATGAAGAACCAAAACAAACGAATGTAGAGCGAATCAGACTCCTTGCGTGTTCCTCCTGGTAAAATATCTTAAGATGTGTAATGTGCAAACCACAACCACTAAAAGATTCATGATAACAAGACAAGTTGTGGTATGGGCTATGAAAGAGGTATGATGACCCGATGATTCAGGAAGACGTGTAGTGTGAACCTGGCAGTATGTTAATATTTGGTGCACAGATCTGCACTATTAAGATTAGTATGTAGTGTATATCTTATAGTATTAGTGTGCAGTATGAATTTGGGAAGCAGTCAGTGTTACAACTATAGAATATGTGGGTTCGGAGAGATTTTGCTGGTGAGATAATAAACACTATCATCAGATGGTGCTGCTCAGAGGGGCAGCTCAACCTTTTTACAGTGTTAAAACTATGCTTATGTGTGTTTTTTTTTAGCACCAACATGTCTGTAATTTGTCCTCTGCATTTACACACACACACACACACACACACACACAAGGGGTCAGAGTACACATACCTGGATTATGGCACCTGGGGCCCTGAATTTCCCAGGGAACTGAACCAGCAAACTTCCATTCACAAGGCTGGTTCCCCGTAAATGGGTTTAAACATTATTATGGCACATTGCTGTATGCCAGTGTGTAGAGCTTAACCTGCCCTCTAACCCATGAACCCTAATGAAATTCATT
This sequence comes from Acestrorhynchus altus, assembly GCA_034509495.1. Classification (NCBI taxonomy): domain Eukaryota; kingdom Metazoa; phylum Chordata; class Actinopteri; order Characiformes; family Acestrorhynchidae; genus Acestrorhynchus; species Acestrorhynchus altus. Next base: position 19,660,104 of record CM067517.1, on the reverse strand, counting down.
TAATGGTTTGGTAATTCACCATTAAGATAAGAACTAAACTAATAAGTGGCAGCACTGAAGGCCTGGTCAGACGTGGACCAGAGTACAGAAAATCTCCAGGCTGCTGAAGGCTCCTCACTCAATCCTGTACAGTATCACCCCATCCTACAGCATGAACAAATGGGTTTACACTCTGTAGTTCACTCTGTCAAATAGAGGCAATTTGGGAGTCAGTTCATTGCCTACTGATGTACTCTGAACCACCATCAACACCACCGTCATGTTAATCAATGCGACAGGCTTTGAACTGTACCCACACATTTTACCCACACATTTTTTTCTGAACCTCAATTGGCTCTGTGTAATTCCATCTCTCGATAACCTACATATCAACTGAGTGCGCACAGTCTCTAGTGTGTGAGAAGCACGTAGGCACAGCGAGATGGAGAGGAGAACTCACTTATATAATGCCTAGCTTTCTAGAGCAGTGTATTTAGGAGCCCCAGGCTGCTTTGCTGATGTGCCACAGGACGAGGCCTGTAAGAGGTCACCCTCCCTTTTCTCTTCGGGTCTAGATTCTCCTGTCCTTCGATTTTAGGACAAATTTCCGAAAAAATGTTTTTCATTTGGTTGTCAGAAGCTGACAGTTATCAGCAACAGAGGAAAACCCACGACATGTTCAAGGTAACATTAAACACCGATGATGTGCCTGATGAAGGTTGTTGCTACAACACAACAGCATGGTAGTTTGGTGGTTAGCATGTTTGCCTTTCAGCAAACATTGGTTCTTGAATTCCCTTCCTGGGTGTAGTCTCCATGTTCTCCCCAAGTCTGTGTGGATTTCCTCTGAGCACTCTGGTTTCCTCCCATATTCCAAAAACATGGTGATCAGGTGAACTGGTTACTCTAAATTGCCCTGTTGTGTGTATGCATGAACAGTGCATCTGGACAGTATTCACAACTTTTCTACATACAATAGCCCACAGTGGTGAGAAATGTCTGAAATTTGCACGTTTATTACACATTAAAAAACAAAAATATAACATACATAAGTATTCACGGTCTTTGCCATCATACTCAAAATTGAGCTAAGGAGCATCTTGTTCCCACTGATCATCCTTTAGATGTTTCTACAGCTTGATTGGACATGATTTGGAAAAGCACACACCTGTTTACATAAGGGTCCCATAGTAGATGGTGCAGGTCAGAACACAAGCCATGAAGTCGAAGGAATTGTCTGTAGAGCGCAGAGTCAGGATTGTACTGAGACACAGATCTGGGGAAGGTTAGAGGAACATTTCGGCTGCATTGAAGGTCCAAATGAGCACAGTGGCCCCCATCACCCGTAAATGGAAGAAGATTGGAACCACCAGGCGAGTGATCGTGGTAGAAGGGCCTTAGAACTGTAGGTGACCAAGAACTGTAACATTTGTTTTTGTTTTTTCTTACTCTGCATCCATATCCATATGTATGTACTTTCAGTGGCACATAACGTTTTGAAAATACCTTTAGTGTTTAATTTGATTCTGGTCTGTCAGTTCAGCTTCTGAACTACTTTGATGTTGCTCACAGCTCTCATCTGCTACACACTGTTAAAGCTATACTAAAGCTTCATAGCATATGTACATATTCAGCTGTTTTCATATTTTGCAGGCTTAAATATAGTAACTTGGTGTAGGTTGCACTTGTAGTCTATATTCCATGTGTACGCGTTTATAAGTTATTGAAATATGATATCAACCTCTTTGTGCTTTCTGCAGTGGCTGGTCGGAAGCATGAAACATCTAACTTCAAGACCTACAAGACGAGTGTTGAACATTCCTCCTAATTAATCCTTAATGCTCCAATGTCAGCTTTTCTAGTCTCGCTCCTAATCCTCTCAATATTTAATCTAGTAGGAGAACAGCGTGGGAGAATGCTAGTCCCAGCAGACAGCAGTAGCAGCTCTGTGTTAATCCCAACTTTCTTCCCTTCATCTCAACATATATACTGTATGTCCTCTAGGCAAAGGCATTCAGACAGTGAGGGGAGGGTGTTCTTCAGCTCTGTCCTTGTCTCCTCTGAGGTTTGACGGATGGCAGATGTTGGAGCTGCCTGGAGGATAAAGACTTTCCTTAAAAGCTGTGCTTCTTCCTTATGGCTCTAACATCCAGGGCAATGGTAAGCAAGTGTGAAGGTCAGCACCTTCATCCATGCTCTATGTGGAGCATAGGTCAGAGACAATCTGCTGTGTGTGTGGAAAAACCATAAACTACTTCTTTATAGAACTGCTTTATTAGAAGTGTACTTTAATGTTACATGAAAAAGATGACGGAACTCCCGGGATACCAGAGAAACCATCAGAAATGGAAAGCAGCTAGTTAACAGCAAATGTATGGTTTTACAACCACCTGGGGCATCATCACCACCAGAAAGCAATCCTTAAGAAACCACTAGAGATCTAATAGCATCTGTTTAATAACAGAAACTCATACACAGTTTGTGTTGATTATCCTTTATCAGTGGTCACTAGTTGGTATTTCAAGTTGGTGGACTATTCGCAGTCCAGCAGTAACAATCAGGTGTTTAAAACTGACCTACTTATACCAGCATAACACACACTAAGATATCACCACCATGTCACTATCACTGAAGTGCTAAGTATGATCCACCAATGAAATCATTTCTGCTCTATGGTGGTCCTGTGGGGTCCTGAGCATTGAAGATGGGTGAAAGGAAGCTAACACAGAGAAACAGACTACAGTCTGTAATTATAGAACTACTCCTATACAGTAAGTGGAGCTGATAAATATATATATAATATACAGTATGTAAGTATGTAAGATGTGAGATCCCTCATATTGGCTCGTGTGCTGATTCTGGCAGTGGTGCTCTGAATGCATTGTAATTTTTTCTTGAGAAGGCCAGATAAGAGGGCATTACAGTAATCCAGTCTAGCTGACACAAAAGCATGTAAATTTCTCCCTGTTGGCAGTGGAGAGAATGACATGGAGCTTAAAGAGGCTGCGGGAGTGTCAGTTTGCCTTTTCCCAGACATTACTGATAGAGCTCTTCAGATGACTGTCACTTCCAGATTTCTGAAGTAGTTTTTAACTTTAAAGGGCAACATATGAGTGTTGTTTTCTGTGCTTCGTTTCCACTAACAAAAAACTTATAACCTTATATTTTGAAGAAAAACACAGATGTATGAAGGTATTAAGCATACATTTTACTGCTGTCATTAATCATATCTGATAGAAGACACACACTGTATCTATAGGTTAAATGTTAAAGGGCCCAGAATTAATTCTTGAATACTGAATAAAATTTAAAGACATAAGTACAGTAAAGCAGTCAAATTACACATAAGTGCAGTTGTACACATAAATAGAGAAGGCAGAGGAACAAGCAAAGAAGAACATTTTGGACCATCAGAAACTATCTTTTGGTCTGGAAGCCAGTGTGACCTTGGCACATGCATTCATTTTGGGAGCAGAACTTCTGGAAGAGCACTGATGGGGGTGAGATTGCGATGTTATTGAATTCAACAGTAGTTTTCTAGAACTGTGCACATTTCCTTTCATTAATTATTTATTAAAACAGTTTCCCAAATTCAAGAATGACGGCACTGCACGCAGATGGGTGAGAGAGAGAAGTAACACGATAACAGCCTGATCTCTCTTGAGATGTCCTGCAATTCCCCCAAGAGAGATTCTTTAAAACATTAAAATGCAGAAGTACAGACAGCTGGCCTCCTTCTAATTCACTGCAGAAGCACTGAAACATCCAAAATACTGCTTTATCTCACTTATTCTGAGTGTTTTTTAGGTCATGCTTGGTTACAATAATTCAAATACATTGATATATTTGGTTACATTTATGGGGCTCTTCTTCAGTTCTGTGTTGAGACACTCATGGCACAAGTTAATGCAAATGGCCAGAATGTGTTTCTGTAAGTTGTGTGCTTTCCAACATGTTGAAAGTGACCACTTGCAGGGCTCAGCGTGTAGGAGAGGGATGAAGAGATCTTGATGTGCATTGCTTGCCAAGCCTGGCCGGAAGCATATTTCTTTCCTTATTATTTATTCTCTTGCATTTAATGCTTGTCCAAATGGTGCCTCAAAGAGATCCAACAGTGGTACAAGTTCCTACTAGTAGAAAAAACTCATCTTTTCCCAGAAAGGCAGTAAAGGAGTTTAAGAGATTATAAATGCTGTACTGAGGCCCTATGGATGTGAGAAGTCCAGACACTGAAACTGAAATTAAGTCTTGTGTGTATTTGCTAGTTCAAATCAAAATTCTCTAGTCTCACTGGATTCCCTGGATCAAAATTCTGCCTCACTGGATTCCCTGAAAGGAATCTGTAGACAATTTGCTAATTCACCAGAACAGGAGTTGCAGGAAGTCCATAAAATGGCTTTGATTGAATTATTGATCTGTCCCTAATATCATACAAATAGATAACAACCACAAGCCTCGCCTGACTGCCCACTAATGCAGCACTGCATGTGGGCCTTGGCATGGGCTTAATGGCTGTATTTGGCAGGAGAAATGTTGGCACCCAGAAAGCCAACAGACGTCCTGCTCTGAAAAGAAAACATAATAATAATATGCCTGATAATTGTGCCATTGTTGGTACTTAAATGATTCCAAGTTCTATTTTGATTCATCAGTCCGCAACATTTGTTTCAGCACTCCCTCCAAGATTTTTCCTGATCTTCCAGATTTCAGTATGATTCCTGTCTTGTGTTCCCATTAAATACATATTGCTGAAGCTTATTTTGTTCTCATAAAACTGTAAAACAAAGAGAAAGAAAAAAAAAAGGCAATTTTGTGTACAAAAAATAATGTGATTAATTCTGTCATCTTAATTAGATTTTTGACAGCCCTATTAATAATAAAAACAGTCAGGGTTTATCCCTTTTTTATAGCATGCTTGCCTTGGAACCTCATACTGGAGACCCTCATCAGTGATCATGTGGTCATAGTAGAGTTAACAAGTTCCTTCCCCCCTGCATATTGTGTTGAAAAGTGCACATCATTCAAGTTCACTTATGTTGCCTCAAAGGTCACAGATGCCTGTTTTCTGATAAAGCATGTAGAAGCTCACAATAGACTCAACATGGTACTATCAGGGGTGTGTCCATCCCTGGTTATTACAAGACAATCATTTGTTGTGCAGTTCTGGCCACCTCTGATTATCGAACCTACTTTGATATCAGTGTCCTGGGACATTACTGAAGCTTCCTGTAATCAGGAACAAGAAGTTTAACTCTTGGATACTGTTTGTGGAAAAGCTTTAACGAGCTGTGCGCTTGTTTGGAGTATTTTTAGAATTTTCTGTCATCTCTGACATGGAACAAACAACCTCTACTAGTTTGACAAAGTCCCCAAAAGAGAAAGCTCAGAAATAGATTTAATATGGTTATATGCTTATGTCTGTGTATTGTTTTCTTTCAACCGTTCTTTTCTGGGGTAGAATGAATGATAATACCCAAGTCTTCATTAGGGAAAAATGGGTGGCTGTTTTAATATTTGAAAAATTGTTTTAATATTTGTTTAAAAGACTCATAGCAAGTTACGTCTTCACCAGGCAGAATGCTGATTGCATATTAAATTCATTATTTGGAGCTATTTTTGTGGGTTTCCTGGCACAGACTTGACCTTTAAGCACAGCTCACATATTTGTGCTAGAGCTGAGATCAGGACTTTGGGAAGGCCATTCTGAAAACTTAATGTGGGCCTGCTTTAACCACCTTTGGTCTGTGTTTGGGGTCACTGAATTTTGTCCACTTCGAATTATGTCCACATTGTGCAATGTACCAGTTCTACTGGCAGCAAAACAATCACAGAGCATGACGCTACAACCACCATGCTTTTAACTGTTCTCTCATGTTCTTGGGGTTGTATGCCTCACCTTTACTCCTCTAATCATACCTCAGGTCCTTGTGGGCATACAACTCAATCTGTGTCCCAGCTTGTTAAAGTCAAAGGCATGTAAGAATATGGGTCCTGTCCAACTATCTTTTTATTATAATACAAAATATATGTAACCTTGTGTGTATCATAATTCTAACATTTGGAATAATCATATTTAGAACCATTTAAGAATTGCTCGATTGAGGCTTTAAACTGGATTTCTGTGAAACTGCTTTGTGACAATGTTTGTTGTAAAAAGCATTATATAAATAAACTTTGATTGATTGATTGATTGATTGATTGATTGATTGATTGATTAATCAAGCTCCATCAAATTGGATGTGGAGCACTGGTGTACACCCATTTTTCGAGCTCTACAGAGATGTTCAATCAGGTTCAAGTCTGGGCTCCAGCTAGGCCACTCCTTTCCTATCTTTGCAGTCTGCTTAGGGTCATTGTCTAGTTGGAAGAAAAATCTTTGTCCCAGTCTGAGGTTATTATCAAGAATGTCTCTGTACATCTCTGCAGTCATATTTCCCTCAACCCTGACTAGTCTCCCAGATCCTGCTGCAGAAAAGCATCCCCACAGCATGATGCTGCCACCACCATGCTTCACTGTAGGAATGGTATTGTACATGTGATGAGCACCAGGTTTCCTCTAGATATGAGGCTTGGCATTAATATTGAGGAGTGGCTTCTGTCTGGTCACTCCGCCATACAGGCCGATTTGGTTTAGAGTTGTTAATGGTTGTCCTTCTGGAAGGTTCTCCTCTCTCCACAGAGAAATGTTGGAGCTCTGTCAGAGTGACCTTTGGGTTCTTGGTTACCTCCCTGATTAGGACCCTTCTACCACTAGGACCCTTCTACCCTTCTATCACTCAGTTTGGCCAGGTGACCAGCTCTACGAAGATTCCTGCTGGTTCTTCCAACTTCTTCCATTTACGGATGATAGAGGCATCTTCAATGCAACAGAATGTTTTCTGTACCCTTACAATTCTGTCTTCATGGCTTGGTTTGTGCTCTGATATGCACGATCTACTGTGGGACCTTATTTAAACAGGTGTGTGTTTTTTCAAATCATGTCCAATCTACTGAATTTACCACAGGTGTCTAATCAAGCTTTAAAAACATATGAAGGATGATCAGGCGGAACAAGATGCACCTGAGACCAATTTTGAGTGTCCTAACAAAGGCTATGTACATATGCGTATGTGCATGTTATATTTTAGTGTTATCTATTATTAATAAATTATAACTTTGCAAACATTTCAAACAAACCTTTCTCATTTTGTCATTTAATCCGTTTTGGAATAAGGCTGTAATATAATAAAATGTACAAAAAGAGAAGCGCTGTGAATACTTATTGGATACACTGTACATTCACTCTCTCACACACACACACACACACACACACACACACACACACACACACACACACACACACACACACACACACACACACACACACACCAGCATTAGCCATTCCCAAATGAACATTTACATTCTTTTCTCCTCTCTAAACAAAACCTCAATGCCCTGTGTGCTGCCTGAAGAGGATCGTTGAGGGACAAATTGTTCTATATACATACAGAATGTCCATGACAAAAATTGCTGAGCAGACACTTATCTATTGAAGTCAAAGCGAACCTTTCAGGGCTGCAAAAACAATCTGTTTTTACAATGCCATTGGTTCGAAGGGCCCGTCTGAATTCCTGGTTTGGGTTTAAAATCCCCAGGAAAATTGTTTTGTGACCTTAGCCTTATCAATTTTACCATTATCATGAGACCCGTCAAGGGCTTTCTGCCTTTACTTTGGCTTCATTCAGACCTATTTTGACTTTGCATTTACTCTTTTCTGATCATTTTTGCATACATCAAACTTTGTCAGCATTTGCTTATGCTCATCAGCTGCCTGTTCACTTGCTGCCTAATATATCTTGACATAAATCACTGTAACAAGATAATCAAATAATCTGTATTCACCTGATTTGATATTTAATGTTGTGGCTGATGTATGCTTCAGTTCATTTGCTCTTACAATATTGTATAGACTTTAGTTTAAGTACTGACACTGGGTAATTACACTACGACACACATGATGGCTCAAAGACCCACCAAGACTGTCTTTAACACCATAACACTGGACACAGTGCAAGCTTGGCTTGAGAGGTTGCTAACTGGACCCTAGAGGCATGGCAACATGTAATGTGATCCACACTCTCGATACCAGTTGTTTCAGGCTGATAGTAGGGTTCATATGTGGTGCAGACCCCCTTGCCATTGGCAGCCATAGTCAGAGAGAGCAAAATTTTCTGTGCTGTCTCATGTGAGTAAATTGTGCTCTCTCTCTCCATATCAGTTGTATCAGAGCTGGGGACCTGCTGCTTTCCTCTGAGCATGTTGGCTGCCCAGCAATGATGCAATGTCAGCAGATTGAAAAGAGGTAGTACCTGGCTTCACATGTATCACAGGAGGCATGTGCTTATCTTAAGCCTCCTAATGTCGGGAGCATGACAGGTGATGAGGAGAGTCCTAACAAGGTTGGGTAATTGGCATGTCTAATTTGGGGGGATAATTGAGAATACATTTAAAAAAAGCCGTTGACCCCAGTTGTCAATGAGGCTGAGCAGACTGGTGGTTTTTCCAAAGTGGTATTGGGTGTATCCTTATGGTCCACTGTACTGGTCCTCCAGTGGTAAACTCACCACTGACAGGTGCCTGCTACGTTTCACTGCTTGGCAACCATTTGCAGCCCTTAATAGTGTTATTTTTCAACAGGATAATGCATCATGTCATCATTCCCATGTTGTCCAGAACTGGTTGGAAGATGTTTCAGGAGAGTTCCTCATAATCCCCGGTGAGGTGTGTGGTGTCATGGTATCAACACAAACTATTGTCCAATGATGTGGGTGGTAATACTCAGGTTCTGAAAATTCACTTCACCTGGTTAGTTTTCAGTCTCACTCAGAAGATAAAACCTCAACTTATGTAGGTATGGGTGTTCCCAAGCCTTTGTTAATGCTAATGATCTATTTATCCCAACTTTTAGTATTTCAGTATTTTTTCAATGTATAAAGTTAAATGTGGGAGTAATGCAGATAAACATACTGTGGGGAAAATAAGTATTTAGTCAGTCACCAATTGTGCAAGTTCTCCCACTTAAAAAGATGAGAGAGGCCTGTAATTGACATCATAGGTAGACCTCAACTATGAGAGAGAAAATGTGAAAAAAAAATTGAGAAAATAATTTTGTCTGACTTTTAAAGAATTTATTTGCAAATAATGGTGGAAAATAAGTATTTGGTCACCTACAAACAAGCAAGATTTCTGGCTGTCACAGACCTGTAACCTCTTTTTTAAGAGGCTCCTCTTTCCCCCACTCATTACCTGTATTAATGGCACCTGTTTGAAGTCATTAACAGTATAAAAGACACCTGCCCACAACCTCAAACAATCACACTCCAAACTCCACTATGGTGAAGACGAAAGAGCTGTCGGAGGACAGCAGAAACCGAATTGTAGACCTGCACCAGGCTGGGAAGACTGAATCTGCAATAGGCAAGCAGCTTGGTGTGAAGAAATCTACTGTGGGAGCAATAATTAGAAAATGGAAGACCTACAAGGCCACTACTAATCTCCCTCGATCTGGGGCTCCACGCAAGATCTCAGCCCGTGGGGTCAAAATGATCACAAGAACGGTGAGGAAAAATCCCAGAACCACAAGGGGGGATCTAGTGAATGACCTGCAGAAAGCTGGGACCAACGTTACAAAGGCTACCATCAGCAACACACTACGACGCCAGGGACTCAGATCTTGCAGTGCCAGACGTGTCCCCCTGCTTAAGCCAGTCCATATCCAGGCACGTCTGAAGTTTGCTAGAGAGCATTTGGATGTTCCAGAAGAGTATTGGGAGAATGTCATATGGTCAGATGAAACCAAAGTAGAACTATTTGGTAAAAACACAACTCGTTGTGTTTGGAGGACAGTGAATGCGGAGTTGCATCCAAAGAACACCATACCAACTGTGAAGCATGGGGGTGGCAACATCATGCTTTGGGGCTGTTTCTCTGCAAAGGGACCAGGACGACTGGTCCGTGGACATGAAAGAATGAATGGGGCCATGTATTGTGAGATTTTGGGTGCAAACCTCCTTCCATCAGCAAGGGCAATGAAGATGAAACGTGGCTGGGTCTTTCAGCATGACAATGATCCCAAGCACACTGCCAGGGCAACAAAGGAGTGGCTTCGTAAGAAACATTTCAAAGTCCTGGTTGAGTGTCCCGATCTCAACCCCATCGAAAACCTTTGGAGGGAGTTAAAAGTCCGTGTTGCCCGCCGACAGCCCCAAAACATCACTGCTCTAGAGGAGATCTGCATGGAGGAATGGGCCAACATACCAGCAACAGTGTGTGCCAACCTTGTGAAGACTTACAGAAAACGTTTGACCTCTGTCATTGCCAACAGAGGATATACAACAAAGTATTGAGATGAACTTTTGTTATTGACCAAATACTTATTTTCCACCATTATTTGCAAATAAATTCTTTAAAAGTCAGACAAAATGATTTTCTCAATTTTTTTTTCACATTTTGTCTCTCATAGTTGAGGTCAACCTATGATGTCAATTAACGGCCTCTCTCATCTTTTTAAGTGGGAGAACTTGCACAATTGGTGACTGACTAAATACTTATTTTCCCCACTGTACTTCCAATTTATACATCAAAGAACAGCTATGGCATCTGTAATGTTAAGATCATCTTAACTGCTAAAGACAGTGTGATGCTTTTGTGTGATGATCATTCGAACATTAAAGAATCATTTTTGTGCACAGATGCTTTTGCATACCATTGCCAGCTTTTACTGTCTGTCCCTCCGGGCAATCTTCATTCTTCCTGCAAAGACCGTCTAGCACCTTAAAGCTCTGTATAAAACCCAAGATTAGTTCAGAATCTGCTTTGCATAACCAGCATAAATATAACCATGCCTTGTTTTAGGTTCATTGCCTGGCGAAGGCTACCAGAGCACCAAATAGTGACATGGGAAGTGTTTACATACCAGCAAGTGATCTAATGAACACTTAAGATGGGGAAGACAAGAGCGTGACTGTGACCATATGAGGCAGTGTGCGAGGCCTTCTTTGCATGCAGCTACTTAGTGCTACTGTCTGAAGTGCAGCCTCTCTTGTTGGGTTAGAGCTGAAAATTGAAGAGTGATGAGTCATTCAAGAGCCACTCGCATGCAGAGTCCTGTTACTGTTGATGGCAAGCCCTTATAGATATCAATGTATAGCAATGAACAAAACAAAAGTGTGCATGAATGACAGAAGGCTATTTAGTGGCACAGAAAGTAGAATACTGAGTGTAACACTAAGGTGAGTCGATACCCTCAGTGTAAGGTTCAGTATTTAAGGTGACATAAACAAAATGCTAGGAAATTCATTAGGCATGGCTGTCTTTTTGGTACTGATGAAGCGTCTTATTAAAGCATCTAGTGGTTAAAGCTTAAAGGAGGAGGAATTAGCTGTTTCATTAGCAGTGCCAGGCGCTTTAAGCAGCCCTCTTGCCACAAAGAGGCACATTCACTGAGAGGCTTCGTAAGTCATCTAAAATACCTTAACGAGACAGTCATGATCAGCGTACTAAAAAAAGCAGTCCCAAAGTTAAAGCAACAGTCAACTTCTTATCGACTCTTGTACAGTCTGGTCACAGTTTTGTATTCAGCTGCCTGTAAAATTCAACTGGGATTTAAGTCTAAAGACTAAAGTTTAAAAGTTTGGAATTACATTTGTTGCATATAAATGTATGGGCTAATTCCGGACAATAATTGAAAGTAACTTATTAAAGAACAAAGGTAGTAAATTTGAAAGACAAAAATGTTGGCAGTGTTCAAAACAGTAGCTGAACAGCAGATGATTCTGAAATAACTGAAACTGTTAATAATCTGAAAAAGCAGTGATAAAACCTCAGTGCAAACACCTTGTTCTCATTTAATTGAAATGTTAGATATAAAGTTAAAATATGCTGTTCATAATAGACAGGCATGCCAAATGTCATGGGGCAGGAACTAGTATTGTGTAACCTGGCAAAGTGCTCAACTCAATGTGGCATCGATTCTTCACATGGACAGAAGAAATTTGGGGGGATGTGAAGTCATGCTGACTGGACAGTCACCTACAGCCATCACATCCCACATCCATGGTCTTTGTAGGTGCAAAATCTCATATGCAAGTGGACCTCTCCAACACATCACATGAACAAGTTCATGTCGCGCAAGTGTGCAGGCTACACCATTCCTCAGAATTCTCCGGAATGCTCGTCAAATGCAAGATGCATTATCCTGCTGGAATATTCCATCATTGCTGGGGTACATTAAATGTGTAAGTGAAGTACAGTAGACACTGGTCAATTACCTGTTTAGACAGACCAGACCCCAACCATGCCATGAGAATACACCCCACACAAGTATGGAACCACCACCAGCCTGCACATTGCCTTGTTGACAACAGGGGTCATGGATTCATGGGGTCTGCGCCAGACACAAACCCTGCCATCACTCTGAAACAGTTGGTACCATGGCTCATTAGAACATGACATATGTTGCCAGTCCACTAGGGTCCACTTAGCAACCTCACAAGCTCAGTTGAGGTGATGTGTCTGGTTTCATAGTGTTAACAGAGGCACTCTGGTGGGTCTTCTGCTCCCATTTTCCATGGATGTTAAAGGACACTGCACTGTCCTGTGGGATATATCTGTGGGGCTCCTGCATTGAATGTGGATGTGATTTATAAGTCACTTGTTTGTTCACAGAGATAATTTTATCAGACAGCCAGTCACAATTATTAAGCCCCCATGGCCAGTAATTGTGCACTCCACTGTAGGTGGTAATGACTTGTATAACATATGTCCAGGGCCCATGTGACTCTGTGGACCAAGGAATGCTAAATGCCCACACAACTTTGGAAACTGAATGTCCCATCCTCTATCATGCATCACTTGAACTTGAAAACTTGAACTCGGAAATTCACCGTGCTCAGCTTATACAGGTGTGGGCGTTCCCAAGCCATCCTGAGATAACCTGATAATCCTGATAATCAATTTGCATGCAGCTGTCCCATGACTTATGACATGTCTGTGTATTTGAATACATAGAAGAATACTTGAAGAACCATCTGAATGCTTAAATGTTTTTTTTTTGTCTGGTTAAAGCAGCATTATGAAGCCCAGACCTGTAACTTGGCCTGTCACAATAACAAATTTTTGGATGATATTTTGTCCCAGAAATTATTGCCATTAATGATATTATTGTCATTTTAAAACCAATTTATTCCACTGATACAATCATAATATAACATAATAACACGCCTTTCAAAGGATATTTAACTATTCTGTTTTAAACAATGTCATCATACCTGCTCAATTACATGAAGTGAGCTCTCCTCGGATCTCAACCTCACTGTTCAGAAGGGATCACAAGTCATTTTAGATGTCCCTGCTCAATATATTAATGCTGTCATATAAAGTGAACAGAGTTCTGACCGTGCTGGACTGAATGACAGACTGTCAGTGTATTAAGTGGTATTACATCTTTACTCAGCTTCCTCTTGGGAAATGTTAGCTTTGGGTGATTTTAAGTTGACAACATAATTATTTACCTGTAACAAGGAGAACACTCTCTTATTTCTCTTATTCACACTCTAAGCTCAGCTCACTGCAGACTGTGCTATGCATTGTGGGGAAGTGACGGGAAAACACTCACATTTTATTATTTTTATTGTTTATTATTTTTACCTCAGTCCACATGATTGTTGGCATGGCTTGTGTAAAGCATGGGCTTCAGAGGTGGCTTAAAGGGCCATTTGATAGTTTATGACCTTATACAAAAAGTCTCAGGTGAGGCTTTGGGTGACACAATGCCTGCATGGACAGGGAGCCAGCATACTAATACCCCACTAACGATTCTGGAAGAGGGCTGCAGAAGACACACTAATGCCACAGTAATGATGTTGGAGGAGGCCAGGTTCATTATGGCTTTAATGTTGCCCACAATCAATTATGGCTTAGCAAGCAAAAATGATGCTGTTTGAGTAGCGTCTTTCCATGTATTGACCCGTTCATGATTATATCACAGCAGCCAGGGCCCATTCCTAAGGAACCCTGAAGATTGCGGAGAAAGGAGGTGATCGTTGGTGTCGCTCTTCAAAGAACAAAATACATTTCCCAACTGTAGGGGGCGCCCAGGAGCAGGAGATACTAATTCTCACATAATGCTGCTTTAAGTGCAAAGTTTATTATATTCTGTTCTTTGTTTTATTAAATGGTTCTGCATAGCATCAAATTGTGTTCTACTATTATGAGTAACACAACCCTCGTATATGAAAAGAATGTAAATAAAAGCTTAAACAGTATTTTGATTGTACCTCAGCACAGTATCCTAATCTCTGATTTGGCGTTTCTATGAAGTTGGTTGTTATGAAAAGCACTGCTTCTCCCTGGAGGAAAAAAAAATACATCGTACTTTTTTTTTAAAATATGTAGAATTTCCACTTTTTAACTCATTAATATGAAAACAAACTATATTTTACAGAAGTGTTTAATATACTGGTCAATAATATACACAATAATACACCTCCTGTCCAGCAGTCCATCAGCACTGAACAGCTGTATCATTATGAGTTAATGATATGACTGGTAAAGGGAAACACTTGACTACAGTACACAACTACACATCTACAATCTGTGCATCTTCTCAGGACAGTGGTCACCTGTTGTGGGATGACATAGTCTTCTGGCCCCCAGAGTCGAGGTCCAGTGCCTGACGTGTTGGTGAGTAAAACCCCTTTAACTTTGGTGATGACGGCACTCTGGATAGATTCTTCATTCTCCTGGTAGCCTTTCTTTACCAGGAACACCCAGCTTTACAACACACAATATGTGCACCAAAAACACTGTTATTTCTGTAAACATTACTGTTGACAAATAAAAATAACACACCCAGATTGACATGTTGAATCGACATGCAGTTTTGTCTAAGGCAGATACAGAGCATCCATACAGTACTATTATTTGCACATTTTGTAATGTTACTGCCTTATTCCAAAATAGATTCAATTCGTTTTTCTCTCAAAATTCTGCACATGATACCTCACAATGACAAAGTGAGAAAAGTCAGTTTAAATATTTTTGCAAATTGATTGAAAAATAAAAACGGAAAAGGTGTCCGGAGCAGCGAACAGGACTGGAACTGTATCATTTTAGCAAATAATCCAGGTTCTGTTTCAGATCAGACAACTAAGTTGTGGTAAGTGCTTCAGTCCTACCTTTTCTGTGGAGAGACACTCTCTGTCCCAGCTATACTGTGTTTTCTCTTATATATGTTGCCTTTCATGGCAGAGCTTCTATGTGTCTGTTTCTGAACAGCAAGGGGATCCCAGGTATGTCTCTGCCAGATACCAACACTTCCTTGGTCTGCCCAGTCACCAGATTTATCACCAAAGGAGCATTACTGGGTCCAGCTGGAACTATGGAAACCTATGAGTGTGCAGGACCAACAGGCCTAGCTGCAACAGTACAGAACCTGAGTCCAGGTTAGAGGTGGCCCAACAGGGTACTAGAGCCTCTTTTCAGTTGTACAGTTTTCCCAATTAATGTATTCTTTTGCTTTAATATTGCATCACTATTTCATTAGTACCTAAACACAAAAATAGTTACTATATACTAGAAAAAGTAGCTATTGTATACTCATAATAGTAATTTCTATATACTAAAAATTGTGGCTAATATATGAAAAATAGCAGCTATTATTTTTAGTATATATTACCTACTATGTTCTGTATAAATGTTTTTTTATTTTATTACATAAACACACACACACACACACACACACAGATATATAGTGCTATAATGCTATAGTGATATAGTGATATATAGTGATATAGTGATATTTAGTAATATAGTGCTATAGTGATATATGGTGATATAGTGATATATATAGTGCTATAGTGATATATAGTAATATAGTGCTATAGTGATATATAGTGTTATAGTCATATATAGTGATATAGTCCTATAGTGATATATAGTGCTATATAGTGTTATAGTGTTATATAGTAATATAGTGCTATAGTGCTATATAGTGATATAGTGCTATAGTGATATATAGTGCTATAGTGCTATATAATGATATAGTGCGATATAGTGATATATAGTAATATAGTAATATAGTGCTATAGTGATATATAGTGCTATATAGTGATATATAATGATATAGTGCTATAGTGATATATGGTGATATAGTGATATATAGTGCTATATAATGATATAGTGCGATATAGTGATATATAGTAATATAGTAATATAGTGATATAGTGATATATAGTGATATAGTGGTATATAGTGATATATGATATGATAATATTTTGCATTCAGTCATGAACTTACCCAATGATGTAACCCAGCAGAGCCAGCTGTATGAGTCTGTATAACACTCCAACTTTCTTGTTCTTGGCGATGACATATTTTTCAGTCTTGTAGTCGAAGGCAGAGAGGAGTGCTCCTCTGCAGTCCAGAGGCATGTCTGCGCTGAGTGAGGAGGAGGAGGAGGAGGAGGAGGAGGAGGAGGATGAGCGCATCAGCAGGGCTCACACTGTTCTCTCAGCCGAGCTGATCCGAGCAGAACACAGCTGCTTCACTGCGCACACAAGACCCCTGACACTCACACACACACACAGTCACTTACACACACTCACTCAGTCACACACTCACAGTCACACACTCACATACTCACTCAGTCACACACACACACACACACACACACACACACACACAGTAACACACTCACTCAGTCACACACTCACACACACACTCACTCAGTCACACACTCACACAGTCACTTACACACACTCACTGAGTCACACACTAACTCAGTCACACACAGTCACACACTCACTGAGTCACACACTTACACAGTCTCACACACAAACACACACTGACTCAGTCAGTCACACAGCCACACACACACTCACACAGTCACACACACACACTCACTCAGTCACACAGCCACACACACACACACACTCAGTCACACACTAACACAGTCACACAGCCACACACACACACTCACTCAGTCACACACTAACACAGTCACACACACACACACACACGCTGTCACACACTTTCACAGCCCCTCAGTGAGGAACAGAGCAGAGCCCAGTCCACCCTCCACCCCGCTCTGAGCCTGTCCGCGTCTCTCTGTCCTCTCTCTGCACTCAAAGCTCTCCTACCCCAGTGCAGGTCTTACTCCAAGCAGGTACTTCTCAATTTAAATGAAAAGATAGATACAGACAATAGAAATGAATAAATTAGTAAAAATAAATTACAAATACACCCACAACACAACTGGACTTTGTGCAACAAACAGTTCAAAAGTGCAATACCCCCTCCTACAGGACTCTTATTGCATGCACTATTTATTTATTTTGTATATTGTAATATATTCTCTATATTATATATTCTTTATATTTATATAGTGTTTTTCTTTACTAAATTATTATCTTTCTACTCTTTTCTGTACTGCTGGAACCTTAATTTCACTGAGGGAACCCTCCCAATAAAATTCTATATTATCTTATCTTATTTTATCTAATCTTATCTTATCTTATCTTATCTTATCTTATCTTATATTATCACACACACACACACACACACACACACACACACACACACACACACACACACATATATATGTGTGTGCATTATATAATAATAATAATAATAATAATAATAATAATTATTATTATTATTATTATTATTATTATTATTATTATTAATTAATTAATTAATTATTTATATATAATTATTCACTCAAAATTCAGCAACAGAAGTTTGCAAAAGAACATCTAAACAAGCCTGATGCACTTTAGAAAAGTCCTGTGGACCACTGAGGTTCAACTACAACACTGGCTCCCCCAGGCTGTGTGTTCAGCCCTCTGCTGTACATACTGATGACCCACGACTGCACTTCAAGAACAGTCTTGTGATGAAGTTCACAGACGATATAGTAGTGGATGGACTCATCACCCATGGAGACGAGTCAGTGTACAGGGACGAGGTAGAGGACCTGGCACGGTGGTGTGGAAACAACAACCTTGGTCTCAACATGCAGAATACCAAGGAGATGGTTGTAGGTCTGAGTATGTTTGTAGAAAATAGGGCACAGAATTTCATGAAAAGAACACCTCTCCAACCATTCATGCATGTTGGATGGATCAATTATGCTCTGGAGTTGTGTTGCAACCTGTGGCATGGGGAACATTTTTAGGAGTAGAGGAAAGAATGGATTCAATGAAATTCCAGCATATTCTGGAAGCAAACAAAACACAATTTGCAAAAGAAAAACAAAAAAATTGAAGTTGAACAGAGGATAGCTTCTACAAATGGATAAAGATCCTAAACACACATCAACATCCACAATGGACTAACTGAAAAGGTACAAGCTGAAGGTTTTCCATGGCCACCACACATCCCCTGATCTGAGCATTATTGAAAATCTGTGGAAAGAGCGCAAAGAACAGCCCAGGAATCTCACAGAACTGGAAGCCTTTTGCTAGGAAGAATAGATGAAAATCCCCCAAACATGAATTGAAAGAGTGTTGGCTGGCTAGAAAAAGTGTTTACAAGCTTTACAATTCCTGTTTATGTCATGCTGATAATGCAAATTGTTTTTGCATTAAATACAAAGGGAATGTATTTTAATTATGTGTTTCATCTTCAACTTGCTTAACTGTTCACAGTAACAATCATTTTAAATAGAGGGGCCTAAACCTTTGCATACTACTGTATCTTTATAGATGTCCCTGAGACATGATTTGGATCAACTGGTAATGATCTTTTGTTGAAAAAAGTGCTGTGACATAAAATATGTTATAAGAGTACTTGCTCTCTGAGCAGCTACAATCTCTTGCAAAGACATATAGTGTTGCCAGTCTCTCAACCAAGGTTCAGCGATAAAGCATAATAACAGCCTAACTTGATATAATGACAATTTCAACAAACAGTATTTGCTTTTCACTGTTTGTCTTGTGAAGATAACGGTAATTTCTAGCCACTCTCTTATCACCACAGTAGTGATGTTAGATGTGCCCTCTAGCTGCTGTACTAATACCAACACAGCAATGTCATACAAGGCCCCTAGCTGCTGTGAGGTAGCGATATTAGATGAGATTACTAGTGGTTGTGCTATCACTGAGATAGATAGACCAGGTAGTCTTAGGCGTCCTTCATGTTGTTCTTCAATGAACACCATTCTTATTCAGTGTTTTTCCTTGAACAAAGGATTTTGCAGTCTTTTGTAGGTTTTTTGCTTTTACCTTTGGGTCCTTTTTCACTTTGTCCAGGATGTAATTCATTCATTTGTATACATTATCCTAACTTACATCTTACTTTTGGAGAAAAGCATTAACCCCTTTCTCATTTTCAAGGGTATACACATTTATTTAAAATAATATAAAATATTTTTATTTAACTGCTATTTATTCACTGTGGCAGCTGTGAAGGATGTTTTGATTTAATGAAATCTACAGCTGCTCTGTTCATTTTATCTCCATCTTTACAGCCCTCATTGCACCCTAGCAGTTTAACATAGTCACAGCATTCCCACACACCACACAGTGTCTACTACTACTACTACTACTACTACTACTACTACTACTACTACTAATAATAATAATAATAATAATAATAATAATAATAATAGGTTACTAAAGTAAAGATTTTTTTATTGTTATTTATCAGTGGTCCTACAAAGTATCCTAAAGATTTAAATCACACATTCTGATTATATTCTGTGTGTGTATGTATATGTGTGTGTGTGTGTGTGTGTGAGAGAGAGAAAGAGAGAGAGAGAGAGAGAGAGAGAGAGAGAGAGAGAGAGAGTGAGAGAGAGAGAGTGAGTGTTTGTGTGTGATTCTGGCAAGTTCCTACAGGATTTGTTGATTAACTTAAACCACGGGGATCCGATGGAGAAGACCACAGCTGCAGTGAGCACAGTGGGAAAGTTACATCCCCTCTGTGTTTAACTGCTCCCCATTTCCCTGGTGGTCCCTGGTGATTTTTTTTGCCTCTGGAGATTTAAACTGCATAAATAACAAAACATAAACAAACATAATGCCAATAACACAAGGCTATTTGTTCAACAGACTAGGTTGATATGAAGGTCTGTTAATTATATTTTCACTGCTGTTGTGATAATCAGAGGTGGGAAGTAACTACATACATTACTACATTTACTCAAATAAAACGTTTAAGATCTAATGGTAACACTTTCACCTCTGCTCAGATATAGTTGTGAGGAAATATATATATTATTTTTTTGGGAGATCTGTTAGGTTCCTCTTGTCATTGCAGGGCCCATCAACCTTGCAGAACCCAGGTATGCAGGTCCACTTTTCCCATCTTCAGACAACCCAAATATTCTAACTGGTTCCACTTCTCTAGAGAAAACTACTTGTACTTTTTGACCTTTGCTTGTTTGTTTGTTGGGTTTCATTTTTTTGAAAAATGTCCTAATCCCAGATTTATGATGAGACTATTTGCATATAATAATAATAATAATAATAATAATAATAATAATAATAATAATAATAATATTTCAATAATTTGTATAATAATATAGTAATAATAGCACCAACAATAAAACAATATGATTATTAATAATAACAGTTATTATACTATTAATAACAGATAAGAATAATAAAATAATGTTTTGTTATTATTATTATTATTATTATTATTATTATTATTATTATCATCATCATCATTGTCATAGTTTTTATAATTATAGAATATAAGAAACAAGAATATAATTATAATAATAGTAATTATAAATTACAATTACAAATATATAAAATATATATAAATAAATTACAAATTATGATTATGATAACAGCTAAAAGGAAAATCCTTTTCCTGCAACAGCCGCGAACAGTAATCCGGGGATCTGATTGGACCTGCAGATCTGCGTCACCTGAGTCGCATTGATTTGATTGGACTTTATGGGCTGGAGCCGAAGTACGGGTCCCGAGAGAGTCCAAACGGTAACGCTGCACTTCGTACAGAGCCGGTAACGCGCGTCTCTGACAGCAGGACTTTGATCACTGACATTAAAGATAAGATCGTGAGAGAATCACAGTCACGGCAGCGCGTGAAGGCTGTGAACATGGCTCCGTATGAAGAAGTCCGAGTCCACGGTTATGATGAGTTCTGTAAAGCGGTGTGTGACCGAAAAGGGAAGGAGATTTTTGCTTACTTCAGCGGAGACAAAGATGACCACGGGCAGAGCTGGTGTCCAGACTGTGTGAAAGGTGGGCTTCTCCTTTAACTAACGTTATAAGCGAGGAGGTCATTTTTACACTCGCTGTCACTGAAATCAGTCTTAGCTGGAGAATCCCGGTCCGGAAAGGGAGGAATCCGCTCCCGATTTGTGTTCCGACCGCCGGAGCGGCTCCGCTGCGGTTCCGTCTCTCACAGAGCCGGAGCAAAATCTCGGATTCCTCACTTTCCGGAGCGGATTGTCCACATTTACCTTTGACCACTGCTTATAAAGCAGTGTCTGAGACACTGGGTCAAAACTAGTTCAGAAACAGAAGCATCCTCTCATTGACCAGTTTGACCAGTGATTTTACTCTCCTCCTCCAGCTGAGCCAGTGGTCCGTGGGGAGATGACCCATCTCCCTGAAGGCTCAGTCTTCATTTACTGCCAAGTGGGAGACCGGCCTTAGTAAGTCTTCTCCTCTTGTTGTGTAATAACTCTGAATTCTGCAGGAATAGTCCACTTCTTTACCCTGAACTTTAAGCATCAGTCAGGACACAGATCATGTTTGTTTTCTTTGTAAAGCTCTTTTGTCTTTACTGTAATAAATGCCACTGTAACAAATAATATGATAAACAATTGTGCATTGTTCTGAGATCATACCTGTATCACTACAGTATCATCTAAATATGTGTTGGCTGATGAACTAAACAGTGGAAAATAAATGTAATTTCTTTATATTTCAATTCTTTATTCTTTAACATTGAAGAACTGATTGCAGTGCTGTATGTGTGTGCAATGTATCTGTATGTTATTCTTATCAATAATTAATCACAAAAGTGTTCTAAAATCATGGTTTAAAGTTTAGAACAAAGTAATTTGAAACACTTTTTCTTATTTTTCAGCTGGAAAGACCCTAATAATGAGTTTAAGAAGACTCTAAAACTCACAGGAGTTCCAACTCTATGGCACTATGACACGGTAATGCTCAGGTTTCTCTAATATCCAAATGGAACATGTCACGTTTTAATTTTATTTTATTCTATATAACTAAATTCACCTGTGGTGTGTCTACATGAACGATCTGTTACATTATTAATGATTAATCTATTGTATCCTGTACCCATTTGTAGCCCCAGAAACTGGTGGAGGAGCAGTGTTTCAAAGCTGACCTGGTTCGGATGATGTTCACAGAAGATTAGCACCTTAAGGCATGGTTTAATGCAATCTCTAAAGACATCAAATCTACTCTGTGCCTTTATTCCGATGCTCCTCTGTGACATTTCATTTTGCTAAATTTGCTCATCTTCATTGTGTCATCAACTGTAGTGTCTTACTGTGAAATTAACATGAATTTGAATGACAAAATATCAGATAGAACTGCTAATATTACATTATGTATAGATGAGGAATGCACACAGCCATAACATTAAAACCACATGCCTAATATAGTGTACTACACTGCACCACTAAAATGCCTCTCTTTACCACTTAAACAGCTCTGACCCATCGAGGCATGGACTCCACAAGATCTATCATGGTGTCCTGTTTTATTTGGCACCAAGATTTCAGTAGGAGATCCTTGAGTAGAAGTCCTGTAAGTTGTGTGGTTGTGTTCATGAGCAACAGTGAGGTTTGGACACCCATGAACCTGTCACCAGTTCATTGTCTTTTCTTGGAGCACCTTTGGTTGGTTGCATACTGGCAGAAACTCACAAGACCTGCCTATTGTTTTGGAGATGTTCTGATCAAGCCACCTTGCATCACAATTTGGTTCTTGTCAGAGTGTCTCAAATTCTTATGCTTGCCCATTTTTCCTGTTTCCAACACATCAACATAAAAAATGTTCACTTGCTCTTTATTCATTTATCCCAGGTAAATGGGGATGACAGGAGGCATTGGATCAATTCATTTCACTTGTCAGTGGTTTTAATACTATGGCTGTATTCAGTTGGATTTATATGTATTTATATGAAGTGTTATATGAACACTTAACACGTAATAAGATTTATGTAGTTTTCACTAATCAAGAGTATAGAACAGTGTATTAACAGCGTATGATTTCAACAATGGAAATATTTTTCTCTATCAAATAAAGTTTTCCATTTACATTAAAGTACCTTATCAACACAGAGTGAAAATTATTTTTAGGTACAGTAATGGTTGCAAGATTACATACTCTCATCATGAGCATGATTGTCAGTGCTCACTTAGATTGTTATCTGAGTGGGTCTGAAAAAATGTGATCTCGATGGACTACAGCTGGTAGCTTCTCTGTTCCCACATGAAATGGGTTTGTATGAAGTATGTATGAAGGTAAATGTTATTTCAATTACATCTGTGTCAATGTCTACAGTCAAGCGAGTTTGTTCTCACTATGGGAGAAATTGAGAGGCTGCAGTTCAAGAAAGAACCCCTTCTCCTAAATTGACACCATGTCAACTACAGTTTATAGCTGAATCACACAGACAGAAAACGTCTTCTGGGGTTTTAAGTTTTAAGGCACGGACATTGTACTTACTGTTAGGCAGGGTGGGGCTGATTTGCTGCAGTTGGAGCTGGTATATTTCTGAGGATTAAATATTTTTCACTATATATAATTTTGACCCTGTGCTGATTTGCGTAGAAAACAACAGTTCAAAGAAATAATTGAAAATCCAATTCTGGTGTAATATTTATGTCCATGATCAATCAAACAGTAATTTGTATGTTAATAGTGTAATAGAGTATTTTAGTATAGTACAGATTTATGATTTATGTACTGTACTATATTATGTACATATATATATATATATATATATATAATGTGTGTGTGTGTGTGTGTGTGTGTGTGTGTGTGTGTGTGTGTGTGTATATAGTTGAAACCAGGATTACCAAAATTATTTCTATGTGCTAACTGCCAAAAAAATGGAAGAGAGAATTTTTTTAAGGCAAAGTTTAAATACATTTCATTAGTATTTGGTACTGTTGCCCTTAAACTGATGACTTGGGTCAAATGACTTGGGTCAAAGTTTAGGATATCCTTCCACAAGCTTCTCACCATAGTTGGCAGGAATTGTGGCCCATTCCTCCTGACAGAACTGGTGTAACTGAGCCATGTTTGTAGGCCGCCTTGCTCGCACCTGCCATTTGGAAGACCCATTTGTGCCCAAGCTTTAACTTCCTGCCTGATGTCTTGAGATGTTACTTCAGTATTTCCACATAATGTTCTTTCCTCATGATGCCATCTATTTTGTGAAGTTCACCAGTCCCTCCTGCAGCAAAACAACCCCACAACATGATGCAACCCCCATGTTTCACAGTTGGGATGGTGTTCTCAGGCTTGCAAGCTTCCCCCTTTTTCCTCCAAATGTAACGATGGTCATTATGGCCAAACAGTTCAGGTTTAGTTTCGTCACACCACAGGAAATGTCTCTGAAAATTGAAGTCTTTGTCCCTGTGTGCATTTGCAAACATTAATCTGGCTTTTTTATGTTTCTTTTGGAGTAATGTCTTCTTTCAGCCCATGTCGATACAGTACTCGTTTCACTGTAGATAATGACACTCTTCACAAGGTCTTTTGCTTTTGTTCTTGGGTTGATGTGCACATTTTGGACCAAAGCACGTTCATCTCTGGGACACATCATTCCTGAGCGGTATGATGGCTGGACGTTCCCATCTTGTTTGTACTTGCGTATAATTGTTTGTACAGGTGAACGAGGCACCTTCAGGCATCTGGAAATTGTACCCAAGCAGGAACCAGAGTTGTGCAAGTCCACAATTCTCTTCCTGATATCTTGGCAGATTTTTTTTGACCTTTCCATGAAGTTACACAAAGAAGGTGTGTTTCAGGTGTGCCTTAACATACATCCACAGCTGTGTCTCCACTTCACTCAGATGTTGCCAATAAACCTATCAGAAGCTTCCAAAGACATGACATCATCATATGAGGTGTCCCAAATTGTTTAAAGGCATAGTCTTCTTAGTGTATTTAAACTTTTGACTTTGAAGAAAGTAATTGAAATTGCCTTTAAAAATTCTCTCTTTCTTTATTTTGGCAGTTAGCACATAAAATAATTTTGGTAATCCTAATTGACCTGGAAGAGTTTATTCTGATTTCATGTGAGAAAAAACATGCACTTGTGTATTTTTATATAGTGTATGTAAACTTCTGGTTTCAACTGTATATATATATTAGTATGTTTGTGAAGTGCAGTGGTGTTAACTGACCAGTCCAGTGGTGTTTAAGTGAACACCCATGTACTTATAAGAGTCCACTCTCTCAATGTCCATTCCCCAGATGTTCACTGGTGGAGGGGTGTATCTGTACCTGTGGGAATCCACCACCAGTTCTTTGGTCTTACTTGCTTCTTTGTGAAGGTGGTTCTGCAGGCACCAGTCCACAAAGTCCTGAATCATTTCTCTGTACTCGCTGTCCTCATTATTTATAAGACAGATTATCGGAGAGTCATCAGAGAACTTCTGGAGGTGGCAGATTGGTGAGCTGTGTACAGGGTGTCAGCAGTGAACAGGATGAAGAGGAATGGTGCTAGGACCATTCCTTGAGGGGCCCCTGTGCTGCTGACCACCTTGTCTGTGAGACATACTGTGGTTGGTTGGTAAGGTAGTCCAGTATCCCGTTTGACAGGTGACTGTCCACACCAACATCTTCCATTTTGTCCTTCAGTAGCCCAGGCTTTATGGTATTAAAGGCACTAGAGAAATTGAAGAAGGTGATTTTTACAGTGTTCCCAGGCTTCTCCAGGTGAGAAAGAGCTCTGTGTAGAAGACAGATGACAGCAGGCTGGTAGACAACCTGAAGATGTTCCATGGATGCACTCACCCAAGGGCGGGGATGAGTAAGGACCAGCCTGTCCAGCCTCTACGTCTTGCTGGCGCATCTGTGACCAAGACAGCAAGTCTTTGTGATGTATCAAGAGCCACGGT
This sequence comes from Acestrorhynchus altus, assembly GCA_034509495.1. Lineage (NCBI taxonomy): Eukaryota > Metazoa > Chordata > Actinopteri > Characiformes > Acestrorhynchidae > Acestrorhynchus > Acestrorhynchus altus. The sequence goes on along the minus strand of CM067517.1, from coordinate 19,633,997 downwards.
ATCCAGGGTAATGTCACCATACCACCAAGAAGGACAAACCACATCCAACAGGATTAACTGTGGACGCAAAAAATGTCCTTCACAAGACAAATTGACACTGTATTGTTTGTATGTATTGTATGTATTTTATGGTTTAAAGGCCTTTCCAAACTCCAATTACATTTTCATGCTGTAACTGTTCCTCCAGCTTTTTATAGTATATTGTATTATAGCCTGCAGTGTAGTGTAGTGTATTGAAATATATACTGTAGTATGTATAGTATAGTATATTGTAGTATAGCATGTACAGTGTAGTGTATTGTGCAGAACGGGGCGTGGGGCACATTTTGTTTTATGTTTAATTTGTATTTAATTATTTCAACAAGATGATTTCGTACACGTAGTCTTATTGTTACATTTGTTGCAAAGCCAAATGTAACATTGACCTGGTATCTTCATTTGTGTCACTTAATTTTCACATAATGTGAATCTGACAGATGTTTTTATGTTGTTCAAGGTTCAAGGTTTGTTTATTCAACATGCACATAGTTATACACAGTAGAACATGCAGTGAAATGTTATTTTGCGACTGTCTGCACACACACAGATCAATAAGGGAAGAAGGGAGAAAGTAAGGAGAATTTACAAGGTAAAAAAATAAAAGACCCTATTCCTGAGAAGAAAAATAAATAAATTAATAAATCTAAGGAAACAGAAGAAATAACTTGGAGTGGAGGTAGGAGGTGTAGATGTATGAATAAGTTGCAGTCAGTGTACGAACCCTGAGAGCTGTTATATAAAGTGCAATGTGCAATGGTTGCTACATATTTCTGTGTTTCTTTGAGTCAAGGTTTTATGATGAATGGACCAAAATAAATGCAAAATTATTTGGAATAAATTCCTTTTTTACAATAAGTTCCACTGATAGTTAAGAATCCTTTTTCCTCCTCTTTTAAATGCACTATTTTGGCGGTATATAATTATCATCCGACAGTGATGTTAAACTTGTTTTCCAGCACCAGCTCTTTATGAACAATTCTATAATAAATGTTAGTTAACAGTCATTAATGGTCTGGGTCATTAGGTCACTCTTAATCATGTGACTTAACGTGTTGGTACATTATTTTCATGGGTAAATGAAGCAAAACCCTGTCAAATTCTATTTTTGCATTTTAGTTAAATGTATATAAACTGATATCTGTAGACGTTTTGCAGAAACAAATATAGTTTACAGCACTGCAGAACGTTTAATTTGAGATGAGGTTTCAGTGGCTGTTTATACAAACAGAATAATTTAGAAATGTTTCGGTTAAACATTACTATGCATTCACCCGCTGGCCTGCTTTGGCCTGGCCTACTTCAGTGTTACTTTAAGCAAATGTAACAGATGGTGGTCTACGGGAGGAGATCCACCATAGTCCCAGAAAGCCATATTGTGTATCATGATAAAACAATCTTGATAACACCAAAATATCACATTACCCACCCCTGGCCTTCTATTATATTAGAGCATAAAAAATGATCAAAAAGATCATTCCTGATCACAATTTACTTCAAAAAGTCACATTTCATATTTATGACACTGCTTTGTTTTCCTGTTGATCAAACTTGAAATCCAATCCGAAACTCAAACCGGAAAAAATAGATTCCTAACCAGCGTATCAACTTTCAAACAAAACATAAATGAATATATACGTGTTTGTGTGTGTGTGTGTGTGTGTGTGTGTGTGTGTGTGTGTCTTTATTTATAGATCCATTATCCATTAGTGTTTTACAACCCTGGTCCTGGAGGCACTCCTGCCCTTCTTCATGACCCCCTCTGCAACTGTGGTCTTGTGAAGGAGCTGACTGTGCTGGGGACAGGCCGGGCAGGGTGCAGAGTGGGGGAGGGTGCAGTACCGCCGCGCCACCGCTAGATGTCGGCAGTGCAGTGTTTTGGCGCAGGCGGGCGCAGCCAATGAGCGGCGGGTTAAAGCGGAGCGCATTCCTCAGCAGCGCTCCAGTGGCTCGTGCCCACGCGCTCCGCACCGCCGGGGCACTTCGGGGGACGCAGACGCGCGCAGGGGGCAGATCGGGGGACCGCGTCGGCGTGCTGAGAGCTTCTCGGCTCGTTTGCCTTCAGCGCAGAGGCTCGGTCCGCACAGACAGACCATGTCGGAGCTGCTGGTGGATCTGCTCGGGGAGCGGCTCGTCAACGCGGAGAAAGCCGAGGTGGACGTGCACGCGCTGGGCAGCGGGCTCTCGCTGCTCGGCCTGTACTTCGGCTGCAGCGTGAACGCGCCCTGCAGGCAGTTCAACAGCAGCCTCAGCGAGTTTTACAGCAAGTTTAAGAAAAGCTCTGAACACAGAGACCAGCTGGAGCTCGTCTTCATCTCCTCCGACCAGGACCAGAAGCACTGGCAGGACTTCTTACAGGAGATGCAGTGGCCGGCTTTACCCTTCAAAGACCGACACAAGAAGGTGAGTGAAGAGCTGCAGATCAGGGACACCTGGGTTTCCTCTGATCACAGTGGTCAGAATGGTGTGGTCAAGGGTGATCAGGGTGATCAAGGTGGGGGGTGACCCACTTACTTTTCTGCTCAGTTAAACTGGGAGATAACTTGGACCTGCTTTCCTGCTCTCCCAGCTTGAGACCCTCATCCATCAATCAACAGACCCTTATAATGGTTTCAGAGCTGCTCGTTTATTCTTCACACTGACTGAAATAGGAGATTTCATCTTTTCTAAATGAAATCTGATCTTAAACTGTCTGTATTTAGGGTTTGAGGCTCCCGGAGCCCCAAGATTCACTATTAAAGCTTCATCTCTGATCATCATCAGTCCCCTAATTACACTCTACAGGGTCTACACCCCCTTTTCTGCTCCAGAGCACCCAAACATTTACAGACATTGTGAAGGTCTGGGCTGGTGGTGCTTTCAGAGGGCCCTCGCTGTGTGCCTGTGCTGGAGGGCCCTCGCTGTGTGCCTGTGCTGACAGAACGGGGGTAATTTTACTGTCTAATACAGACTCTTTTAGATGATTTGATCTGATTTGCTGTATTTTTCGGAGCTGTTAAAATCCGCTTTTATAAATGAGTTTATCAGCTGGTATTTCGTTGTGAAGTGATACAGTAGCACTTGAGAAGACCTTCTGCTCCTCCTGCAGATTAGATCATTCTTCAGATACCAGGACTGATCCTCAAAATGTAATTTATCACAGAACAGATGGGCCTAATATAATTTAGGTCACAAGGTTTAAATACTGACTGTGACTGTAAGAAACACCCGTTTATGTTGTACATCATGGTTTACAGATCGTTTGTGATTGTTAAAAAGTGAGCCGAGGGGATATTGATATTTATTTCGGTTTCAGGATATAAACGGCCCAATATGGGCTGGTAATATTGTTTATATTGAGTTTTAAAGTTAAATAACTCTTTCTTCCGCTCTCTGCTCCTCCTCTACTCTGCTCCCCTCGGTCCCCATTTGTGTTCTCATGACACACCACAAAGGGTGCATTTGACCGTCATCTCTTCTTCATACACACTATGATCAACTTTATTAAAAAAGTCAAAGGATTTCATGAGGTGTCCTGATTTTTTCGCATTGAATTTTTCACATCACACACATTCTGCCATATATTGTATTCCATAATGGCCACACTGCCTTATTCTGCCTCGGTATCTCAGTACCTCCATCGCATTCGCTACGGTTACACAGACATCTCCTCACCTCCTTATTCGCTCCTGCTTTGTGTTTGTTTGGTAATGGATTATACCTTGTGCCATAACATGCATCTGGATGGCTCTTCAGTTCACCCATCTGCTGGTATCGGTTTCAGTCCATTGCCCGACTCCTCCTCTGCCTCTGCGAGTGCTGGCATGTTGACCGGTCACATGCATTTTCACATCTTTCAATAATGCTGATTCCACTTTGTGGAGCTACATAATCTCTCTGGCACTGTCAGCTAACCTTAGAGACGGGCGAGTGTGAATATGTGATGGATGGAGGAGGTGTGGGTGTTTACACAATGCAGGTCGGATTCACTCTGCATTCCTTTCTGGCAGCAAGTCGGTCGTAATGAACACAACCTTGGAACTATAGCCCCCAACCATTTCCTTAATGACGAATTCCCCCCCCCCCAAATTACTGCATAATGAAATCAGTCCGATGTAACTGAAGTCATTCAGGGTGAGTTTGGTGTGAAATGGCTCATTGTGGAGAATCTGACTCACTCTGACACTCCAGTACAGTGGTAATGATAGTAACCAGGGGTCACAATGTCCTACTTGTAGCATTATACACTGTCCACTATTCTTAAAATAGCTATGTCCCTTTCAGACATGGACTCCAAAAGACCTCTGAAGGCATCCTGTTGTATCTGGCACCAAGACATTACTAACAGATCCTTTAATTCCTGTAAGTTGTGAGGTTGGTCCTCCGTGGATTTCATCAGTGAGCCATGGATGCCTTTGACCCTGTTGCCAGTTCACCAGTTGTCCTTCCTTGAGCCACATTTGGTAGGTACTGGCCACTGCATACCAGGAAAAAAATCCCTGCCTGACCTTTTGGAGATGCTTTGTCCCTCCAGATGCCTCTTGTTAAAGTCACTCTTGGGCCCCTTTTTCTGCATCCAACACATTACCAAGAGCTGACCGTCGACTTGATGTTTAATATTAATATTCCAGACATTATCAGCTGTCACTGTAACTAGATTATCCATATTATATATTTAATCTGTGAGTGGATTTATTGTTGTTTTGCTTTCAGCTCTCTGCATGTGTTGAGCGACAACCATTTCAGAATTATTGTAACACAATGTCTCCGGCATCAGGTAGCATATTGATGACCACGTTGTGTCTTAGGACTTCCTGTCAGGGATATTTTAGAGTAGAGGTGCCCCCAGATTTTGTCTCAGAGGAGAGGCAAAGATCAGTGTCTGGGAGTCTAAGACAGAAAATGCAGCATGAAGAAGACAGAAGTTTTAAGATTATAATTTATAACGTTAGATGGTAGTTTGTTAGTGCAGGAAACAAGTACAAAATGCATATGTTTGGATTTTATTGAACAGGAGCAAACAAAACGGTGTATCTCTACATTTCTCTGGAATCGAGCATTTCAAATCAAACTCTGACCACTCGGACGGACTTCATTGACCCAATAATGCATTATTTTTAAACACTAGTTAAGTTCCCCTTTAAGAGGCCTCACCAGGAGGAGGAGTCCCACCGTGGATGAAGTAACTATAACACTGCAATGACAATGTGTGTAGTTTGATTCTGTGTATGACTCGTTTCTGCTGACTCTTTTTTGGCCTAATGTGTAACTCCGAGATCAGGTCATTGGGTTTACTGGAGCTGGCTGTTTCTTCTGCTGCACTCTCGTTTCACATTAATTATTCTGCAGACATTATGCAGTCGCATGAAATATGTGGTGGCTGTGTACAGCTGGGGCCCGCAGTGCACTGGAGCGTATGTGCAATTAATGCATTTTATGGACATTAAGTGATGCAGTTTAATGTCTTTCCATTAAAAAAGTTCACTAACGCACATTTATAGACATTTTCGTAGACAGTATGTATGCGAATGTTTCAGCACTGCTGCTGGACCGTGCTGTGGTTGAGCTGCTGTGTGAAATGAGCTGATGATGGCTGCTGTCGTCGCACTGCAGTGGAATGTAATGTAAAACACTGCTTATCTTTACTGTGGCGCTCATTAAGCAGGCGCTTGGACGTGTGTTTTCTCAGCTTGCCTTGCATTTCTTTGGTGAAGAAGTGAGAAAGATGGGACGATGAGGTGGTAGATGTTGTTTGACCCTACAGTAGTTGGTGAACATGGGCCTGGTTCCAGTATAATGAGTAAATGGATACACTACCTGCTGTGGGTTTGGGTTACAGTGTGAAAGTCCATGTAAGCTTCAGAGAGCTTTAGGGCATGATGGGTCTGGGATTGATGGGTGTAACGTCCTTGCTGGCTCAGTCAGGGTGTGTTGCAGCCTGTTTGAATGCAATGGGCACTCAAAGGGCTCCACTGGATCTGTATACAGTGCTACTGGCCTCACAGGCTTCAACACAAACCTAAAGCATGATCGATCAACTTTTAAGATCTTTTTCAGAAAAGGCACTAGATTTTGGAATGTTGATGTGAGTATTTGTTGGGATTCAGCCATGAGAGCATTAGTGAGGTCAGATGATTAGTTATGGATCTGGATTGCCACTTATCCCATGGGTGTCCTGAAGGTCCAGCACTGTAGAGGCAGTTTCACTGCTCCGCAGCCCAGTGTTGCAGGGTTTTTTTACCCCTCTATGTACTGGATGCGTTGAGCATGGTGAATTTCTGCTCCAGAGAGGTTTTTTATATTGGCAGTGAATTTCCATGATGATGAAGACACTGTGCACGTACTTGTCAGTGATGGGTGCACCATAAAGTAGCTGAACTCCTCCAAAGGAATGTCTGGATACTATTGTACTGAATGTACAGGGGTTGGACAATGAAACTGAAACACCTGTCATTGTAGTGAGGGAGGTTTCTTGGCTAAATTGGAGCAGCCTGTGGCCAGTCTTCATTAATTGCACATTGTACCAGTAAGAGCAGAGTGTGAAGGTTCAATTAGCAGGTAAGAGCACAGTTTTGCTCAAAATATTGCGACGCACATAACATTATGGTGACATACCAGAGTTCAAAAGAGGACAAATTGTTGGGGCACGTCTTGCTGGCGCATCTGTGACCAATACAGCAAGTCTTTGTGATGTATCAAGTCACAAAGTAATGTCAGCACCACCAGGAAAGATGAACCACATCCAACAGGATTAACTGTGGACGCAAGAGGAAGCTGTCTGAAAGGGATGTTGGGGTGATAACCCGAATCGTATCCAAAAAATTTCATTCTCAAGAAGAATTGACGCTGTTTTGGCTGAAAAAGGAGGCACTAGTTCACCATACTAATCAATTATTGTGGTCTAAAAGCAGGTGTTTCAGTTTCATTGTCCAACCACTGTATATGGATCATTGAAGTTTGCAGCCAGAAGAAAATCTGACAGGGCTGGTTCCAAGCTTCTTAGTCGATCTGTTGAAGAAATCTGGTGCTGGATAGGTTTCCTTCTGACCACTCTCTACTATGAAGGTCATATTTGTGCAAGTATTGCTGCACAGTAGAGCAGTGCACCACCACTCCAGAGTCATTTCCATTGAGGTCTTTCAGCAATCCAATAAGCAGTTCTTTTAAAAAGTTATCACCTCAACCAATCCTGTTAACTGCCATTTCATAATTACGTTGCGAGCAGAAGAAAGGGCCGCCTGGGTTTTCAGATGACTTTGCAGCTGCTTCAGTGATTTTATGTCTGCTGATTAGTGGGACATGGTTTAAGGAGTCGGATTAAATTGAGATTTGCATCACCTGGCTTTTCCTAACGATGTCGGTGAATGATCCATAGCCCCCATTAAGCTAATTAAGAACTTGGTAAATGTTATTTGAGGCTACGTTCAAACTGCAGGCAAATTGGATTTGTTGTTCTAATCAGATCTGTGGGGATGACGGTTTGTAATGTTATTTGCAAGTGATCAGATTGGATTTGCGTGTCAAGACATCACAAACCTGCAAGGGTTGCTGTGACGACACAGGCGCCAAGCTGCCTACATACCCATTGTCGCCCTTCTTGGGTCAACGCACTTCTGTCGCTCTGGATTTGACATGGTCATTGTTTGTTGTGTTGCAAGTGATTCAAAAGTCATAAATCCAATTTGAGTGTCTGAACCCAGCCTGCGAGCTCACATCCCAAACTTTTGGATGCCATTGTTTATCCATCTCTCTGTCCACCTAGTTCACACTGTTTATTTCCTATCTTCCACTTTCTCCTTTCTTTCTTTTGTCCCCCCCCCCCCCCTTCACCTCTAGCTGAGCTCTGCTTACCTAGTCATGCTCAGTTTCAGCTCCTACAAGCCACAATTGCCTCTCATGGTGCCAGAGCCGCAAGACATTCTATACTGTATGAACAGTGGAGAGAATGTGTGTATGTGTGTGGCCTGAATTGAAACGAGGTAAATTCACTATTACTGAACCAAATCGCAGGCTTTTTTTTTTTTTTTTTTTTAAAGCCTTGATTTATAATTCAGCTAATGATGTTGGAACTGCCATTGTGTTGGTGTCTTACCCTTCTCCCCGCTGACAGCAGCCAATTTTCCCTTCAGTTATTGGAGCCACCCATCATCAGTGACATCATCTGTGCTGTTAGACGTGCAGCTCCTGGATAATTTGCCTGGTATTTAACATTTGTTTTTCTCCCGACTGGCAGGGCTTTGTCGTCAGGGATGATGGCGCTTTTCAGCTCTTCTGGTTGGCCTGTGTGTAAGCTTTTTCTCCAACAAATGAGAGGAGCCAGGCAGGTTCTGGGGAGGGACGGGCATTGTGACGAGAGGAGAAGCTATTGTGACTGTATGGATTTTTTTTTTTTTTTCTGTATATGCCAAGGACACTGACTTGCTGCTGCAGTCGTGAACTGTGTATTGTAGTACACAACTGCAGACCATTCAACTGCTGATAGATCATGATGCATATGATGTATCGTGAAAATATGTTCTGAGTATTAAATTGCCCTTTGCTCATCATTCCCCACCCTTGGTTCTGGGGTATTGAGGGAGGCGGACCCCACAGGGGAGCGTCTGGGCTGGCACTGCCTTACAAGGAGACGCAGCAGGCGAAGCAGTGAGAGCAGCTCGTAAATCAGTTCCGGCCTTGGCCCTGGGCCCTGGTCTGCCAGCGGTGGAAAGCAAATGGCAGCGTGGAGGGATACATGCGGGGATCATGCATCAGGGGAAAGGGGCTCAGAAGGAGAGGCCTCCTGTTCAGGCACCGTGCCATTCTCTTCCACTCTGCTCTGTAGGCAGAGAGTCAGCTGCTGGATTCTTTCCTGAGGGTTAAGGGGTGCTGTCATCAGGGCGTCAGCAGGGCGACAAGGACGGCTACCAGATCTGCTCATCACATCCCAGGGCTTTGCCTCTATGGCTACTTTGATTTCTAAGTCGCTGTCTAGAAAAAGCCCAAGGCCTTATCTGTAGGCGATAATGCTTGCTTCTTATCGGTGAGCGGTGCATGTGGTGGAGGTTTCTCTCTGCCGTGTCCTGCTGAGTGACAGCTCGCACCGATAATGCTGCTGAGAAGGAAGAGGGCAGAAAGATGAGTTTGAGGAAATGGAGATGGACGTGCAAGTTGGACCAAATGTCTATTAATGCAACCTGAATTAAACTGTATTTGTCACTTTTTAAGCCTTGTTGATTTTCCTTGGTCTCTGTAGGCTCTTTTAAAAAATTAATTTAGTATTTTAGTATTTACTGCACACCCATACCACCCAGACTTGCAATAGGAAGAATTGTATAGAATGTTTTCACCACACTGTTACAACCTGGATAATCACCATTCATGGTTTGTGAGACATTCTTGAATTTAATTCATGATAGGATGGGGATCATTGTCATAAATAAAGTCTGATCTTTTCCATCTCGAAAACACTATATTGGCTGCTAAAGCAAACGTTCTTCCAGGAGGAGTCCAGTGATAGGAGAATGTAAGTGACATTGGAAACCTGGGGAAGATTTAATACAGGAGGCAATCTTATCTTGCCTACTGCCTGGTTCCCAATGTCACAACATATTGGTCACTCAGATGAGCTTTTGGCCCAAATGTTTTCCCCCAAACAAGTTCTTTATTTTGGCCACCAGATTTATTGATACTGTTTGTTTGAGAAATTGAACGTATACAGACAAATTTCTATTGCCCTTTCATAAAAGGCCAGTGCATCTACCAGCTGTTTGGATTTTCTGCTTGATTTTAAATCACCCCAAGCAAGCGTTCTGCCCTGTGTTAGTGACTGGTGTTGGATTCAGGAGATTTGATTGGCCTTAATAGGCTCCCATAAGACCAATTAAATAGATAGATGGAATATTATTGATCCAGACTGAAGCACCTCAGTGCTACAAGGTGGTGGGCATATTGATTTTAATAGGTTTGATATGAGCAGAGTATTGTTACTGTCATTCAAAAAGCATTTATAATGTGAATCTGTCTGTTAAATTTTACATTGTGTCAAAATCACACGATTGATGAACCAATCGGAATGCTCCTGAAAGATTTCCATTGAAAACTGAGAAGGTTGTTCTCTTGTGCTGTTGCTGTTTTGAAGAAGCAATGTGTTTGAACAGCGATGCACATTGAATGTAATTTGGACCATCTTCTGTCCACACAGAAGTATTTGAGTTAAAATCTTGGTTCAGCACCCGCACTGTGTGTTCTAATATAAAGAATATGTTGTTTAAACGTTTGTTTTACGAGCTTCATATGTCTCCAATAAGCCTGAGAGCTTCTAAAATGTTATTGACTACTGTTAGCTTGAAGCTCAAGCAACAGGCAAATCTATTGTACGAAGCTAAATTTTAAACGACGTTAAATGTATGATTTAACATGGCAGTGTAATGAGGAATGGCATATTTTGACTGGCTCTGATTTAGTGACTGCATAAAGCAAACGACTGTTTAAAGACCACATACAATCATGTGGTGGATGGATAGCGTAGTGGATAACATGACGTCCCTGCCCCGCACTGTGGTGGATTAGGGCTCGATTCCCCGGCAAGACAAGCACATTGTGCTACCATGCCATAAATGTAAATGTGACTTGTTGTCATCTAAGTTGTTCTGGATAAGGTGATTATCCATAAATGTCAATGTTAAAGTTGAACATGTACAGCTGTTGAGTTTTCTACCAACACATAAAGCCTATCTTGCCATTGAGAGCTGTGGTCAATTAATATACAAAATTAACCCCCAAACAAAGAGCTGCACTGATGGAACGAAAGGTTCTGCATAATTTGACTCAAGTCAGTGTATGGAATGTGGGCAAGCACCTGTGTAACAGTGGTGGGGGAGTGAGGGGCAGAGAGGTACTTTGCAAGGGTTTATCAATGCTCCACTTGCCAAATTTAACTGCCGGCTAGACTTCCACCTTCTTTCTAAGCCCATTGTGTTTCTTCTGTCTGAAAGCAGTGAAAGACCTGTAACACTGCGAGCCGTGACAATAGGAGTGTGGACATGGCCGTTCCTGCAAGAGAACTTGTTTCCCAGGGTTTGAGTTACTTATACAAAGCAGCTGAAATCAACTCAAGGGCGGGCAGACAGACCGAGACCCCTCCTTCTCTCTGAGCAACCTGAAACTGTTCAGGTCTCGGCCGCCTGTGAGGAGGAAGTTCAACAATAGTTGTCGGGCTGCGACCTTGGACAAATTGGAGATTCAAGGCCAAGCTTCAGATTGTAGTCCGGCTGGAAGACACCGCTTTTGCTCTGCACAGACTTTGCTTTCACGGGTTCTTCAGTAGAGGCAGTTGCACAGGGAGTGACATAGCACCAGAAAGGTTCTACTGTTAAGAGTCAAAGAACCCAGTAATCTAGTTAGAGCAGCAGATGACTTTCTTGGCTGAGCTATTCTGAAAGAACGTCTGCAGTTCCGTTACTAAAGAAATATTCAAGATGCTGCGGTTGGATAATCTCAAATGCAGATTAGGGTGGAGTGGAAAAGCAGGACAGTAGATGAAGACGTAAGAATCTTCTATTTTCAGCTGCGCAGTTGGAATATGAAGGGCATTGTCCGAGCAGTATGGAGACAAAGGTGGTTTTAACGGAACCCGCGAAGAGATTTGCATTCAGATGTTACGTTTGTGATCGTAATGCACACACTGTGGTACTTGTGTGTTCTGCTAATCATGTGCATGCAGTGTTCATGCGGAAGCTGCAGCAAATGATGCTTTGAAGTTCAGGGAATGTGTGCAGAGCTGCGTGAAATCAGCACTGCTCAACTGCACCCGTTGTGTGCATCTGACCCTGTTAGCCTCTCCGAGCCTCCGTCCTCCAATTACTCCCTGCTTTGACTCTTGACTCTGCTACCATTTGCTGCTTAACAACTCCATAATTGCTTTTTTTTAGAGACTTACTGCCACAGAGTAATACATGTTTAATGTATTTAGTAGACCCTCTTATCCAGACCTGCTTCATTTGCTATATGAATATAGCAGTAAATGTGTTGTCCAGGGATTTTTTTTTTTTCTCAGCTTTTACATGCATCCTGGTTGCTAAAATATGCACCAGAGTTTGGACTATCCCATTTTATTTGGTTCCTTTTTTAGCCGTTACAATGGGGGGAAAACACAATGATACACAAGCAAAAAAAATACTACTAATAAAAAATATATAAATACATATAAAATAAAATAAAATTGAGGTTGTACCGTCCACTACTGGACTACTAGCACTACTGTTAGCGTCCCAAACCTCCAGGCATGTTCAGGTGTCTGGTGAGGTTGCTTTTTTTTTTTTTTTTTTTTTTTTAAATGGCCACTTAGGCAACCTCACCAGACACCTGAACATGCCTGGAGGTTTGGAACGCTAACAGTAGTGCTAGTAGTCCAGTAGTGGACGGTACAACCTCAAATAAATGTCACATAACAGCTCACCTTGATAACAATAAATGAAGAATTATTTTGTTTTTGGTAGTAGTAGGGCTGGGTGATTATTTATTTGTATCATAATCAGGATATAAACAGAGCAAGATATGGGCTGAGGCATTTATATTGAGTCAGCTCCTCCTCTTCTGTACTCTCCTCTGCCCTCATTTATGCAAATTATGTAGGGAGCATCACTTGGTGTGTTTATATGTTTATAGTAGAGCAGAAGGATTTCATGAGGTGTCCTAATATATCTATATTGTATATTACCAGCTAAAATATTGGGATATGCTTTTTCTTTTGCCCCACAAAATGCTGCACTGCATCTGATGAGATCACATTGATGACATCTGTTATGGAGTCAGAAAGAGAATCACTCTCATGCTCCTTCTCTAGAACCTTCTCTAGACACGGTCTTAAATGTAAGTAGAGTTTAATCAGGCTTCTTTATGGCTGATTGTCAGTTTGAATTGAATAAACAGTCTGCTAATGCTGAGCTAATTGCATGTTACACAATCCACAAACCAAAATCACAGTTTTCCTGTTATTTAAATTCTCATCTGTCATTATTGGCACCTGATTAACTAAAGTTCCCCAGAAATGTGCCCTACCAGCGCTTGTGACCGAAGCTTGCAAGTCCCCTGCTAACACAGAGCCTCCCACCCTTTCTGCCACCAGAGTCCTAAAAGTTTAAGTTTGACATTGATTACCATCAAAGTGGTTTATTCTCTTAAAGTCTCTTCGTAAAAAGCTCTTTATTCCATGTTACATAGTACAACATTCAGCCGTTACAGCCATACAGATCCTTCCCTCTAAGCTGGAACGGAAAGTACATCATCACAAATATGAAATATTGAACTGTTAGCAGCTACCAAATCAGAAAGCAACTTTACGTTATATTATGTTACGTTATAAAAGCAAAAAAAGCTGCATTTTTAACGGTAAGTGGACTTTTCCTGCCCTTATGTTTTCCTTACGTTTCTCTGATGTAATGTTAAGTGAATTAACATTATAGGTTTGGAACTTGGCTTTGTATACTGGAAATGTTGGACACAGTAATAATGCACTGGCTACCAAGCCACTGACATTTTCTCTCCCACTTGTCTTTTGCTTTTTGTTTAATCCTTTCTAAACACTCCACTCAAATCACATTTTCTCAAAAGAGATGTAATTTGTGGACAAGTGACTAAACATTTGGAGCAGTTATATGTTTGGAAAAATACAGCCTGGGTTGGAAGGATTGAGGGCGTATTCTGGGTAGAACAGGAAAGGTTAAGAGCCTGCTCACTGGCCTAAATTTGTTATCACGGATGGCTTACCTTGCCCTTTCCGCTGACCTTTCCTTAATTAGGATTTATTTTTGGATTTATGGGCCAGAAATTGACTGCACCAACCTTTTTATAGAGGTTTCCAGAAATATGTGTTACTTCTGGAAATCTTAAACCGATGGACAGTCCTTCGTTGGTCTTTGATGTGTGAACAGTATGGTGGAAAGATGTTCAGGCATCTGTCTGTGCATGGTAAGAGTGATTCCAATTGTCTTGTGGTTGGTGTGTGTTAAACTGTTGGCTGGCTTCTCTGTGGCCCAGCACAGCACAACACATCCACTGTCTAGTGCTAGTGGCCAGGAACTCTCACACAGTGGCGCCAGCCCCGCTGTCTATCTCTGGGGCAAGATGAGACATTTGTTTGTGTTTTTTCACCACCATGCAAAATCTTACCTCGGGCCAAGGTAGTCCCAAGTCGTGCATTTACTCACCTCACAACTTCTCTTTAGTGTAATGGTGGCATTTGTGGTGTGGGATTTCAACAAGTATCCCAATTTCTAATCTTTCATTACTGAAGTATGAAGCAGATTTGAACCGCCCACACTAGAAAGGACAAGGGAATCAGATTCCAAAACCACTGGCGTCGTACGTAGGGCCATTGACGCCTTGGAAGAGGACCGTCCCGTTTTGGCAGACTGATCAAACATTCCTGATTTTGGAAATGTGAGGGCTTTTATTATGTTTATAACATCTGTGGTGACCATTTATTTTAATTTCTTAAACTAATGGGAGAGACAGCAGCCTTTCAGATGAAGTAGGCTTGCGATTTAGAGGGATGGTTGCTTTGGAGGGTGAGTCATAGGGGCGATGAACTGTTGCATATCTACACTTCTAGTGCAGCACAAGGCCTGCTGGTTGAATCCCCACTGTATGTTTTTTCAGCAGAGAGCATTTCACTTTTGGGGCCCAGCCAAAGCCATCTAAGAACTTCATCTCAAGAGGATTATAGCCAATTAGCACCTTCAAAGTCACCAGAGCACCAGAGGCCTGCCCCGGACATACCCTCGTAGTCCTCCACTTCCAACGAATGGCTTCCGACCCTCTCTGACCTGTGCTAGATTAGTCAAACTGCTGTAGTGCTCCTGCTCCTGGTTACTCCAGATGTTGTCAGTTTCCCTCCAAACTAAAACATCAGTCACAAGGTAGTGCAAGAGCTGATTGGGTGCCATTTTTTGCAGTTTGAGGATCTGCAGTTGTGCAGTTTGTGTCCCACGGGGTTCTGTTTCAGGGATTATGAAACTGATTTTAATTATGCCTGTAAAATGGTTATAAGAGGGATGTGTGGGTTTACATGCAAGGTCTATAAAGTTAATCAGTTGTTGGAACAGCATTACAGAGACAAAATGAATACGCTGCAGAAATATTTAAGTTCAGAAACACAGGATTGTCTGAACACACACCCTTTTGGACTTTTTGACCAGTATTCTAATGATAATGTATAAATTGCCACAGTCACCCTTTGGCGTGCTCACTAGGGGATCTATCTCTTGTCCTTTGTTCATCTGTTTGTTCACCTTTTTATTTCATGATTTCTGTGAAGCTGCTCTGTGAAAAAGTCAGTTGTGTAGAGCGCTACACAAATTTTGATTTGATTTGAATTAAGAATTTGTCCTTGGTTGGACCTGTTTTTTTCCCCTCCCCAGTTGGAAGTGCCAATTACCCAAACTTATTAGGACCCTTATCCGTCACATACAGTGCTCCCGGGGGCTGAAGACAAGCGCATGCTTCTTCCGGTACATGTGAAGCCAGCCACCCCCACTTTTTGAACTGTGGGCATTGCGTAATTGCTGGGCTGCCAACGCATTCGGATGAAAGTGCCAGGTCCCCAGCTCTGATGCAACAGCTAACCAATAACTGTGCCGTCGCACTCTCCCACCCAGAGAGAGCATGGCCAATTTTGATTCCTCTGACTCCGGCTGTTGATGTCCAGCAGTATGAACCGGGATTCGAAGATCAAATTTGACGATGTTTTATTGTTGTTGTGGCGTGTGTTTCTGAACACTGTATATCTGTGTGTTTAGTTCTGAACACAACAGAATTAGTCCTGTTTGAAAAAAATGTGAAGGTGGGAATTTATTGAAATATTGTGTTACTTTTATTTAAGATTTATGGAGTCAGCTGTCAGAGTTGTAGAGGTCAGACTCGTGCTTAAATGTCATCAGATGTTACAGATGGCAGCATCTGAGCAGTTCTCTTGCCTGCCAGTGTAATTTGCAGACAAACCCTGAATTGTTCTGTTCAGACGCTCTGCTTTGCAGTTGGAGTGTAAAACAAAAGGCCTTTCCGAGGATTTGTCTTTCGGTGCGGTTTCAGCAGAAGCTGTTACTCTGCCCTGAGGGACTTTGTGGTTTCTTTCTCCGTTCCCTCCTCTGGCATTTACAATTGGACACACTGTTGGTGTTTTGGACATCCTGCTAATGATTGACTGAGGGTTGCAGGTGTGACTAATAACAGGACATAGCTGTTGCCCCACAGCGTGTATGTAGCTGTTTTAAGCAGAAGGGGAACTGCTGAAAAGTGGCACACAACTTTCTCCTTAGATCTTCAGCAGTTACACATACTTGCTTGAGGTTTCCAGACATGAGCTTTTCAAATGAAATGGGCTCATTCTCCTGACCTGAGTCCATCTTTTGTTTTTTTCTGCTTATTTATCGGTGGGCCTGTATCATTTACATAAGTGTTTTTCACATTCTTGCTGAAAATGCTCTCGGCCACAAGAATATGGAGCTCTTTTTCCTCGTTGCTGGCTGCTCCTGTTGTATTATGTGGGCAGTAGAATTCCATCTGCTTTTTATTGGCCTTGTTTTAAATTCTCGTGTTTTTGTCAAAGTGTGTCATATGATCCTTCTGACTTGGACACACGATCTTCTCCCAAACCACTACCCTGGGCGCACACTTGGAAAATATCTGAAGTATACAAAAGCAGGGAGAAGTTATCTTAGGTAATGTTCCTTCTCTTTAAAAATGGCAATTATGTTATTACGGTATCGGATTCCACACCGAGGCAGACGTTCGGATGGGTTTTGTTGTCTGTGCTTGTTTTTCTTGGTGTATCATGGTCGCTTAAATTACAGCCTTGAATATTTGCCCCCCTATTTTTGAATCTTTCTCGGAGGTGAAATGCTGAAGGGAATGAATTAAGGTCAGCGTTCCACTTCTGGGAGCTTGTTTATGTGCAGAATTGGTGTCTTGTGATTAAATTGTGAAGACCGACCTGGAATCTGCAGAAGGCTGAGACCTGAGAATGTGATGAAATGGAAGATGGTATAAGTCAAGGACAGTGCAGGACATTCAGCAGGATATTTACAGCATACAATTTACAGCATACATGACTTACAACCATTAAATGTAAGAGTATAAGTGATGGGTGAGTGTATATTGTTGCTGTCCAGTGAAAAATCTGTGTCTCTCCAAAATGGCAACTTTTACAAGAGAAAGCAAAAATGTTCTTAACTTTGAATGAAGGTCAGTGTAAAAGGAGTAGTTAACAGTGATTTTACAGCATTTCTATTTGTCCAGAATTATATACACAGTACACAGAGCAGCTACAGGCTCCAAACCATGAGGAAAATTAAAAGTGGATCAAAAATGGAGATGGTTTTCATTGGACAACAGCGATATACAGCTCTGTTAATGGTGCTAAAGAAGATGACCTTTATCATAGTGGCGGCAACTGGATACGTAGAAAGGAATTCACTTGACATCCTCTGCTTGATTTTTAAATTGCTCAAGCTAGGCTGTGTAATTGGTCTAGATACCAGTAGTTGAGTCCAGTAGGGAATCCTGTGCCTTTAAAATTGAAGCAAACTTTTAAATTCTTTGTAAAAACATGTAGAGTGACCTCTCGTGTACATATGCTGCTGTCCTAGCCTGCATGTCACCAGACCCTACATCAAACACACAATTTAACTGGCAGTTGTGGCTGGTGGGCTTTTGCCATGTGGCAGACATGACATAGTGTTCCACAGGGGAGCCCTGAGAGTGCTCTGTGGGTGGGTTGGGGGGGGCTCTATATGCTACAGGCCAGATGAGGAGTCACTCAGGAGAACTCTTGGGGGATTGTCAGATGATAAAAAGCCACTTAGGCTTGATAGATTTTTTTTTCTCCCCTAAAGGGCTTTTCCTCCCCAGTCTTGATGAACAAATATGGGTTTGTGTGATTCGTGTTGTTTTCTGGTGAGATTTTATATTGAAAATTGAAAAAAACAGCCTTGTTCTGAAAAGAGAGCTCAACTATGAAATGAATGTACATCAGACGTTTATCTTTTTTGGTACTAATGAAGGTAAAGCAAGAAAATAAATAGTACAGTTTTGATGAAAAGACCTTTTTCCCCCTCAAAGGGTCTAGAAAACTGTATTTGCTTTACATGACATTTTACCATCTTTCTATATCCCTCGAAACACAATTTGTGTTATGACTGATATGTGGTTGTGATTGGCTTTAATTGCAGTGAAGCAGGGATGGCGGCATTATACATGTTCAAATAGGGGTAAGAAAGGGGGTAACAGAGCAGTGCACAACATGGAAAAGAATGCAGATGGCAGGACCAAATATGCTGAACCATATACAAAAGCCATTTTTTATATATGTATTTTTTAAATCTGTAATAATATGTGTGTATATATATATATATATATATATATATATATATATATATATATATATATATATATAGGAACTCTTGGTTGAAATGCTCTTTCAGCCTAAAAATTTGAACTTGGGTAAAAGAATGAAGTAAATAACCATTTCTAAACTCTAGTCTGGTTCTGTGTGTAATTGCATCCGTTGAAAATGGAGTTTAAAAAAAAAACCCGAGGGCTTCCTCCATTCTCTGGCAGTTGTCGCTGGCCTCCCGCTGAGCTCTGGCAGCAGGGGGTCAGTGACTGTGCGGATGGCCGTAATCGCCGTTTTGATTAATCATTCTCGGCACAGCCTTTGAGACAGAGGAAAGCGATCTCATGGTCACGTAAAGTGAAAAGGGTTTATCAGCCTAAGCCGGTTGTAAGAGCACAAGAGGTCCCATCCTTTCAGCACAGAAAGGGAACAGCCTTTGGGTAGATGTGTCCAGGCAATTAGAGACGCTCTCCGCTCTTGGAGAGATTACGGGCACAGAAAAGCGTAGCGAGTCCTATTCTGCCTTGCTCTCCCCCCAACTCCACTTTTGCTTTGTTGGTGTGGACTAAACATTAAGTCACACGATTGTGTTCTTCATGCTCAGTGTGAGGAATGAAAAAAGAAGGAATGCAGGCTTGCAGTGGGTCAAGTTTCCTCGCCCTCAAGAGTGGGCTGTTGGAAAGCGGGCATCTCTGTGCTGGATTACGTCTATTCAAATGACTAATCGATACCAAAGTGAATTTTTCAGAGCAGCTTCACTCAATGTTGCTGTGACTAACCGGGTATAGAAGCTAATGGAGAACAGTGCTCATGACCTCATACTGCACACTGAACAACTGGCCCCAATATACTGTCATTATTAGCAGAACTGGCGTATTTGGATTCCTCTTTTCTCAAACGTGCAAAGAAGATCTACTGAATCGTAAACAGATTAGTGCTGTGAAAGTGTGAACGCAACAACTTATCAACAGCCTTTTAAATGCTGTGAAAACATGTTCTAACTTAAATCATCTGTACTATGAAGCCCAGCTGCTCACATGCCCAGATGATAGAATCTGTGATTGTGGCCATCTTGGGAAGTGAATCTTCATCTTATTGCTCAGCTTATTGCTCTTCAATCCACGACAGAAAGCTGTTCAGGGTTGCCAGGTTAGCAGGATCTTTTAAATGTGTACATTATGCTTATATTTTAATGTTTGCTCTGGAAATAATTGTGTAGTTTTATTCATTTTGTAATATTATGTTTTGTTGATGATGGGAAATAATGCCTAATAATACTCAACTTAATAATAATATAATAATAATAATAATAATAGTAATAATAATAATAATAATAATAATAATAGTAATAATTGCAATTATAATACTGAATAGTGTATTATTATTATGATTATTATGATTATTATGATTATTATTATTATTATTATTATTATTATTATTATTATTATTATTAATACTACTAATAATAATAATATAAAAGGAACAGTATCCGTGTTTTTTTTCCCATTCATTTAATAAAGTGAAACATATTTTGATGTTATATTCCCATAATATCTGAATGTTCAAGATGTTTAATAGAATGATTTAAAATTGAAAATATACAGTTGACAGTCATTTCTGATGATGCACCTTTAACCCCTCATCTATATTAAATATTGTATCTTGGGAATCAAATTCAACTATATAAAACAAGCATCATTCATTGCAGTGAACGACACATGAATTGTAATTGTTTGACGTAAATAAGTACAGTGTATTGTAAAAGATATTGGGAGCATTTATGGCCTCCCAGTCTAACTCCATTAATATGGAGATGGTCCTTACTTTGAGCTGTAACAGCTTACACTCTGCAAGATAATGGAGTGTGTTTGTAGCAAAGCTCATTTATGCAGAAGGGCATTTGTGAGGTCAGACACTGATGTCAGATGAGCAGACTGGACTCAAATGAGTCAAATGTGTTCAGTGGGGTTGAGGTCAGGGCTCCGTCTGGGCCAGTCAGATTTTTGCATTGTTTTGTGTACTGGGGCAAAGTCTTGCTGGGATAGACAGGGGTCTTCTCCTTAACTATTTCCTACTTGTTTGCTTAAGCTATAAGATGTCTCTTCACTGGAACTAAGGGTGGAGGCCAACCCTGGAAAACGACCCCATTGCATTATCCCCCCTCCACCAAACTTTACCATTAGCACAATATAGTAAGTCAGGTAAAGTTAAAGACTGCATGGTTCGTTACTCCTCAAAACATGTCCACTGCTCCAGAATCCGGAGGCATGCTTTACACCACTGAATACAAAACTGTCCATTGTGCTCGGTGATGTAAGGCTTGGGTGCTATGGAAACCTATGCCATAAAGCTCCCAGAGCACAGTTTTGTATTGATGTAAATACCAGAGGAGGTTTAGAGTTAGTGTAGTTATTGAGTCAGCAGAATGTGACTGTGTGTCTCAGCACTCGTGACCCTGCTCTGTAACTTTACCTGGTCTGCCTCATTGTGATTTTCAATAAAACCACTCACAGTTGATTTATGGAATATCTACAAGGAAAGAAAATTAATCTGGCTGTTGTAATAGGATGCCAATGTAACAGTACCCCACGCAAATGCAGCGAGCGCTTTAGTACAACAAAAAAACTAATTTTGTAAAGGCAGATTGCACCGTTACATGCCTAAGTTTCTGGACCTGTGGCAATCGTGTGTGTGTGTGTGTGTGTGTGTGTGTGTGTGTACATATCCTATATGTCCTTGTGTCAGATTCTGGAGTTGAATTTTCAGAGGCATTGAGTTGTTTTGAGCAATTAAGGTCAGATATTCCACTCCTAACCACAAGCTGTTGTTACAGGTTTGTCTTACTGTCCCATTATGTACCAGAAGTGTGTGTGTGTTGGCGGGCCATGGAGGCCACTGCGAGGTGGGCAGGAAGGCCAAGGCTGGAGCATGAGCTGCAGAAGACGGCTCATTAGCCCTGCAGCTCTTCCACCGAGCACAAGTATGTCACTCACCACCTGTTCATTCATCGGTGCAGCCGGACTCGTAGCCCAGCAGGTGTGCACCTGTGCTCTAAAGGCCAGCAGGCTGGATCCTTGCCTGGGGGCTATGTGGATTCGCTCTGAATAACAGGCCTCCCACCTCTTTCATTGGCTGGGGTGTTCTTGTATGGGTGTCTCAGATTTACAGCTGCTGATGGAGGAAGGTTAGGAGTCTGGAGGAAAGGTTGAGCAAGAAGGGAAGCTGTGATTTAGGATGCGGTGGGTCATATAACAAGATGATATCCTCAACTTTTCTGAACAGCAGCAATTCTTACCAACTGCATTTTCCATTGAACGAGACGCATCCAGGGATTCTAGGGAAAGAAGGAATTACTGGTATGACTAAGGGTTGGGCTGGAGGTTGTGGGGTGGGTGAGGAGGGGTGGGGTTTCATTATTCACTCACTTTTGCCGCAGGGTTGTCGATTTGTTTTCTCTTGCAAATTGGGAGAGTACTGGAAGTGTGTGGTTATTTTTCACACCCACATTTTGGCAGATGGGAACATAAGAACAGTGACCGTGACTGAACGAGACACTGCAGAGTGGACCGTTTGATGAAATGGGGGTGATGGTCATCTGAAGGCCATATCTTGGTCATAGAAAGTTTATCAGACTGGCTTGTTCAGAAGCCTGACATTTGATTTTATTCACTTTAGTTGATTGTCAGTTTGATTTGTGGCTGGTCATCCTGATGTCGTGTTGTGCCGTTACATGGCTACAGATCTCTTCCTCCCATAGAAAATGACTGGAACTCACCTGCTCTTCATTAACGTGAGCACAGAAGCTTTCGGTTACAGTTGAGAATCTGCAGGTTTGAATCCTGCCGCTGACTGGACTCCAGAGTTTCACTGACCACTGCTTCACTGTTCTTTCTTTGGGTCTGTTCTTGTGGTCTTTCATGGCATATGTTTGTTATGCTGATGAGTTAGAACTGTTCTAAGTTCTGTATTTTGTAATCATATAGATCTGCGATATTGACTCTTGAACTAAGAATGTCTTCTTTCCCTCCCACAGATAATTAAACTCATGCTGGAGCATTAAAATGCACAGGCTCTGAGAGTGAGGCTGAACAGGGGTGTGATGGATGAAAAAGCATGAAGAGTGTTTGTGAACGTGCTAATTTCTACACAGCGATGGAGATTTACAACTTAAGGATCAGCTTCTATTGAATGGAAGGATAATGCTTCTAATCAGACAAAGGGAAAATGGCTGTTCTCAGAGAGATTTGATTGCACTCTGTATGTGAGTGTGTGTCTACATGTATATCTGGAATTCCTGTGTGAAGGCTTGAGTTTGATTAAACTGCTGAGGATGGTTTATACTGAGTTGGTTGGGTATTAGAAGTGCTTCACATTCTCCTGTTGGTCATGTTAAAAGCTATATGTTTGGGTCTACTGTTTTAAAACATCTGCCTGTTATTGATTTGACTGTTGGAAACTCCACACTAAAATATAACGAAAGTGATGTACATTTAGACAGACAGATGTTATGCGGTTCGCAACATGCCATGATAAGCTTCCCTTATGCGTTTTGGCATCTGACTATGGCGAGCGCAAATGACCCATAGGAACTGACACACGGAAGACATGTCTCTTTGGGAGGGGTGGGGCTTAAGCTTTGACTGTTGGAATAGAGCTTAAGTTGAACAAACTGGAAAACTACATTTTTGAACCAACCATTGATCAGAAAGATTGTACATTCCAAACGGCTATAAATGATCAATTAAAATGAATTATAGATGTAGTGAAGGTGGACATGGAGATGGTTGGTGTAACAGTAGAGGAGGCAGGGGATAGAGCAAGATGGAGGTAGATGATCCACTGTGGAGACCCCTAAAGGGAGCAGCTGAAAGAAGATTAAAGAAAGAAAATTAAAATATATTTCATTTATTTTAAATAAACCAAATTAAAATTAGGACACCAAATGAAATACGTATTCTGTCTTTACAATATTTAAACATTGACATTTGATCTTCATTTCTTCTTTATAAACATGAAGTCTTGTGCCCCCTCTATAGTGTGTATAATGGAAATGGGGGTGGGGTGGAAGGGAGCACAGTTGAGGACAAACATCTTGCTCTGTTTCTTTCCCAATATTGATATAAATGTCACCTGCCCTACAATATCTGATCATTAGCATAATATTGACAATTATTTAAATGATTTGTAGCCATACGACAATACATACAACATAAAGCCCTCGCTGAGCAGGCCAAACACAACAATGTCAGGGGAAAAAAACGGAGGAAGAAACCTGAGGAGGAACCAGACTCACAAGGAACCAACCTTCTCTGGTCAAACTATGTTTGGATTAGTGGTTGTCAATAATAATAATAATAATAATAATAATAATAATAATAATAATAATAATAATAATAATAATAATATTGTATTGTATAGTATTGTTTGTACGGGTCATTGCACTTTGTAAAATGATCTTGATAACATGGCTTACATGTGCATTAATCCACATTTCTTGGTCAGAATAGCCAGTGCTAATCAAAGTATGTTTGGCACTGAGATGCAGTTTAACTGAATTGCAAGACAAATCTCTGGAAAGACAGGATGATGGAGTTGCTTTTGAGCGTCAAGCTGCAGTTGTTCATTTTAACTGCTTTCAGATGGAACTCCGAGATGTTCATGTGGGAAAGGCTCTTAATTGCATCAACTGCATCCAATTTCAGATGCAGGCATGTGCATCACACTTGTAACTTACTGACTTATGATCTTACGATTTGGTTTTTCAGACGTCAGGATTACACGCCTGAACCATTGACATATTCCTAACACGTGAAACGAAGCTGACAGTAAGTCGGAGGCTTTAGCTGGGTCTGTTTTGGGCTGTCTGACGTTGCCATAGATATAGACGTTTTTTTTCTTCCTCTGTGTGTGTTGGAAAATTGATTGATTCAGACTAAGTAAGACATTTTATGCTGTGATGAACTCATTATGAACTCCTTCTGCCATCAAACCCAGGCTTGTGGCTTGCTTCGAACTGCGGTCAGTTCAGAATAAACTTGGACATCACTTTAAAAAATCAATCAACCTCAAATTAAGCTGGAAAAAAAACATTTCTGTTCCATTTTGAGCAAATTGGAATTTCCATTTTGATTATATCAGCGTTTTTTCCGCTCACTGGCTGTACTGATTTGTGTAACAGTGCTATTGGTCCAATGCAAGATTGCTTTGTGTGTGAGAAACAGAGTGTGCATGAATTGAGGTGGAGATTTCTCGAAGGCTGTGTGCGGAGGGAAACAAAGCCACCCCCTCCTGTGGCTGTTCGGACAACCTCCCTCATCCTGCCTGTCCTCCATTTTATCCTCTGTTTTTTCCTCACAGTTGAGAGCTCTGCCAAGCTAAATATCTGGCTTGGCCTCAAAGCTGGAATCTTTTAGAGAAGAGCAAACAATTTTTACCGGTGCAGGTTGGGGGGGATGTAATTAATTTTTAAAAATCTTTTCTGGTCTGGTTTGGAGGGCACTGCTGCACACTACTGGAAGACGGGGCAGCCAGAAAGTGTTCAGTCACGGCTAGAGCTGACTGACTGTAAATTGAGTATTTTACACAAGAAAACGACGCTCTTCTTGCACTTCATTTCCTTGGCAGATTTAATGGCCATCATGTTTCTCTAGACGTTTATGGACAAGGTGTTAATATATATCTGACGTTTGGCACCGATTCCACTTCAGCATTTGTGTGTGGATTTTTACAGCTTTAAAAGTATCTGATTGTCGCCGCCTTTTCTACGTGACTTTGCCGCAACCATTGGTGACACTGCTTCCCGCCACAGTCATACATGGGGACACCATTCACTGGTTGAACGAGAGTTCTCTTAACACATCCAACATGGAGTCTGTTTACAAATAAAGCCCCGCCCTTCAACAAAAAGAGCCTATTAGCTTATATAGATCATATTTATTTTCATGTATTTTAGAACTATATTTTCCATAATGCTTAAGAGTTTAAATTAATAACACGATGTTGAAATTGAGAACTTTTGTTTTTTAACTGAAATAACAAAAATAATAAAAAGTACTATTAGGTCCTTGTATAGAATTCCAAGTACCAGTACTGGTACTGTATTCATTCAAATGTGAACGGTACCAACTCTTTTTGTTTCACTCTACATCATATTGACAATATTGACAAATTGACTATGAAGTATGGGTCAGGTGGTAGACTCTTGGTATTCTGAATAGCATAATGAGTATGTTAGGTGAAGGGTGGTAGACCCTTTTTTTTTTATTATTGTTTTTTACCCTAGATGACATCTCAATTAAGAACCTCAGGGCAGGTGGTGGAGCCCTGATGTCCTTACATGCTCGGTGAGTATAGATTTTGGGCACGTACTAGACCACTCGTGTCCTAATTTGAGTATTTTGGGTGGTTGGCAGTTTCTGATTAACAAACTCTTAACATTTTAAATAGCAAAAGAAGTAGGGAAGTTGGAGTAGGTTGGCTGGATGCAAGACTCTTGATACTCCATATAGCATGTATGGACATAGGGCCAAGTGGACCACTTGTGCTCTGGATAGCAGACTGAGGGTGGAAGTTGGCTGGTAGATCATCCATATTTTCCAACTTGCTTTAAGTATGGGAGCGTAGCCCCGTAACCTGAGTGCATCAGAACATGAGTAACTATTACAGCTATCTAACAGTACTGGCCAGAGAAGCTCCTCTGACACAGGAGTTGGGAATTCCAGTCCTAAAGGGCCAGATTCCTGCAGCTTTCAGCTTTCCTTGATCAAGATCATTCAGTGCACTTGGTGTGCTGGAGTCCAGCCCTCTATTTCCCACCCTTCCCCTAACAGGTCCCCACTAACATTCGTTTGTTGTTATCCTCTGTACTTTCCTGTAACGTCCGGCTGAAATGATGTACTGCATTGGTCTTTCTTTTGTGTGCCTGCAGGTGGGAGCGTAATGTTTTCTCTGTCCTCCGGTTGTGATGTAACAGGCGAAGGTTCCCGTCACATTGTTTTGTTTTCCAGGCCCGTACAGCGGGTGTTCCCTTCCTTTTTCTCGTCTGCCCATTCAGTCTGGGCATTTGGAGTGATCCTCGGAGTGAAGTTGGCCTTGAAAGCCGATGCGCCTGCCCTAGAACAGTCACTTTAATTGGGCTGCCATTGCCTCATAACTCTAGTTTGTGGAGGCACCCCTGGGAAATTAAAATCAGAGGAGGCAGGACGAGGCAATTTTCTGTTATCCCTCCTCGCGCTCTCTGTTGAAGGGGGTCGTTTTGGAGTGGGAGTGAAACCAAAAGGGTTTCTGAAGAGCCATACTCCACTTTGATCTTTTAAACCGCAGTCATTACACGCCTTAATCTTTCACAGTAATTCTGCGGATTAACATTGTTTTGATGATCATTACTATCGTTCCTCAATGACATATGACTGTGTAGCTTTCTTTGAGGGCTGCTTTCTCCTTTTTTATCTGCATGGGAGCCATGTTCTCCTGAAGGTTATTTGGAGTTCTAGGCTATCCCTCCCCTTCACTTCCCCTGTGGTGGAGTGGTAGAGGAAACTCACAGCCAGTAGTTGGGGTGCCTCTCTCAAATGAGGGGATTGGCTCTTGGTTTGAGGTTTACACTAAGTGGTGGTGTTGGGGTTGCAAGCTTAGGCCATTGTGGTTTGGGCTGGCTTTGTGTGAACTGAGGAGGATGGAGAATGAAGGCTGAGACGCAGCAGTGCAGAAATAACCTGATACACTTAAAAACAAAGGTTCTGGGTATGTATCTGGGTTTTGTGTGGATGCTGAAAGATGTTCTCCAAGTTTTCCCCTCTGAACAACTCATCTCTGCATACTTTGACCCTCAATTTCAGTGGTCAGGACCCAGAGCGGGTGTTGTTTGGGAGGTGGATCATATTAGGACTGTCGATATGTCTGTATAAGAAGGCTAGGCCAAAAGTAATTGGGCTGTAGTAATCAGCACTATGGTCTTTGAAAGTGACGTCACTAGTGAACGAGCGTTTCAGTCGTATTTTTCTGCAGCTGATGACCCGACTTGAGTCCAAACAGGTGAGCGATCCACAGTTTTATGTTCTTTCATGGAGGATTCCCGAGAGGATTCCTGACGGTATGTTTTTATTTATTTATGATGTTTCTTGGACGGCGAGACGGTTTAGCTTTTCGCCAGCACGGCATGGCTCCAGAGGGCCGGCGTCATTTCGAAACATAAATACTGTTAAAGTTTTAATGGTCTGCAGGGGAGAGTGGAGAGAGTGAGAACAGCCGCTTAAGTGTGAAGAGCACCACTTAAAGCTTTATTAAGTGAGGCGGAGGTGAAGGGGGTGAAGGGAAAAGACCCACACATGCAGTTTTGCTTCTCCTCCCTGGCTGCCCCTGATTGGCCAGCACTTCTCAAGCCTGGAGGAGGGTCCGTTCAGCAGAGACACAAAGGAGAAGACAGGAAAATGGTCTCAATCAGGTCCCCTTACCCCTCCCTTTCAATTGCTTGCTCTTTCTGTCTGCCTCCCCTATGATTTCCTTCCCAGTCTCTAAATCATTCATAGCTCACAGTTTCACAGGCTTATTTATTTAAACAGTGTTTATCTGAATGTAGAGGCTGGATGAATAAAATCAACAAAAATCAGATATTTAATATTTATTGGTGTACATTTTTTACAGAATGCAGGATCAGTAAAGGGTCCATGTCTTTTTTTTAAATTGAATTTTATTTTATTTATTGTTTAAGCTGAGCCACAATTACAGGTTTTTTTTAGTTCTTTTGAATTATGCAGGCTATTTTTTATTTCATATTTATCTAAATATTGTTATTTTGACTTTGAGTCTGAAAGTGTTGTACAGGGGTGGGCAGACCTGGGCCTGGAGAGCCAGCTGGCTGAGATCTCTCTCACAGACCTTACAGACGGCAATTTACAGATGAGTAGAATCGGGTGTGCTTCAGCAGGAGCAGTCCAAAAATGTGTAGTCTGGCACTCCAGAACCAGGGTTGCCCACCTCTGATGTAGTTCTGCTCTAATACTAATACTGTTTAGCTCTGATTAGTAATTTGAATTGAACAGTCTTTTTTATTTCTATGCCTGTGAGGCTGTAAATGATGGAGTGGTCCAGGCTGACAGCTTCTTCTGGCTCTAGTGTGAATGGGCGTGGCTAAATCGCTGTAGACTTAATAAGCATAAATTTAGGGGTTTTTTTGTGACCTCACAAAATCACTTCTTTCAAACAGGGCTGGTTTGGGGTGTGAATGTCTCTTCAGTGCTATGGGGCCTTTAATTGTTTACTTTAAATCTTGATCTGTTGATTTGGATGCAGTTTGCAACATCAGCACTAACTGAATTTAAACGATCAGACTTGATATTCATGTTTCCACACGGATTCACTGGTACGATGCTACAAATCCGTGTTTGTTGTCGGTGGCCGCCGCTCAAGGTCCATAGGATAATTGCATCCACAGTCATAGATAATGTTCTCAGCAGCCCCGTCATGGCCTTTTCCTTAGTGAGCAGCAGTGCATCATTTAAACCCTCCTGCTCTCCAGCAGAAGTCCCCCACAGTTAATTGAAGGAGCATAAAACCGAAACCTCCACACACAAAC
Source organism: Acestrorhynchus altus (assembly GCA_034509495.1). NCBI lineage: Eukaryota > Metazoa > Chordata > Actinopteri > Characiformes > Acestrorhynchidae > Acestrorhynchus > Acestrorhynchus altus. The sequence goes on along the minus strand of CM067517.1, from coordinate 19,605,039 downwards.
TCTGACCCCGTTTGTAAGCTGTTGGTTCCTCTGCTGGTGAATGGATGCTCTAGATCTTTTCTCATAGCACACAGCAAGGGTCCTTCTCTGACTGGGCCTGTGCTGGAGGGTTCCCCGCTGTTCTGTGGAGTCCATGGCGTCCTGGCCCATGAGCAGTGCTAACTCCTCGCACACTTTCTCAGGCTCTAACAATAGCCCCCTCACTGCTGGCCTCAAATAATCCCCTCCTCCTTCTTTCACATTTACTCTCCTCCAAGCCTGTGCTAAAGGCCAGGCACCCTGCTGGCTTGCCAGTGTTCACTGGTGACCGACCCTCCGCTTTGTGTTCTTGTTCAATGGATGTAGGCCTAACTGTTTATTATTTATTATCGGAGAGGTCTGAAGTGGGATGCAATTAGTGTACAAGCTGATGGTCTCATCCTCATTTGTGTTGGCTAAAAAAGGAGTGCTGTGAAAATCAAAATCAATCAACAGTTATTGATTATTATTATTATGTTATTGATAAAAATTCTATGGACAGAGAAGGTTGTGAATATCTCCTGGGTTTTAGCTCATTTTTTAAGATCAATATCACATGACTTTTCTGGAGAGCTACAATAAAGTCTTGATAATTGTCTTCTGGTTTATTCAGACGCTAACAAATGAATAAAAATGGAGCAAAGAGAAAACAGCCTTCAGTCTTCACAGAAACAGTCCCGCCTGCTTATTTTTAGATGGTTTCAAACTCCAGGCCCAGGACCTTTCAACACCTGGATGATGTTCATTCAAGATGTTAGTTCAACAGCCATCCGACTCTCTGTGTCCTGAACGCTTGCATTCCAGTTCAGTGAAGAACACACGGTTATTATTCATTCAGAATAAAAATAACAGAATTACTGCAACAAATATTTGAATAACTTTTTGATGTAATGAGAGAAACAGGATGAGGCCTTAAACTAGCAACAGATGATAAACTCTATCTGCTGCATCCTCAGTAAGTGTGTAGCTTTCCACCCTTTATTTGACCTCAATATAAACTGTTGGGATAGAAAATTATTGGGACAGCTGCTCATTGTTTCTTCTGCAATCAAGAGTATTAAAAATGGTTCTCCTGCTTTTGTTGGAGTAACTGTCTCTGCTGTCTTGGGAAGCCTTTCTGTTGCATTACTTCCCCAACTCATCCCAAAAGTACTGGATGGAGCACCATCGTTCCATGGAACATCATTTCAGGTTTGTTTATTCCCCCCAGAGTGTCTTATTCTTTTTTCAGCACTTCTCTACCAGCACTAGACAAGTTGTGTGTGCATTTGCAGATCTGTCTCCACAATGTTTGCAACTTAAAAGTAGCTGAATGCATTCATTAGATGGGCATCCGCAAACATTTGGACTAGTACCCGGAAGTGAGAGAGCACTGTTTGACGTGTTTGATGCTGATCTACGCTTGTCCTGATAACATTCAGATGGTATTTCCAGCAATAATTCTAAAAACAGCAGGGGAACACATGGAGATACCCTGCTACATCATATTCTGCTGTTTGTTGGTCATGTGGTAGTGTGTGGTGACTTCATCCTCGCATGGATGAGTAAATTATGTTGCAGGCAGGTAGTGCCAGAGCTGAAGTATCATGCCTTGCTTTACTTCCTTACACTCTTGAGGAACGTAGCTTATAGAAGACCCATAAAATGTTTTTTCTATTGTTCTTTTGTCATTGTGTGGCTTTATTGGGGGGTGAAATGACTTCCTTTCAATGCTGCAGGACCACTTGCTTCCTCATCTTTCTTTTAGATTAACACACACTCCTACTGTTGATACTCTTTCCAGCATTCCAAGGAAAGGCATGGGGAACACCACTGGTTTTCAGAGCAATATAGTGGCTTGCATTTAGCAACAATGGCACTTTACTGATTGGGACAGTTGTTCCTTTAGGGGTAGAATTGTGTGTGTGTGTGTGTGTGTGTGTGTGTGTGTGTGTGTGTGTGTGTGTGTGTGTGTGTGTGTGTGTGTGTGTGTGTGTGTGTGTGTGTGTGTGTGTGTGTGTGTGTGTGTGTGTGTGTGTGTGTGTGTGTGTGTGTGTGTGTGTGTGTGTGTGTGTGTGTGTGTGTGTGTGTGTGTGTGTGTGTGTGTGTGTGTGTGTGTGTGTTCTACCAGGCCTCCTGCCCAGATCTGTGCCTACCAGGGCTTCCTGAGCCTGATGTAAGTTGCTTGTCATGCTGTTGCTATGGTTGGTGAAAGGCTTTGATCGCTATCAGGACAGAGGGAGTTTTCCACAGAGAGGGGAAAGAGAGCTAAAAATAAGCCTTTTTGTCAGGGGAGGTTGTGAGCTCAGCCTTTTATCTGAAGTTTTAATTCCACCCTCAGATCCCTGACTGTCTCTTCTTCTCTCTTTTGCTTCAGACCTGTTTCCCCTCTGGCTTTCACCCCGATTTCACCTTGAAGCCGCAGAGCTTCAGTCAGGGTTCAGGCGTGGTAGCAGCTGAATCAGCGAAATGATGCTGTGTTTGTGTTTCTGTCTGTTTAAACATGATTTAGCTCTGTATCTTTATTTCTCTATCACACTTGTGACAGTGGACAGATTTGAATCCAGTAGAAGACATGTCCTGACCACAGCAGACATTAACCTGACCGTGTTTTTTTCCCTTTTTGTCTGTGGTTCTTGGCACAATTGCAAGTGAAGGCCTGAGAAACCTTGGACACTTTGACAGATGCCTGGGATTAAACTTGGCACTTGGCACTTCAGCTCATGTTCTCTCCCATTTTCTTCCATTTCCTGTTTTCTCTGCTTCATTGTTCATTAGAATTGTAATAAGTCACTTGTTTGTCTTGTTAAGCATTAAATTGCTTCATGCCATGGATTGTCAGCATGAAGAGTGGCTGGAGGTAATCGCAGGTGAAGGCTGGGTGCTGGGGTGGTGAAGCAGGTGTGTGTGTCTCTGTGTGTCTGTGTGTGTGTGTGTGTGTGTGTGTGTGTGTGTGTGAGCGCACAGAATTGAACCAAAATTGTTTTTATTCTGGACCGTATAATTGTACAGCTGCAGAAGGTTGCTCAGCCTGTTGCGGTGTTTACTGTGTGATGTCCATCATAAAGTGTGCCATGACAACCATCAAAATGACATGTGAAAACTGAATAAACTACATCAGTTGGCTGTATTTGAGTTGGAGCATCACCACCACTGTACTGCACTCTGCTAGGTCTGGTGAACCGTTTCAGTTCAAACAACCACCAGACCCAGCAGAGAGCCTCTATTAACACCACAACACTGGACGCAGCCCCTCACCTGGGCTTGTTAAGTTCTGAACTGGACCATAGAGGTCTGGCCAGATGTACAGTGGTATGATGAATCACATCATCAATTTCAGTTTGAGGCTGAAGTTTTTAATTGTACAGAATTGTTTTTATGATGTATGTGTGTGTGTGTGTGTGTGTGTGTGTGTGTGTGTGTGTGTGTGTGTGTGTGTGTGTGTGTGTGTGTGTGTGTGTGTGTGTGTGTGTGTGTGTGAATATAATATAATATTACTGTCCTGTTTGGACAAATCAAATGTCCTGGTTCTAGATGTCTTCAAACCTGCAAAGGGGGGTGTGTGTGTGTGTGTGTGTGTGTGTGTGTCTTTGCTAGAATAGGAGTCATCCTACACAAACCCACATTAAAACAATTGCAACATGCTCTTTTCTGTGTAATTTGTTGCTTTCAGTGAATCCTGCCAGCTGAAATTGTATGCTATTGATGGCCAGCAGATTGCTATAGGGTTTTGGCTAATAGTTCTCTCCAAGTGATGGAAACACTGCAGCCAGCTGGCCTGTGTCATTAAGCTGGCCCTGATGTTCTGCTAGTCTGCCCCTGTGTGTTGGAGTGAAGATGAAGCAGTCTGTTCATGAGCTCCGGCTTTGCATTTACTGGGATTTTGTAGGTGATTTGCAGTCGTCGGGGAGATGCTATAAATATGTGTGAGAGATCACGTCTACCTTAATGGCAAAATGTTGCCAGTTCTGCAGTGTTAAGGGTGTGATGGAAATGGAGATTATGGGCTATAACTGCTCTAGCTGAGAATAGCTCGACCTTTGATGCTCTGTCTGAGATTGGCTGGACGTTGGCTGCTCTGGCCGAGAATGGCTGGACGTTGGCTGGACGTTGGCTGCTCGGGCTGACACACTGCTAGCCTGCAAGTATGTGTTTTAAGTGATGATGAAGCAATCTGTTGACGAGCTCCTGCTTCAGCCTAAAGAGCTGGAGCTGGTGTCTGCACTCCTGACCTCCCGTACATACACATACACATATGCATATAAGGCCTAAGTGCTTCACCTCGTGAATGTATTCAGTGAATATTCTTTACATTTTCTCAGTTTAAAGGAAAATATTCAGATATCCTCGCTGTTTTAAGCTAGATCTGGACTAGTAGCTGCCTCCCAGCCAGCCAGTCAGTTCAGGTTACATATCCTTCTTGTGACACAAAGACACTGCTCATTATCTGTGATCAAGATTGCAAGACAGCGTGACGGGCCTTATGCTCCCTGGGTTGCATAGTAGCAATTCAAGACGATGCAGAGGCACATGCTGAAGTTTCCACCTCAGTCGTGGAGTTTGATCAGTGGAATTTTTCCATATAAATTCAGCTTATGGGCCCTTGACTTGGCTAATGAGTGGAACCGAAGAGAACATTGGGTAGTAAGCTGTTCCCATTTATAGAGAGGGTGGTTACAGACGTGTCTTCAGCTTTCATGGTTAAAGTTGCAACGTCTTTGTGTGGATTAGATCTGTTATGTCCCACAGAGGAGCTTTTCACATTGGATGTCTTCAACTAATTCTACTGAAGGCATTAAGATACCATTTTCAAATGTTTCATTTAATATGACATGTTCAGTCGTCTGTGTTTCTTTTATTTTTGGTGTCTTTTGTACAGCACTCTGGTCAGCCTTCTTGTTGGGTTTAAAATGCTTTATAAATAAAATGGTATGAGGTGTTTAAGATTCGAGTCCACTCTCACTCCAAGGGCAATATTGTGAGGAATCTTTACAGCTTGTATTGCTCATCCATCCACTGTCTTCCCACTACACCCTGCGCTGTACTGCTATATCCTCCAGTTCACTGCCCATTGACGCTCCAAGCCTCAACCCAGGAATGTCTGCTAATGCAGTAGAAATAATTAAATTACGTCCTCTATTTTCTTCCTGGCAGCTTTCACTCTCATAAATCCAGTCGCGAAGCGAGGGGCCCAGAATGGAAGAGGATCTGTCTAGCATGATCAGGCAGGAGCTGTCAGGAAAGATGCAGAGCCATAATTTGAAATGGATTGCATCTTGGCTCTCGTTTTATGGGTGGAGAAACGTGGAGGCTAGAGGTCATTAGTCATAATTCAGCAGTGTGCTGCTTTTAGCCTGTATGCTGTTAGGACTGTGCAGTCCTCACCGTACTGTAACACTGAAACTGATATTGCAACAACGTTTAAACGAGCTGTCTCATCAATCAAAATTTAGGTAGTGTGAATTTTAATTACAGGTGGACGCAGTGTGGTGTACTGTACACTGAAACCAGTTGTTGAAAACAGTTAGGTTGATTAACTGTGTTGGTTCATGGATTGATTGTGTTTTTAACAGTAAATTGTGGACATTCTTGTAACCAAATCCTTTTTAAATAAGCTTTTGGGTAAAATATGTCATCATTTAACCACTGAAATGTTACATTCCTGTAACAAAGCAGAATTATGAACCAAACAAACTACTCCTCCGCGGGGTAGACCCAGGACACGCTGGAGGGACTATGTCTCTCGGCTGGCCTGGGAACGCCTTGGGGTCCCTCCTGGGGAGCTGACCGAGGTGTCGGGGGAGAGGGAGGTCTGGATGGATGGATGGACAAACTTTACTGCCTGATATTTTACGTGAGGAGACCTGAAGTGGTTTAGTCCGATGTGTGAAACATGATGCTTCAGTCTGAGAATATCCAGGTTCAGGTATGATGCCCGCAGCACTGCATTCAACTGCTCAGACCAACAGTGCAATGTTTCTACAGCAATGTTTGGCACAATAAATGTGGTATTATTGAAATATTTAGGGGCAGGTAGTGTGCATTACACAGGGGTTGTGGGTTGGAGCCACACTCGGATCACTGTGTCTGAGAAGTTTGGTGTATTCTCCCTGTGTCCATGTGGGAGACCTCCGGATTCCTCCCAGCTCCCAGAAATGCACATGGTAGGTGAATCAACCATGGTAAATTGACCCCTAGGTGAGTGTGTGTCTGTGGTATCCTGCAATAGACATCTGTTCTGGGGCTATTTACACAGTGTCTTGGTCATGAAACACAAAATATGGACAAAAGTATTGGGACAACTCTTGAAAATCCCATTGCGGTCTAACTTTACAATCTGTCATTCTACCACACTAGACTTCAGTCGTGTATGAGGAGACAACCAAAGTTTTGGGCATTGCTTCCTAGATATTCCAGGATCAACTGTGAGTGACATTGAAAAGTGGAAGTGTTTAGGAATGTCAGTCAGGAATATCAAGGTAAGAGTGGGGTCAGCGAGTGCTGAGGTGAATAGTGCATAATGACCCAAACCTGGCTGTTGGAGCTGCAAAGATGGACCAACTCCCATATTAAAGTCTAGATTTGGAATGGGATGCCCTTAAAGCTCCAGTAAGTGACCCAGTACTTTTGTCCATATAGTGTAAAACAATTCCTGACAGGTTTACTTTTTTTTAACTGGTCGTAAAATCCTTTTTTACCTCTACCGAGGGCTGCTGCACCGTAATTCTTTAATTTCCTTATTTATCAGTCAATGGTATAAAAATTCTTCATAGTTCACAGCATTTATTGACCATAGTTATTGACTTGAGCAGAAGTGTGTCTGTGTGTGTGTCTGTGTGTGTGTCTGTGTGTGTGTCTGTGTGTGTGTCTGTGTGTGTGTGTGGTGTTTAGTTCATTAGTAAATCGGCACAGCGCAGATCTGTGCAGGGTTTCCTGCTTTATTTTTAACCCATCCCAAAACACCAGCAGTGTCTGTGTGTATTCATGACCACAGTCTAATGGAATACATCACTACTGGAATTAAGCAAATGCTTAAATTAAGCAGATAAAACTACAAATGCATCACCTCAGTGTGTGACATGTGGCATGCCAGCTGTGCAGGGAAAGCTCTGCGTCCTGCTCTAGCGTTTGTCCATGAATGCAATTGCCAGCATGGACATGTGCTGCTGACTTCATAGGAGCCGAGGTCAGTTAGCAAACATCCTGTTCCATAACGTCAGGGGACATTAGCAAATTGCAGCAGCCAATTAGAGGCTGTGATTTGCTTGTATATGCTGACTGCTTTTCCCCATCATTAGCCTTTCAAAATGTCTGCCTTTTCCCACAACCAGGAACGTCTGCCAGTACGGGTCAGCTGTTTGTTTGGAGCCCTACAGTATTAGTGGGAATTATGCCCTATGATTAAAGCACCATGAAATACATTTATGAATCGTGAAACCAAAGCATAGATATCCACTTCGTATTATCCCGACTTAACCCGGCTTTGAAAAGCTTCCTGAACTTGTAGTGTGTCCAGATTTGTGAAATTGTGGAATCTGTTCTTGCTTTTAGCTGTAAGATGCTTTGTATTTGCGAAGAACACCTTTGGTCAGTTTGAACCCTCGATCAGAATCAGGGAGGGATTTCTCATCAGCAGCTCCCAAAGCAAAGTCTCATTAGTGCTCAATAGTGCAAAAAGCTGTAATGCTCACATGGACAGCTGAAAAAAGAAAACCAGACCAGCTCCAGGGCCCAGTGCCAGTGCTTGCATGTCCATTGTGGGTGAACTGGAGATGGTCAGCGTGGACTGTCTTACTGGGCTTCTGCTATATAGGTGCACACACAGCAGGATGTGATGCAGTGCATCTTTCTTTAAACTTCATTCAACAGTATCTTAACTTGAGCTGGACCCTTCTATTGGTTTGGCATAAATGCACGTGGTGCTGCGTGGATTAGCCTGTCGTTCAGGGTTTGCTCCTCTATAGGCACTTACCACTGCTGACCTGGAGCTCCCCACACGTCTAGTTGTTTGCTGTACATTAACAGATGCTAACATTCTGTGAATGATTGGTTACAATAATCACTCTTGAAGAATTTTCACTAAATAATCTACCGTGCTTTTGTGGGCTGCAACCCCTATACAGTCAGGCAAAACTCCCTTCATCACCTGTTGGGTACAGCGCGCAGGCCAGACACCATTATAACCGTGCAGCTGAATTGCAGAACGCATACAGAGTTGGTGATGAAAGACAAATGGAGGAGGAGTGACGTGCATTCCTTATTGAGCCCAGAAGTCAGAACTGTGGGAACGCTCAGTCAGCATTGAAAGCCTCTCTGATTTAAGATTGTGAGGTGAAAGCCACCATCGTGGTGTTTCCCCCCCGTTTCTCCAGCCAGTGTCGGTCTGTTACAGTTTGAAGGTAATCAGCCGACTTCTTACTTCCTCTGTGAGCCGTCCAAGCTGATGCCATTGTTCACGTTCTCATTAAAGAGAATAATAGTGAAACTGGGCAATTTGTTTTGTACTGGGTGAATCTTGGGTTGTTTACCGCCTCCCAAAAAAATCCTGCCCTGTTATTGTGTCCGGTTTGAGCCGCACCGATCCAGCCTGTCCTTTTCAGGCCCTACGAGTTAGTTGGACCACCCAGCAGTTTTTGAAAAGGTATACAAGCAGACATTGTGCTTTTCCAGAGAGATAGAGAGAGAGAGAGAGAAATGGGGAGCGAGAGAAAATACTGTTCAGCTGCCTCCTCTCCTGGGATGACGAGTGCACAGCAGAAGCAGAGAATGACCATTTGAATACCTAATTGCTACAGTTCCTGCTTTGGCCTGGTGGTCCGGTGGGATGAAGGGGAAGAGGAATAAAGTGAGAGCAGGATAGCAGTGATGTTAAGAAGGCCAAGCTGAATGAGTATTTACAAAAAGGGCGTTGAACAGAAGATTTCATCAACGCTCTTGAACAGCCAACTATTGTATTGACTGGAGAATTTTCCTTCAGGTTTCTCGTAGCAAGATTTTAACCTCATCTTTGAATTAATTTTAGCCTTTTCTTCTCTTTTTGATGAAAAAATGTAAAACATTTTTTTTTGCAATACTGTAGCAGTGTTACGCTCCTGCTTCATTCTATTTGAAATTTTAACTGGATCGTCCCCACAAGTTTGATTTCTTACTCAGAAAGTCATGAACGTCACCAACCCGGAGTTCAAATTTAAAGATGGCTGCACTTGAACAGTAATAAGAGTTTATTAGCTCTTCTGTCTGTTTGTGTCTCATTAAATGCACACAGTACTGTAGCGTCTTCTATATGTGGATACAACAAAGCGAACCATGGACAGTTCTAACAGTGATGTAAGACATGAGTGGAGACACATTTTGGTTAGATGCACCACAAAACTGTGGTAACCAGTTGTGGTAAACTCCTCTATAGTCTTTAGCTAACTGTAAATTGCCAACGTCGATAAATAAATAAGAATTTATACTTTCCCAACGTGTTTTATACTAGAACCATTTTGCTAAAATCAGATTTAAAAAATCACAATTTGCCTCGATTACCTTGATTTGTAATTTATTAAATCATAACTGAATGGTTCACAGTGACCATTGTGGCCCCACCACTGGGTGCCATTAGGGAGAATGATGAACAAAATTCAGACTGTCCCACTTCTACAGGGGGAGTCAAAAGTCCCATTTTTTTTAACGAAACGAAAGTGAAAATGACGCATCAGAATATCTCAGCGATATCTGAATTTCCCTTTTGCTACTGAAATAAAAGGGTGTCCTGTGATGTTTGACTCGCACTGTGTTTATAATAGATGTGAATCTTAAAAATGATCTTCATTTTGCATGAAGTTCGCTTGTTGTTAAACAGTTTAATGTTTTCTTTGTCATTTTTCATGTCTGGGTTAACCACACACAGAGCACAATCATCAAAGGCTCTAGTGGAGTTCATAAATATAAACTATATCTCCGCAAAGTATTTAAACGTTTAAAGCCACTTTATTTTGAGTAGCCAACACATTTCATTCAGTTTTCTTCAGTTTCCACTTCTTGGTGGTTGGGCTTTGGTTGTGTTTGGATATAAGTTGTTGAGTTACATTCAGGTTTGGAATTTCACCACATTTCAGCCCTAATTAAAGCTCTAATCCTGAACGTTCTCGCAGGTTGTGTTGCAAGTGCTTATCGCATTTCTTATCAATGAACCGAGCTGCTCGGACCGTTTCGTGAATATACTGGGCGTTTTTAAGAGCGCTGGCGTGGATCTGGGGAGGTAATATTGGAGCTGCATTGAATGTCAGGAATGAAATGAAAAATGTTTAAAGCCGGGGGTGAACAAAAGTGACACACAGTAGCAGAGAGCAGGCGGTGTGGTTTTGCCTGTGGTAGGTTTTCAGTCACTTGCTGTAAATAATGTTTGACAATGCTGTTCCCTCACATCCGCTCACTTGCAACGACTCGAGGCGAGCTCCAGTTGGAAATCGCTCCCACGGCCTTGTTTCAAGTGCACTGAATTGTCATAAACAGAACTGAGGAGAAGCAGCTCTTGTGTTGCAGGGTGGGCTTTTTCCAAGAATCAAATGCTCACACTGCTGTTTATCCTCCGCAGCCTTTGGGGCTCAGAAGCTCACTAAGCTGATTCCAAAGCTGACAAAATATTGGTCACGCCTTTCAGTCTGAGTAACACAGAAATTCATACTGTTGTGGTCTTCAGGTTTGTAGCCTCTGGTGTTAAAGTCCTGACGGACCCCAAAAGTCATGGGATAGCAGTATGCAAAGTCATTATAAAGCAGTGCTGCCTCAGGGGACGGCTTGGGAACACCTACACCACCTATGCACATGGCAAGGGGTGACAAAGGCCTAAGCGATGGATGGACCACCAACCAGGCCCGCCTGACCAGCTTGTCCAGCCGTATTGCATCTCTCACCCTGATGCAAGCTCCCAGCCCTCCTCTGCCTAGAAAAGAATGCCAGCGACTGTCAAGTGGTAGAACATCTGCAGGAGTTTTCTACAGATGTTGAAGGATCCCAGTCTCCTCAGGAAGTAAAGCCGGCTCTGCCTCTTCCTGTACAGACTGTCTGTGCATTCTGACCAGTCCAGTTTGTCATCCAGCTGCAGTCACATGTTCTTATAGGTCCTAACCACCAAGTGTAGTTTCTACACTATTTGAATAAATTCAAATGCCTTTGACAAATAATTCCAGAAGTATTTTTTTTTTTACACCAGTCTTTTTGTGTTGTGGTTTGATAAAGCCACACTTAATGTTGTTAAATCAGCTGCAGATGGAATTGAACAAGCTTGGGGTGTTCAGGAGCAATCTGGCACCAAGACCTCAGCTACTTTCTTTGAAATGTGAAATTCTTGTTACTTATATTTATTAACATTTGCTTCTGCATCTGTCCTTTACAAGCAAACATTCGTATTGGTTAAATGAACAGTTTGCAGTCTAAACATTTGCAAAGTACTATATTTTAGAATAGAAGTAGAAAATAAAAATACATATAAATAGAATAATAAAATAAAGGCTACATTAGACTGTATCGTACAGAATGAAGGCACTGTGTGCACAGCTGCTTTATAAGCCCGAGCATGTCCATTACCAGGCATGTATATAGCAGCAGTGCATCCATACACAGCACCGGCTGCACATTGTGTTGTTGAATACAGATGATAAATACAGAAGTTCACCTGGTCACAGAGAAAGCATGATATTTATGAGGGGGAGTCATTATTTATAGGGAGCTTGGCCTGGAGAGAAGCTGTGCAGGTAGAGGTTCGTGTGGGTGCTTATTTAATTTAAAATGAGAAATAATACAAAGCCGTTCACTGCTGCGTCCTGGTCTGTCAGTGGTCGTAATTAGGAAGGGGTAAGTGACTATTCCAGAACACTACTGAATTGTCTTTGTGCACATGTTACACTTTCGACTGATATACTGAAATGGGGTCACTCAGAATTCAGCTGCTCAAACAGGTCACCTTTGTTAAATATATAGTTCTTAAATACAGTATATAGTGAAGTTCTGCTCCTGAAACAAGTTACACACACACTGCGTCATATTTTATTGATTCATAACTACCATTTTAATTTGAGACGAGTTTTCTTACTAATTTTAAAATTATATTATAGTTATTTCCAAATTTTGCCAAATTATTGTTGATGGTGTGCTCTGTACGGTGTAGAAGAGACTGTAGGTAGGTATCCAGGCACTCAGGAGTCTGGCATCTTTGCCCAGTGCACTTCTAATGTGTACATGGTTCTGGTCTGGTCTAGTTTGTTTTGGAGGGTGTGGATGGGTGTTTGAGGGGGGAAATGGTAAAATCTGATTGGCTAGGGTTATTTGTATGAAATATAATTATGAAATATAATGAAATTAATTTAAGTTACTAATTTGTTATTTCCAGAAATAATTACAATACACAAGATTATCATTTTAAAATCATTTTATGCCTCCAGTATAATTAAAATATAACAGCATGGTAATGCGGTTACACTGGCACAGAGACCTTACGTCATTAGACATTTATCACGTTAGTCTTGCAACAAAGGACTTGATTAATTAAATTCTGATCTTTTTATTCGTGATTTCATTCTACTAGTACGTATGATCTGAATACCACCTTTCGTTTTATTACTCTGCCCGAGTCACCCCAAGGATGGTGTCCGGCACCCTGAGACCACTTCAGTGGAGTACTAAAATAAAACTTGCAGGACATAGCTCAAAGAACACGCTGTCTTGTTTGTTCAGAAGCATTAACCTTCTCCAGACCTTCATTGAGCTGACCTTAAACAATAACGCTGTTACACAATAACAGGCTTAAGTCCTTGGTCAGCTCTGTATGTCCCCCAGCCGCAGGAAATATGGACACACTGCAAGGTTTGTGTCCAAATGTCTGGTTCTCTTGTGTGGGGCAGTACATGTGTTTTGTAGGAAACTGTGCATCCTGAAGCTGCCCAGGCGTGTTAGTGTGAGGGCCAGTCAAAAGTGCACAGGAAGCTCTCCGCTTCCCCAATCCTGTTAAGGTGGAACAGCATTTTAATTAGATCTACTCGATGCAGACAGGCTTTGTGCCTCTGTTGTTGGCTGTGTGCTGTATTCTGCTGGTCTGTATGGGGGTGTGGTGGTGTGACGAGATGCTTGTGTGTGTGTGTGTGTGTGTGTGTGGTAGCTGTTTTGTAAGAAATCTGGTTATATTGTTATTGGTGAGAGGGTGTATGGCTATGGCAAGCAGAATGCAGCTGTTGCTGCTGATGGAGGAGGTGGTTTAGGATTTGTTGGGATCTTGTCTGAGCTTTTGTGAGATGATTGTATGTGATGTGCATCAGTTTTCAAATGTTTGTTTATTAATCAGATAATGAAACATTATATGAAGCATACGTAAATATGCAAATAATGTTTTTGGCTGTAAACCCCAGAAAAACTTGGGGCAAATTTGAAGTGTGTGTGTGTGTGTGTGTGTGTGTGTGTGTGTGTGTGTGTGTGTGGTAAATATCAGCTTGAGTATGTTTACCCAAACTTCTCCCAGTCAGATCTGAAAAACTGAGAATCAGCCAATATCGATCCCGCAGCAAACCGATGTGCTGCTCAATAAAACAAGTTAAATCGCAGCTTTATTTAGTTTGATCATTTTTAGTGTCAGTTGAATAGTGTGTTTTTAATATCTAATACACCAGTGTGACGGAGCCCTCTGATAATTCAGCTCCTGGTTCCTTTTAAACACTGGAGTGCATCATTAGAGCTGTGAGGTGTTAATAGTGCTGCCATATAAACTGATGATTTTGTTGACTAATGATGTGAAATGTGCTGTGACTGGGTTTTATGTAAAATACGTGCATTAGCCTCCTCCTCTTTCAAATACACTGGGTTAAAATGAAAGTGTGCATCTTCAGGTTGTAAAAATACCGTATTTTCTGGACTATAAGCCACTACTATAGTGAGGTGCAGCTTTTTCTTCTACTATGTTATTTTCCAGGTTTTATTGCGGGTGCGGCTTATATTCCGGTGCGGCTTATAGTCCGGAAAATACGGTAAGCACAATAGTTTTGTTTCGAGACAAAATTTAAGAGTAAAAGTAGGGCAGGAACATATTTCCCCACATGGTTTAGGTAGAAAAGACAAACTTATATAGATAAACAAAGCAAAATAGTTTATGTAAAATAGCTCCGAACTGCAGATAGTAAACTGTTTTGCTATCTTATGAGAAATCTCCTCAGAATGATGTCTGATTAAGAAAACAACAACTCGCGATTGATTGGGCTTAAACAGCCGATACCCAATCCATTTCAATATCCCGGGATCGTCCCAGATACCCATGAGGCCACATATGATGTATGCAGTTATGAATTTTGGCATTGTGGGCATTGTGGTACTTGGGGAACATACACCGAGCAACACTGTGAGATAATATATCAACCACCTAACACAGCTTCACCAGCCATCATCTGTGGAACCATGGGTCAGAGTCCAGCACAGCTGTGTGATTTCTCTGTTCTTAGACAGCAACTAAACCTGACCCTACTAATCTTCTAGCAACAACCTAGTAAGGTACGCTTAGCAACCCTTTAGTGACCATTTGGAATACCATTGCAACGACTTTGTAACAGCATAGCAGCCTTTTGGAAGAGAATTGCAAAGGCGACCACTTAACGACCCCATACTAACCACCTGGGAATGGGTCATTCTGCACTTTCTTCAGGAAATACAGTTCTTGAATTTAATCTATTATTTGGTTCTGACTTGGAGGTAGACCGTGTCTAGATCTGTCTGTAGATCTGTAGACAAGGTCATGTGTATTGCAGGTGGACCTGCTGGACAGTAAGACAGTGATATTCTTTTTTTTTTTTTTTTTTTTTTTTTTCTTTTTATCATCTTCACAGTCTGGCCTGCCTGTGTTGTGTCGTGGAATGTTTTAATACACACTCAGATGCCTCAGATACCTCCTTCCACCACTGTTTACTTTTTAACTACATACTGTAAACACAATCTCTCTCTCTCTCTCTCTCTCTCTCTCTCTCTCGTTTTTGTTCTGCGGTTAGATTGTATTGTTGGCTAGTAGGGATGTAATACGCACCGAGGTGTTGTTCTGAAGGTGTTTATTCTGTTGCATCACTTCTGCGATGTTGTAATAGATGAAAGTGTAAAGTAATATTTAATATTGTATGTGTTATTTCTTGGCCCACATAAAAATTCCAGAAGGCTTATCATACTGCTCTTGTCTGTGTTCTAGTACATTCATCAGCAGGTCTTAAATTTCTTAATTTCCTAGCTCTGAGTGTTTCTTTATGATCACTAGAAGAATACAGAAAGCTTAACTGCAGAACATGTAATTAGACAGGTACAGTTTTTTTACAGCAAGATATATTTAACAGCATTCTACATTCCACAAAAAAAAGAGTAATTATTACATGAATAATAAATAATATTTCCTCTGGACTGTTATCAGAAGAGCTCAAAACAAATAACTGATGAACAAATCCAGGTTCAGAAAATTTAAATAACTGAAAAAATTAATTATAAATAAAGTTCTATAGTTTTTATAGTCTTTTATTTATTCCGTTGATTTGCAGTTATGCCATTTTAAACAGTTTGTTTTATAAACTTGCATCATTTTTTATCCTGATGTTATTCATTACCGTTAAACAGGCAGCTTCATTGTGCATTTTTGCAAATGATATTTGTAAACGGCCTCTGTTCTGTTCTTTAACGTAGGGGATGGAGCTAAAGTTGCTGTTTACTGAAAAAGTAGGTGAATGGAAATGCATTGTTTTTCATGATCTCGCAAAAACAATGATTTGTTTGCCCCCATCCCACTCCTCCTTCGGGCTGCGATGGCTGACAGTGTGTTGTGAGCTGTTTTGGTCAGAGATGCTTCTTCCTGGAGAGTTTGTTCATCGTTTGCTTATTCCTGATTATTGTCAATATGCATGTAACGCAGCATTACATTGCAGCCCCCTTCACTCCCGCCCACAGCTCGCCCTTGTGTTTGACGCACTTCCTTTCTCCTCCCCTCCAGCAGCTGAGCAGCTCAGACAGGCCCTCTTGTCCACTGCATTATTCACTGCCCGCCACAGCAGCACGTCTCAATGCCCCTCTGTGTTCTACCGGCCACTTCCAGACGGGACAGCCCTGTTTTTCTATAAATTCCTCTGGAATGCTTCTGCTGCTGTAAGTGAGAGGCGGGAGTATGTCTCTTACAAGCTCCGCTCTGCGGCCTTCCTCAGCAGTGACCACTCACTTCTGTCGCAGCCAGAGAGACAGGCGATTACTTGTGTTTTATTTCCTACACAAACACTCTCCCTGTCTATTCTTTGTCCTCTCTCTCTCTCTCTCTCTCTCTCTCTCTCTCTCTCTCTCTCTCTCTCTGACTGATTCACTGTCTGACTCTTGTCTCTGTCTCTCTCTCTCTAACTGTCTGCCTCTACCTGTTCTCTCCCTCTCTGCATCGCTTATCTCACTTTCGTTTGATTCTTTCTTTCACGCTACTCTCTTTTTCCCTCTGCCTGTCTCTCTCCATCAGTCTCACTTTATCAGTATCTGTTTATTGCAATCTTTCTCCACTGCTCTCTATTTCTTCTCTCTCTCTTCCTCTCTGTCTTACTCTGTCACACTATTTCAGTCTCTCTTTCTGGTTTTCTGACTCTCTTGCTCTCTCTCTCTCTTTCAGTCTCACTCTGTCCATGACTGTGTCCTTGTCTGTCTCCCTTTCCCTGTCCCTCTGTCTCTCTCTCTCTCATGGGAGTTCTTTATCTGCAGCAGTAGAGAGCATTAGTCTTGGTTGCCTGGCTGGAGTTTTGAGCTCCGTGGCTCCGTCAGCAGTCACTCTGTTGCTCTACAGCCACACTCTCTCAGCTCCTCTCATCTGTACCAACACAGGAAAAGCCTTATGTAAACTCTGCTTGAGATAATTCCTGGTTTTGTGTTTAATTACTCTTTACTCAGCTCCCCGTAAAACAACTGAGCTTTTCATGTTGGCGGTTCAGAAGGCACTTATGAAAGTGAGTGGGCATGGTCAGGTAATACACACCTACCTCTCTTGTGGGGAAGTTTTGCTAGCAGTGTGTAGAGGAAACTCTGGAGGAGGTCCAACTGCGGCATTCCGACGAACCCACCCCTCCCTGCCTGCCTTCCTTCCCCTGCTCTGCTAGCACTACATTTGCTCTGCATAGTTTCAAATCAGAGTGTCTAGAAAGGCTTAAAGGCTACAGTACCATGTGGCTGTTGTGCTAGTACAACATGGGACCCACCATGGCATCTTTATTTAAAGACATAGTTCTGCATTAGATCAATATTTACCTGAAAATGGACCAAAGCGCATTTCTTGACTAACAGAAGTTGAGGGTAGTTATTGTGAAAACTACATTTTCCTTTTATTCTATTTCTGACAACATGCATTCTAAGGATGCAGAGTCTCAGTGATCTCATAGTATGGACACAGAACTGATGTTACTTAATGTCTCCATGTATGGACACGTCATTAAATAACCTCACTTACTTGTCTCAAAGTTGCCTCACGCATCTCAAAGTTGCCTCACGCATCTCAAAGTTGCCTCACGCATCTCAAAGTTGCCTCACGCATCTCAAAGTGGCCTCAAAGTGGCCTCACGCATCTCAAAGTGGCCTCAAAGTGGCCTCACGCATCTCAGTGGCCTCACGCATCTCAGTGGCCTCACGCATCTCAGGTTTATTTCAAATATCTCCTAGCTATGCATATTGAATCATTAAGTGCATCATTTACTAGAAAGACTATTTATTCACTGTAGTTGTCTTAAAGTAGTTCCATTGAGACAGTAATCTTAAAATCATCAAAATGATTACATTATTTTTAGTTTTTAAGTTATTATTAAAAGGATTTAAACATGTTCACCACAAATTTGAACAAAAGTAATGAACATGCTGTAGCCCATTGTACACTGTTCCTCTCTATGCTCTGGTCTTGCCTTCTTATCCATTCCTATTCCGTCATCTTTATGGGGACCATCACCTAACACTCAGGCAGTGCTGGCAGTTTTAGTACCTACTTGATACCTAGCAGCTTTCAAAGTGATGTTCACATTCACTGCTTATCTGTACAAGCTGCTTCTGTCTCGCTCATTTTAACACACAGCCCACAACAGTATGTGCCACAACAATGATTTGCTTTATGAAGCTTTCTTTACAGAGGAACTCAAGATCAAAGGTTCATTTGGGCCAAGAAAGTCTCAGGACCGGGGAGGCTTTTCTCTCCAGCCATAATACCGCGGCATATCCACCACAGAAAAGCTGTTTGTTACAGAAACCGTAAAATGTGTCTGCGTAACACATTTTTCCTCTTCATCTCATGTTCAGAGTGGAGCCCTCTCTGTTTCTGACCAGCTGGTACTTTGGCACAAGCTGATACAGACATACTACAGCTCCAGATCAGTGTAATCTGATACAGACGGACTGAGAAGCCAGTTAGAGCCACACTGTGGGATGTTTGCACTCTAGTCTCCAGACAGTAGAGATAAGATAGAAGTGGTGGGGGTGTGGGTTCAGGGAGTGTGACATCTGACCCCTAAATGCAGGAGCCATGAGGTCTGGCATGTTGCCAGTTGACCTCCAGTACGAATTCTGCTGATTGATTGTAGAAGAGAGAACATCACTGGTAATATAGCCTGACCTGTAAAATAGCTCCACACTGCAGATCTCTGAACACCATGGTTAAAGCTAAGAATCAGAACTGGACTAGAATTAAAATCGCCAATACCTCGTCCATTAAAATATAGCTGGATTGGCACTGAGAGATGGATTGGGAATGGATAATGCATCAATTCTCTGTACGGTCACATGCACTCAGCTGTAATGTTCGTACTGTGACTGGGATTAATGCAGGTACTGTTACACCTCTGCTTAATGTGTGTTCAGACTGCTTTTGAGTCTGTATTTATAGAACAGATCATATTTCTACTTTGATCTGTATCCTAGAAATCTGAGGGATGATGGTTGAAGGTATTTTGCAGTGTTTTATTGTTTAAAAGAGGCTGTGCATAGTTTGTTGCTTGCAAAGTTGTGTGTAAATCACAGAACCCATTTTAATCCCCCTCTTGGTGGCTGTGATGTAGCACTGTTTTGAAGCATGAACACAGCTGGGCCTTTTCCACCAAAAGAAGAGTGGTTCTTGAACTGGTTCCATCCGAGCTTATGAGAACCTTGGTATTTATTAGTGAACCAGTCTGCGTTTATACCGGTTTTTGTGGAACCGAGGATATGTCACAGAATGCTTCAACAGGGGGCGTTTCCCAGCATCAGTAAATGGAAGTGAGAAGATGGCAGAGCATATAGACTACAGCATGCGTGCTGTAACTTGTTTGTTTGTTTGTTTTTCTCCAATGAGGAAACATGGATCAACTTTTGGCGATAAGAAGACGTACAAGATGTAGACGTTGTGAGATGAATGGTTTGTAATTGCTCGTTGCTCTGTACAACTCGACACCCCTACGGTGATTCCTGCTGAAAACCCTACTAATCTTTGGATCCCACTGCAAACAGACTTTTCAGGTTATGGAACCTATTTTTTTTTTTGGTAGAACTGCACCATGTTGGTGGAAAAGTACAGCCTCCACACGGCGGGGTTAGTTTTAACACAGTATTACAATAAAGCCGCCCAATGAAGACTGAGGAAACAGGAGCCCAGTGTATATCCACAGATTCAACAGAATCGTACCAGAGATCAAGTAAATAAATCTTATTTCTGTTCTTTCACATTCTGTCCTTTTGCTTTGTGGTTAAAAATAATGTGTCCCAGCCATCTGTGTCCAGGACCCTAGGAGACCATAATTGGCTTTACTCTCTGTGTAGGTAGGATGGCCCTCCCAATCACCCTGTCACAGTGTCTCTCAACCCTGCACTGCACATTTTAGTGAATGTCCTGCTTTAACACAACCCCTGCAACTATGATGAGGCTTGTTAATGAGCTGTATCCGGTGTGTCGGAGCAGGGAAGGCCCTAAAATGTCCAGAACCAGGGATGAGCAGCGTCACCCCCATCAAAATGCAGTGCTATCAATAGCTAGCTAATGGAGTGGAATTGACTGTGTTCTCCAAGCATGTTCAGCCGTCCAATGATGTTGCAATTAAAGCAGTTTAATAAGACGCACCTTGAAGGATGTATGTGCTACCCTTTCCCCTGAGGGTACTGGCAGCATCGCGTGATGGGAAGAGTTCTAGTGACCTGGTCACTGAATATTACATAAAGAAATAAACAAGCTCTGTTTGATGGAGCCTCTTCACACTAATCACAGTGATTATGATTTAGTTGAAAAGACTATCAATATCATTTTACCAGCCTAACATTTCTTCTCCCTCTGATTTTGGCTGAATCGTTCACAACCGTTATGTTCGGCAGTAGATTTTCTTCGTTTATAACAGGACATTTGAAATAACGGGAAATAATAAAAGAGTTCAGAAGCCCGTGAGACCTGCTCTCCGCTGTTTTATTCTCACAGTGCAGCTGAATTGTGTGGTAAGTTGAGTCTACTCTCTGCAGGATGGGAGGTCTTCTGAAGGCTGCGGTCAGCTGGTGTTTATTTAAAATCTCCTCCTTGTTGGCTTTTGCTGGGCCTCTGCAGGGCTTTGTGGGTCCTAGGGGTTGAGGGGTTGGTGAGAGGTGAGCAGAGGAGATGTTTCAAGGCCAGGCTATTACGGCCTCTGCGCTAAAACCATGACCTCTGACCTCCCCAGTGGGTCATGCATGAGTTGCTCGCCAGCAAGAAGGGAAGTGACCCTGAAAGAGACACACAGGTAGTCTCACACACACACACACACACACACACACACACACACACACACACACACACACCCCAGCCACTCCCTGCACCTCAAACACAGCAACTGACAGTCATTCATCTCCTGCTCTGCAGCAGAGGGAGTTCTACTGTGGCTCTATGACCAGTGTTTCTGTTCTCCAAGTTTCTGCCCCTGATGTTTCTGCACCGTACATTTCTGCCACTTGCATTTCTGTCTCTCTTGTTTCTGCTCCATGTCCAACATTTTCTGCACCTCTCCATGCATTTCTGCTCCGTCTATGTTTCTGCCCCTCGTATTTCTGTTCCACATCCAACATCCCTGCCTCTCGTGTTTGTTCCCATTGTACTTCCGCCCCTCTTAGTTCTGCCCTGCTCAATGCCACACAATTCTCTCCCTCGCATTTTTGTGCCCCTCACTATACATTTCTCCCCCTCGTGTTTCTCAACCTTGCTTTTATGCTGTGCCTCATGCCATACATTTCTGCCCCTTGTGGCATGTTCATAATGTCTGTTATAATTTTTACAGTGTGTATAGTATGAGCTCATGGAGCGCATGTACCTTTCTAACGCTGCTCGTACAGGAACTACCTGAGGATTTACCACTACATGATTTTCAAAGTGGTCAGATCACCGTACTGTTCACGCTACACAACTGTTGCCTGAAAAATAAAAGCCTGTATATTTAGTCTAAATTTCTGGACCTGAGCATTTTCACAATATTTCTTATCTTGTTTCCATAACCGGCTCCATCGAACCTATAATCATGGTCATAAATTATTTGTCTGGAACTGTAACTCATGCCATGAAGATCGTAACTGGTAAACAATGTGAAAAAGATGTTTTATAGCCCCTTTGTTTCAGGAGTGAAAAACAGTGCCTCATGTTGCCTGGAGCTTTACAAAAAAACCATCTTGATTTGCTAGTTTGTACAGCAGTTGTGCAGTTCGCAGGAGAGGCTGAAATTAGGTCAAGAGATCGGGACATTTGATGAAATGTGAGAGTTTGACGGGCTCGGGGCCAGATCGTCTAAGAAAGTTGTGCCTCTAAGCTTCTGTAGGCAGCCAATCCCTGTTTATCTGATTTAGCTGCATATTGAGAAGGCAAACCTGGCAGGAGTGAGAGACCTGAAGAGTATCAAGATAAGGTGTGTGTGTGTGTGTGTGTGTGTGTGTGTGTGTGTGTGTGTGTGTGTGTGTGTGTGTGTGTGTGTGTGTGTGGTGTGTGTGTGTGTGTGTGTGTGTGTGTGTGTGTGTGTGTGTGTGTGTGTGTGTGAGAGCAAGCATGCACTCTGTTCAAACCAAACATCCATCAAAAAATCAACTGTATAGGACAGGTTGTAAATTCTGATATCGACACTCTGGTCCACATATGTTCATTAATCACCATCATTCAAGATTTTTTTCCAACCGTATTCCTTCCTCAAAGAGGTTTCTCACCGTAGTTCCTCTTCAATATATTCAATAATGCCGATTTTAGTAGTTTCAGCAGATGTTTCGGATGAAGCATGCCAATAATCTGACCATTCTGAAACAGATGAACTACTTTTCCACAACCGCATGAGGTGTCTTTTAACACGAGGTGTTCTTGTTTATGTCGAGTTTAACGTTCTGTTTCAATCTTGTGGGAAACCCTTTTAATGCTCACTTGCTGTGCTCTACCCCATGCTCTCAGCTCCTCCTCCACTCTGCTCCCCTCTGAGCATAAGACAGAGCTCTGGGATGAAGAAGACGTATGTGTGAAGAAAAAATGGTCAAATCTGTGTGTTTAAATAGAGGAAAAAGTGCCCCAAATGTTTCATATTGTATTTTCACTTCATATCTCATCTATATATCAGCTCAAATATAGCAGGATATGATTTTTTTTTTTTTTAATACCACCTGCGAAACATTGTGGTGGCTGCATGTTGTGGGGCAAAACTTGTGTACTTCAGAGATGGCATCATGAAGATGAACTATTTCCAGAAGGACAATTAATGATCCGAAGACAAAAACCTGAAATAAACTAGTTTCTTAAGCTAGTATTTTGTATTTAAGTTCTTGTGGAAATAAAATACCTACTGAACAGAAATTTTCAAAACCTTCGGCCTCAACCGTCTATAAAAAATATCAGATATTGGTATCAGCCCACAATTTTCATACTGGTGCAGTGCTAGTACAGGACCCTTTACCTCCCTAAAGACTGTGATGCAGGAGTTTGTGTGTGAGACCTGAAAGATGTTTAAAGCACATCTATGCCTCTGCTTTGGGTGCAGCAGTAGTGCCCCTCAGCAGCGTAAAACAGATGTGCATTTTAATGAGCGAAAGAGGAGAAGAGGAAATGACTTAATAGATGCAGCTCAAGTGTCATCATGAAATCCTACAGTATGTCCCAGCATGACTTAAACACACGAACAGTCCAATAAATACATCAACTGAGCTCCTAATGCTGCAGAACAGGCCAAACTGGTCCTCATCACCTGTAATTCAGCGATTGTCTACGACTGTCTGTTACAGACTCGCACATAATAGAAGTCAGCTGTGTGCGAGTGCGTGTGAGTGTTGCTGCCAGTGGCCTGTGCAGCTTTTAAAAGTTCTGCTGACCTCTGAGATTTACGATGGTCATTGTCGTGCTTGCAGGGCGTTTGAGACAGCCCATATGTTGTAGATGTTTGACTTTAGGGACTTTTAAAATAAGCTGGAAGAGAAACGGTGAAAGGCACCGTCCCCGTCAGCGTGTCGGACTTCACCTGCGGCTTCACCATGATACTACTGTCGTGAGATGATATCATCATATTCTTGCTGTAAAATTGATTTGTTGAGATAAAAACTATCATATAAGATCTGAAATAGTAAAAATATTGGGGATGAATAATTCAAGGCAATGCATCATGAAAAAGATCATTTTAAGCCTTTGTTTTATTTTGTCACACAAAACAAAACCTTTTTTATTGTAGAAATAAAGAATTGCTGATGCCACACTTTACTTTGATGCCACTTTGCTTCGCTCTCTGCTTAAAGTGACTTGTGATGTACGAGAGCAGAAATGTCATTTTGGCTCGTGTGAATCCGTTTAGTCTGATGTCTAAAAGCTGATACTGTGGATATCCTCAAATGCAGATAGCATATAGAATATTTGTGCAGATGTGATGCAGAACTGGAGCATCTGCATTCAGCGATGCGGCTCAGCGACTGTGTTTGTAGCCCCCATCCACAAGTATGTGGGAATTTTCAAAAACAGCTTTTGGGCTTCCATCTATATTCTCAGTTGCCGAGAACAGAGCTTTCTGAAAATGCTCTCCAAGGTTAATTTTTTTGAAAACCTAGAATACCATTGTTGTCACTTTACACATGTTGTCACACCTGTTGTTGTCACTATACACATGTACACAGAGATATAATCACACATGCAGGTTTAATTTTCTAATATCTCCTTCTTACTCCCTATATAGTGAACTACATACAGCATAATACTACAATGTCACACAATACACACACACAGGTAGCACAAGTTCAGATTTTGACATATGAATAAATGTAAACACTGTTATACTTCAAATATACAATGCACAGATTAGATTTAGAATCTGTAATCGTGTACTGTACGGGCTGTAATTTGGGATTAAACCTCTTTTTCTTTTCATCTCTGTGGAAATGGAGGGAAATTTTTCAAAAAAATATCCAGATATGTGTGGATGTAGCCAAAAATGATAACCTACAATCAGTTATTAATATGGCCGGTCCCAAGCCCGGATAAATGGTGAGGGTTGCGCCAGGAAGGGCATCAGGGCATAAAACTTGTCAAAACTATAATGTGGATCATAAATATGATGAGCCGCTGTGGTGACCCCTAAAGGGAGCAGCAAGGTGGTGAAGGTGAAGGTGGTGAAGAAGAAGGTGAAGGTGGTGAAGAAGAAGGTGAAGGTGGTGAAGAAGAAGGTGAAGAAGAAGGTGAAGAAGAAGGTGAAGAAGAAGGTGAAGTTGAAGAAGAAGAAGGTGGTGGTGGTGGTGATGGTCTCCCACATGTAAAATAAACTGATATGCAGATATGTGGGAGTACCAGTGTCTTGCTGCAGTTTGTTTGAAATAGGGTAACAACAAAAGCATCATTTTCTATTTTAATGTTTCTTTATGTGGATAAAGGCATCATCTTGCAAGTGAACATACCAATGAACAAAAGAGCACTTAATCACATAGAAACACAGATCTGTGGAAAGATGCAAGACCATCTAAAAGCAAATGAATATATTTTGCAGTTCATTTTGATTCCATTGGTCAGACATGGACACTTGCTAGTGTTCCATTTGTGTCAGCAATTAAAATGATGTTCATGGCTCAGCAAAAGAAGAGAGACAAGAAAAAGAATCTTTGCTTAAAGTCAAATAAACAGACTCAAGTGGAACTTTGTGTTGCAAAAATCTAATACTATAGATCAGGTCACACCATCCTGTCTGTAAAAGCGGTGTTGGAAGCATCATGTTGTTGGAATGCTAATACAGGCGTTGGCAGGCTGGTGGCTGTTGAGGGGAATAGACATTCTAGATCAAAACCTAGTCTCTTCAGCCAGAAAGCTGAGCCTGGTGAGGAAGCTCATATTTTAGAAAGTGACTCTGAAGCACTGCTGGAACAATGCCGGAGTGAAGAAATGAAGTAGTTCAGTGGGAGCCCCGTCCACAAAATTGCACAGGACTCACCATCTTTTGATTCAGCAATTTTTGTTTTTGATAAACTGATAAACAGCTTCTGTTCTCAGATCAACATTGAGACCAAAACTGAGGATTAGGATCAATTTGTCCTTCATTTATGTACAAGAAGTATCAGTGTATAAATGTTTTTTGAGGCTGATGGTTGGCTGTTGTGGATCATCAAGCAGAACAGCAACACTGACTGCAGTATCCTTTCTTTAGATATATATAATGTAAGCACATCAGAATGATGAGACTGCCATGTGGTGTAGCAATGCTGTCCGAAGACATCTTGCTGTCTCCTTCTTTTTCACCCCTCCCCGAATCGATCTCTCCTCCTCTCCCGAGGGCGAATGTGTGGGAGTTTAAAGGGTCATATGGAGGTCAGGAGAAGCAGGAAGCTTCTGCTGCTGCATAGTGTGTCCCACTCTTGCATGCTCACACCTCAGCTTTAACATTGACCTTCTTTGTGCAACCTACCGTTGTGTAACCCCCTGCCACATTTGCCATCGGCAGAATCCGAGGGCTCACATATCATGCTCCCGAAAGCACTGGGAGAGCCCCAGTATATCTAACGGACACCTGTGCTGACCAGCATCACAACAGCATGACCTGGGATTCGGACCTGCAGTCCTCAGATCATGGTGCTAGTGCATTAAAATACTGAGCCTCTTGGAACCCGGTTTTGAATATTTTATTCTACATTTATATTCTAATGTCTGATTTATTTGCTTTATTTATTAAATATGAATTTCCCTTTTATGTAACTGCATTATTGTGGTATAATAATAATATCATCATCATCATCATCAGTAGCATAAAATGGTCTTAAAGTGGCAATACTTTAATATACTATATTACTATTATTATTACTATAATACTTTTATCACAATTATTTCTGCAACAAAATAATCCACAAAAATGTCATCTTGATGGGACTGTTTGATTCAGGTTAGTATATTTGTTGCGGTCATACCCACGCGTACCTGTTCCCTTTTGGGAATGTAATTTTTTACTAGGTTTCCCTTCTCTGTCCACATTTGTCTGTGATCATATAAATCAGGGTCTGTCAAAACCCTGCATTGGTGCCATAATTACAGTCCCCAGAACATTCTTGTGCTTTTAATTATTCTGTTCTCAGCAGCTGTCCAGAGACTTTATGCCTTCCTTTTTGTGTCTTTCGAGGTTAGTGGCTTCAGAAGCATACGTCCTGATTCTGCAAGGCCTTTGCCAGCAACCCATTCCATGCTGTATTGCATTAGGGTTTTTGTTTTTTTTCTGGAGAAGAGAGCGTGATTTGAATTACCGTTGGCAGGCAGCTGCAGAAGTGAGTTCTCAGTGTGCCCATTCTCAAGCATGAGTGGAGTCGTTGTGGGAGGATGATGCCAATCTCAACAGTGCTGCTGTGCCCAACGGCCAGGCCAGGACCAGCTGCTACTCCTCTGGAGCTTTGACAGCAAGAGAAAGGAGAAGAGAAAGGGAGAAGGAGACCTTTTTCCTTCGTGTAAGCAACACTTTCGTCGCTCATTCACACCTGTCCAACTCTTCTTCAAGGCAACGCTATGTTGGGTTGGCAAGGAAACCTCTTGCTATGTAGGTGGATGAGCCAAGAACATTATTGTCAGTCACAGATGAAGACCAAGCAAAGACCATTGATTCTACATTTTAACAACTGTGTATGTCAAAGTCTGGGCTGTGTTTGATGGGAAGCACACAGTTGTTTCCAGTAGCCAACATTGTTGGATGTAGACAAGCGTGAAGGCTTGATCAGCCTTAACAGCCAAATTGGTCAGAACGTCTCCAACATAGCAAGGGTTTGTGGAGTTCACTTGGTCAGCAGTGGTGTATGCCTGATGGGAAACCAGTGATCTGTCAACAGAGTGTTGGGCTCCCAAGGATTGCTGTGCAGGCGCAGCAACGGTTGCTTATCTAGGCTGATCCAACTGAAGTGATTCTGTGGCACCGGTTCCTGACAGTGTTGATGATTTCTACGAGTGGAATGTGGCCGGAGCATAGGCTTACCTGGGCGTCCGGAGCTATAACCCCAAATATTTTTGCCCTGAAAGTTTTAATGATCATAAGGACCATGATCCAAAAGAACCAAATGAACACAACCCAAACGTCCTCCTCCCCGCTCCCCCGGTCAAATGAAACCGACTGAGAGTGGTCCTAATAAACCGCCTTGTTTGTTATGGGACCTTGTTCTCTTATTATGATTGGTCGTAATTAGTGTGTTGGTTCTTAGGAGACCTTCCCCTTTGAGATTTGTCCTAATAACCACTTCCTGTGCTCTTATTTTTGTTCTAATAACCTTCTTTGTTCTGAGACCTTGGTCTTAGACCTGTCCCTGATGCTTGATTTGTTCTGCAATTTCTCTTACTGTGATTGGTCCTGATCCCTGTATTTATTCCGAGACCTCGTGCTCACTGTGATTGGCCCTAGTAACCGCTACATTTGTTCTGCGATTTCTCCTTTCAATGATTGGTCCTCCTTGTCCCATTGTTTGGAAGAACAGTTTTACTGGTCCTGATAGTCAACACATTTTCTGCAATTTCTGCCGTACTGCAATTGGTTCTAACAGCCTTGTTTTTTGTCTGGAGACCTCTTCCTGACTCTGGTCTATTCTAAGATCTCATTTTTACTGTGATTGGCCTTAGTAACCATTTGTTGTTCTGAGAACTCCCTCATATTGTGACTGGTCCTATTCAATAATTTACCAGTTCTGTGACCTCTCTCTTACTGGGATTGGTCCTAATTACCACATTGTTTATTCCAAGACCTCCCACTGAATTTGCTTGGTTTTAATGACCTTTTATTTTTTATTAGACCTCCTCTGGACTGGGATCTTATTTTGTTCTTTGTTCTGAGACCTGACAGTCAGTCGTAATCACTTTGAGATGGTTCTTCTGACTGTGAAGGGTCCATATGTCACACATTTGCCAGTTTTACTGTACAGAGAGGATCTCTGCTAATGATGAGTGTGAGAAAGTGTGCTTTTGGGGTTCAAAAGTAGTTTATACTGTTTATAGTACCGTGTGTGTGTGTGTGTGTGTGTGTGTGCAAAGCTCATTGTGTGCCGAAGTGGCATGTATGTGTGCCATGGAGGCAAAAAGGCAGGCAGGAGGCAGGAATGGCCCCCTATTTCAGCAACCTTTGACCCTGCATGGCTGGTGCTCAGGAGGAAGCTGGTTTATTGGAGACAATGCTGCTCGAAGCTTTGCATACTCTCCCACAATTCCCTGCTCACAGCTGGCCGTCTCCTCCTAAATAAAGTCTCAACCTCTCTTGCCCGCCTGCCTCGCAGAGCAGAAGTTGGGATTAAGGTCGCTTTCAGAGAAGAGCTTTTGTGTGATGGAGCTCTCTCTCTCTCTCTCTCTCTCTCTCTCTCTCTCTCTCTCTCTCTCTTTCTCTTTCTTTCTTTCTCTCTCTCTCTCTCTCTTTTTGCTCTTTCTGCCTCTCATCCACTTTTTCCTTACCTTTCTTTTTTCCTTCTCTTTTGGTCTCCTTCTGTCTTCCTCTTACTTTTTTTCATTCTCTTTGCCTGTTTTCTCTTTTTTCACTTTCTCTCTTGCTCTGTCCCTCCCCATTCCTCTGTGTCTGTGTGTGTGTGTGTGTGTGTGTGTGTGTGTGTGTGTGTGTGTGTGTGTTTTTGTGGTTGTGGTTGTGTGTGTTCTCCTCTCTCTCTGTGTTTCCAGCTATCCGTTAAGCCCCCTGACATTTTGGCACCTGCTTTCTCCAGTAAAGCGTTAATTTATCACTGAAATATTAACTACGATCCCTCAAGATCTCACAGTGCGCCTGGCACTCTCCGGTGGTGGCGGTTGGGGGGTAGTTTCTATGGAAACCAGCCCCTCTATCCAAAAGCAATTTAGCCTTTGTGTCATGGCGCAGAAGGGCTGTATATACTTTGGGCGATAAATGCAGCATGTTATTGCTATATCACATTTAGGAGCCGGGGGAGAGATCGCCGGCCATGCGTGTTTAAAGCCGGGAGAGAGGCGGCTGCTTTCCTAGAAGTGTGATTTTCTTTCATAATAGAGGTCATAAAGGCGGAGAGACAGCAAGCAGGGAAGGGAGGGAGGGCTGTAATATCCTACAGTAAGCCAGAAGAGATGAGGCGGAATTTGAACGCTTCGTTCCCAGTCTGCTTTCCATCCACGTGGGCTGCTGTGAGTGAGAAACAAGCTTTGCCTTTTGCTTCTTCCTTGCCTCTGGGAGTTGCCTTCAGGAATGCCAAGCGCTTCTGCTAAATGAATCTGGCCTTGGGATAAAGGTGGTTGATGTGACAGTCTGCGATCGTCATCACAATGAATTATCGCAGTAAAGTTTTGTTGAGTATGCAGATTTTATATTAACATTCAAGACACATCTGAATGAAAGCCTAAAGTAAAAAGTGAATAGAGTTGCATGTGTGTGAGGCTTTCTAAGGCTTATTTTAGGCTTTGGAATAAATGCACCAACCAAAATATTGGAGCTGTCCATAAATAAAATCACTTTCCATAAAAGAAACTTACTAAAAGCATCACAGCATGTAGGTCACTATGGTTAACATTGTCAGTATCACAGTGTACAGTGTTTCATCCTAATTCTTAGGTTCTCTGTTGTAACAATAACAATTATTCTTCTTGTATTTTTGGTATCTTGGTCAGACAAATCCTGAAGTTAAAATTTGGAAAAGTAGTGGAGGTGTATTTGTAAAAAAAATCTTCCTTTTCAAAAAGAAAATAAGTTGCACACGGTGCTCATTTGGATCATGTTGATTCCTGCTAATGATTCTCTGTACAGTTGGATTTTTTTCAATATCAGTATTAAGCAGACGTGATTTATGAATACATTCACTTTAAATATCATGTTATACTCTAAAATTAATTTACTGCTGCAATCCTGCAACAAACCATCATGTGTTTTTGAAATCCAGTATCCTGGACAACAACGTTTGGTCATCCAGCACAGACAGAAAGAGAGGGAAGAAGTATGATGTCACTTTTAAAGAACTTTTAAAGCCTCCACAGCAAATGAAAGGTGCCTGGAAATCTATCTAAATTTTTTATATTAGTTTATGAAATTTATAATATTTATAGAAAAATATATTTTTAGAACAGAGAACATAAGGAATAATTTTGTAAAATACTGTACATATGTAGTCACAAGATCATTTATTATTAAGCAGAACACCAGTTCATCAGTAAAATGTTCTGCGCGCCACTGGCTGCAGCACAATAACTGATCAATCCATCCCCATGCTTAACAGTTGGAGAGGTGTTCTTTTCATGAACTTCTGTACCCAGTTTTCTCCAACCATTCCTTTGCTTATTGCAGCCAAAACTGCCAGATCATGAGGCTTTTTTGAACTTCTGAAGCTGAATTTGGTACAGTTAACCACCACTCCATAACACCACTTATCTTTTTGTACACCCTTTACACTAATACCGCTTAAAATGTTAACTAATTGATTAATATTTATGAAAATATTGTTAATCTACTCACCTATCTATTCACAGTATCAAATATTTTTACCAGGAGCGTCAAAACTCTATTTGGTTGAATGTTCTCAATTCAATATACATGGCTATACCACAGATGTTTGCACTAAAGCATGCTATATTGTTACATCCCTAATATACTGTAAAATACTTTAATACATTATGATCTTTCTGGCGTATTACCCGCCGCACCGTGTTTCACATTTGTGTCCATGTAGCTCTGAAGCTGAACCCAGAAGAAGGCTTTGTACTCCTCTGTTGTGGACACTGCTCTGTCTTTTACAGCCCATCTGTCTAGAATTGATCTCATGTTTGGCATTTTCATTCCCTCCTACAGCACCTCCAGCACTGTGCTCCCAGAGCACCACCCTGCTCACCCTCTCTAAACCTGCCTGGCCAGAGCTCCAGCTGCCTGCAGGTCTGTTCTATTAAAAGAGCCAATAAAACCCACCCCAGTTGCATCCCCCTCCACTCAGGCTGCTGGGAGATGTCATCAGAGCGGAGATGACTGAAGGAAGGAATGAGCTACACTCACATTACAAGCTTTCACAGATAAACCCAAATTGACCTAATTTCCTCTTTACCCCAAACACAGTTGATCAGCCAGGGCATGTTTTGTGTCTGAAGTGAGCTTCATTAGTTCTACACTGAAGCTAAACAGTTTATGTAATTGAAGTCACAGAGTTGGAAAAAAAAGATTCAGGGTCTTCCAGAACTCTTTACCTATAATAGATCATAGCTTTGTAGCTGATGAAAATAGTGCAGAATTGAGGAACCAAATCAAAAGAAGTGTTTTCGTGATACTTTCGTGAAAGTTTCAGATCATTAACAAGCAATTAACAAGCTATCTATCTATCTATCTATCTATCTATCTATCTATCTATCTATCTATCTATCTATCTATCTATCTATCTATCTATCTATCTATCTATCTATCTTATACAGAACGCAGCTTTAAAATAATCATTATATTAATTATTAATTCCGTTTACTGAAGATGAAGATATCTTAAAAGTAATTATATATATATATAATATATATTTCACCCATCTGAAAAACAATTGCCCCCTTAGCTACATGGTCAACTAGTTAACCAAGTTCAGTGGACAGTTGGGTTCACTTTTACCAACAACATCCAAGCATGATTGCCAGACAGGTTCCATTTAAGTCTTCAAGTAAGCCGAAAGTTAGAAGGTCTCAGAAAGAGCCAATGATACCATATTTTAGACAGATTCAAATATGTCATCACATTCTAGCAGTCTGAAGAGGGTTGCAAAGCTTATGCTACAGAGACCTTCTCCACAAATGAAGAAAATGGTGGTGAACCTTCCCTGGTATCAAGTGTTGATCACGAAACCAGTTTCAGACTTCTGCTTTGGGACGTTCTGGATGTAGCCGTTAAGACAGTAGCCTTGTAGACAGTGAATTGTGATCATGACGTGATGCACAATGCAGCAACAACTCCCAAATAGTTTGTGGCATTTCAGGAGTTAACAGCCTGTGTGACAATAGCATATCTCCTGCACCATCAAACCACTGTTACAGGTCTGGACTGCTAGAACAAGACAGATTGGGTCCATCAGACCAGGCTTGAACTGTCTGCTTTTGGTGAGTGTGTCCACTGCAACCTCAGCTTTCTGTTCTTGGCTGATAGAAGTGGAACTTGATGTGGTCTTTTGCTGTTATAGCCCACGTACCTCAACAGTTGATGGGTTGTGTATTGTGAGATGTATTTTTCTGCTCACCATAGTTGTCGAGTTGTGGTGATCTGAGTCGAGTGGTAAGAGTGGTGATCTGAGTACAGTTACATTTACATTTATGGCATTTACTTATCCAGAGCGAGTAGTGTCAGGAGTCTTGCCCAAGCATTCTTATTGGTGTAGCACAGCATAGTTGCAGACTGGGAATCGAACCCCAGTCTCCAGGATCATTGGTGGTGTTAACTGTTGCTCCACTCTGACACTCTGAACTGATTTGAGCTGTTTAATATCCGCCATGGACAGACGTCGTTCTCCTGTTCAGTTACATCCATATGTAACGTGAGGATTAACATACCACTGATACAGCTTCCCTCACGGTCGACCGAGCTTTTACTATCTGACAGTAATCTTTGTCCTGACATGAAATGGGCGGGCGAGCTTTAAGAGGCTGTGGTTGGATTTCTCCCTCACTTCAATGTTGTGTAGTATGTCACTGTGTAAACCCCCACCGTGGAACTGCAGCATGACTGTGCCATTCTGCTCCTCCACAATGTGGAAGACATTACTGACTTTATGGATCGCAGTAATGTACCAATCTGTTCGACTGCACAATGGCAGTAAACTGGGGCTGACATGAGTGGTGGTGTTCTCAGAGGGGAGGGCTTTTTTTCTTTTCTTTTGGTCCCGTTTAATGATGGGGTTCAGGCCACGTGATTGGAATGGCTCCAGCGAATCAAATGAAGAGAAGCTTTCCTTGATTATGATGCGGACTGTTCTTAAGAGGATTAAAGTTGTGCTCATTGACGTGTTCCAAAGGCGGGCGGCCAGGATCCCTACTTTAGTTCCAGGCCCAGGTTTGCAGCTTCAGGGGAAGTGATGCAGCCAAGACACTGGTCTGAACGTTCTGTTGAAGCCACAGATACACGCCTAAATATAAAGCTTCTTTAATGGTTTTTGACTTGAATTTGCTGTGCTGTGAGAAACCCTCTAAATGTTTAAAAGGCCCTTCACACTTATTTATAACGATTCTTTTATCTTTGTTTTTCATGGAAAATATGATTTTAATATGATTTTAATCTCAGATGTAAACAAGCTTCAAAAACCTACCATCTACTCTTTAGTCCTTCAAGTTCATTATCTGCAAAAACAGCCTTTTTATGTGTTTATTTGAATTGTGTCATCAAACAGATTTATATGTAATTCTACCTCTAAAGGACACAGCATCTTGGCTCCACCCACTCACACGGAACTTTAAAGGACTCTTTCAGCCCGGATTGCTTTTACTATAGACGGCAGCCATTCAGAAAAGAGTTCCATTTAAAGATATCCGTCTTAAAGACACAGTAACCAGATGGCCTAGACTGCCAGACAGACTCAGAC
Organism: Acestrorhynchus altus; assembly: GCA_034509495.1. Classification (NCBI taxonomy): domain Eukaryota; kingdom Metazoa; phylum Chordata; class Actinopteri; order Characiformes; family Acestrorhynchidae; genus Acestrorhynchus; species Acestrorhynchus altus. The sequence continues at coordinate 19,571,085 of CM067517.1, read as the reverse complement.
ACACACACACACACACACACACACACACACACACAGACTGGCTGACTGATTCTATTCTTTCAGGATGTGTCGGCGCTCTTAACCTGGGTTTCTTTGTCAGCTTTACACTGTACGCTGTAAAGCGTTGGGTTCTTTGAAAGCAGGCCTGGCATTTGGCCGAGGCTGCTGATCATGAAAGGCAATCCATGCGAGTCAAGAGAGGAACAATAGGAGGTAAACGGCACAATGACTGCAGAAATGTCTTCCACTTCACCTCTCCCAGCAGGGCTCTTCTCCACTTCCACACAGCAGCAGCCAAACCCTTTCAACTCCAAAGATCTGTCAGCAGGTCCCCTCCATGCTCTCATTGCTGCATATGAGGGCTGTAAAATACGGACATCTCAGTATTATAGGATTATATATAGTTAGTTCAGTTTATTCCCGAAATTTTCCCAACTCCTTCATTCACCAAACCATCTACAGTAACCCAAATATGTCCTCTAGAACCTGGGTACTGTATTCACTAGATTGTGCAGGCCTTTGCTTCATAGTTGGTCCTCAGTATACTGTTAAAAGTACAAGATGGAAGGAACTTTTGGAGGCACTTCGATGGGATGCTGTGAAGGAACCTCTTGAAGTGCTTCAAAGAACCTTCAATAAAAGCATGAGGTTTTGATGAAGGTTCCCGGAGGCACTTTAAGTAGTTCCTCCTCAGCTTCAAATTGAGGAACCTCCAAAAATTCCTCAAGGATCTTGTACTTTTTACACTGTAGTTAACTAATAATAAGCCCTAAAATATTAATACATATGGAGTTTAATGGCATAAACACTTCACTGTATAGTGCGTTAAGTTTTTTCAGATGAACAAAAGCTGAAAAGGTCCAAGCTCTTTGTGATGGTAACTGGGTGGCATTAGCTTTCAGGTTTACATGGAGATGAAGGATAAAATTGGAATCATGTCAGTACTGTCAGGTGACTGATGTGAATGGATGTTTCAGTTTGACTGCTATTTCAAACTGATATTTGAGACTGTATTCATTAAAACGTTTACCAGAACGTTTAGCTAAAGTATCTGTATTTTATTTATCTTACTGTGTTTGTATGTCTCATAAGCAAACAGTGGTTCAGTTCACTGTGATGCTAATCCAGAGGGATTTAGTCCCAGTGTTAATTTAATTGCCATCAGCAGATCTGTATAAGAGAAAAAAGCAACTGGGTAACATATTCCTTCATATCTGTAATGCAGGCAGGCGGGCATTCCTCCTCATAGGCCACAGGAGGCTGGGTTTAGAATGAACAGAGGGAGGGAATGCTGCCAGGCTGAAGGCTTCAGGGCTCCTGAGTACAGCAGAAGGCCAGCAGCACCACAGGGGGCTTTACCATAGCCCTCACCCCCCTTAAAAAAAGTCTTACTCACTAAAACCTGCCTTGGTTTGACGACTCCATTCATCAGCGCTTACTTCTCTCTGTCACCACTTTCTGTAGCTGTGGAATTTAAGCTGCCAGGCGTGAAAAGATCGGCTTGCGTCGGTGGAAGTACCTTTTAGACAATTTGTGTGTGTGTGTGTGTGTGTGTGTGTGTGTGTGTGTGTGTGTGTGTGGGAGCAGCGTGATAATCATTGACCATGGCTTGAATGTTGGGAAATTTGTAAAAGAAAGAAGTAGACTTTACATTCTCTCAGCTGCCATTTTCTATCATCCTGTCCTCCCCTTTTTACTGTATAGATATACCACAGCCATGAGTAAACCAGTTGTAGATCAAGAGTGTGTGTGTACACATTTTCAGAGACCTGAGAGCGTGGGACTCTCTGGAGCAGATAAACAAGCACAAACCTAATGTCTAATGCCAGGCTTCACCTAGAAGGGGTATAAAGCACCCCAGTGTTGAGCTGTGGAGCAGTGGAACTGTGTTCTCTGGAATGATAGCACACCATCCAGTACCAATTTTGGGATGAAATGCCATTGCTATTTATTGAGTCATGCATACTGTAAATATGACTGTTACCTAGAGTATGCACAGAGCTTCTTGTCTCAACCAATCACAATGTTATTTGATGTTTTAGGAATTGAGGTTTTAACATGATTCACCAAATTATTGTTAAAATAAGAGGCTGGTCATCAACCATGTCATACTACGCTTTCACAACTGTGTCTTTAAAGGTTATAAAAACTTACTGAATATGATTATTGATTTAATCTGACTCCATAAAGATTCAACCAAATGAGTAATGTCTGAATCATTTTAAGTGTTGGTAAGGATACACTTTGTTTGCTCAGTGTAGTCTAGAGAAGGCTTGTTTTAGACCAGCTGTGTAAAAGATCATCAAAGCCAAACTAATTAGAGGCTTACTGTTCAAATAAACAGCACCCAACACCTTATCCTTTAGTTAAAGTATGGAGATTAATCTAGGAAACATGAACAGCCTCAGTGATCATTACGCTGAAGAGTGGCAGAGCAATATTTCTGTTATATCTGATGCCTTAACAGTAGAGTCACAGGCAGCTTTTTAGAGCCAAACCACTATCCAATGTAATTTAGCCAAGAAAATCACACAATTGCATAAGAATAAATGAGAAACAAGTACAAATGAAAAGCATGTCATCGCTGTCCAATGAAAAACATGTATCTCCAAAATGGCAACTTTGCAGGAAAATGCAAAAGGTTCTTAACTTTGAATGGAAATTAGTGATAGAGCAACTAAAAGTAGTTATACAGCATTTCTATTGGTCTATTCATCCAGTGTGGTTGATAAATTGTACAGAGCTTTGGGTTTCAGAGTTCAGACAATGGAGAAAGCAAGCAACTGTAGCAACTGCCCACTGCTCCGGGCATGTGTGCTCACTGCCCCCTGGTGTGTGAATTCACTAGTGTGTATGTGTGCATCACTGTGTGTGGATAAAATGGGTAAAATGTGGAGGTCTAATTCCCGTGTGTGCACAACACAGTGGGTCACTATAATTACTATTACACGATTTTCATTGGACACAATATCTTCAATACAAACGTATAAGCCCATAATTTACCCACAACCCCATTTTGCAGTTCAAATTTAAACTCTGTTGTGGAATCATGCTACCCAACAAGATCAAAGCATCATGATGGGCCATAAATCACAAGCAGTGGCCCTTTCTTTTGATGTAGGTGGTCTTACAGATTTTGTGGACCTAAATGTTTACCTTTTGTCTCACTCTGTGATTCAGTGTCTAATCTGCATCACAACCAGTCCAAACATGACCTGTATACATTGTAATATCCAGTTATTGTAACAGTGAGTACTTCCAAAAAATGTCTTCAGATGCCCTATCCCATCCATCAGTGCTCAGCAAGGAATAGGACCTGTCCCACCCCTCTGGCCTTAGCAGGGGGTCAGAATGAAAGAGAGCGAGAGAGAGATCGTTTATCAGTGATCTCCATCACTAATAAGCCATCAGTCATTGTATGAAGGGTCATAAATACTTTTGATGCACCCAGCTGATACAATCACTGCTCCTTACATAACAATGCATGAAGAAGCTGTGACGTCTCGATGAGATCAATGAGTGTGTTGGCATCGTGAAAGTAGTTGTAATTGTGAACTCTCTGGCAGCAGGAATGTTTAAAACCCCACAGTTTAAATATTATGAGAGTATTGGATCAAGAACCCCGAAATTTGAATTTGGGCTTGCTGTACCCCTGCTATTCCATATAACGCAGAACCGATCATTTCCGTGTGTACTGGAGCACCACTGCGAATTTTGTCTTTGGTACGGCCCTGGTGAGAGAGATATGAAAGGAGATTGAGAGGTGAGAGAGAAAGTGAAACCTTGGAGGTAATTCAGTTCTCTCTCCCCACTGATTATTTACTGCGTTCCTGAGTTATGTCTGCTGCCCCTGGCTGCCGTTCAGAAGCGCCGTGGCTCAGTAAATCACTCCCTGCACCCTCTCTGAGCAAAGAGAATGACACAGCCTTCAAGCCATAGCAAGACTTCAGCAGATGATAGCAGATAATTACACCGGTTACGTCACCTAACATCCATCAATGTTCAGCTATGCCCCCGTTTATGCTCATTTAAGAAGGGCAACTGTTTTGACTTGACTTTTTTTCTTTTCTTTGTTTGAGTTATTCAACTTTTCCAAAAGACACTTTAATGCTTTAAGCCACCAGCAGGTGATCTTATAACATGATGATGATGAGCTGGATGAGAACAGCACCTCTTTAAATAAACAGTGAGCCATGTTTAACACTTTTTTTTTTTTTTCAGGGGCTATTTTCAGAAATCAATGAGCAACATTAACTCAGACTTGACAGACATTATGGCAGCCTCATCAGTCTGGTGTTTCAGATGTGAAAATGCAATAGTTCTGTTGGAATGGTTTTAATAGTGGGACATCTGGCTTTATCAGTGAGATCCAAACCAAAACAGCAGGTGTGAAAGGTACATGGGATGACCGTCTAGACTGAAGGACCGAAGTTTAGCCCAAGTGAAAGAGGTGATCTCATTCTAGATCAACATAACCACAGTTCAGTTTATTTGCTTTATAAAAACACTGAGGACTGGAGTTGCTGATTTCCCTGCCAATCCAACTAACCCTGGTAATTAACAAGGGACTTGAATCAGGACTGCTAGGTCAAAACAGTGCAGCAATCTGGCCCTCTGAGGGTTGGGCTGCTGCTGTGTGGAAGTGGAGAAGAGCACTGCAGAGAGAGGTGCATATACCACTGCATTAAGCAAAAGAAATGGAAAAGTCAAAATGAGCAACGGGAATACATGAGGACCATTATATCATACACACACACACACACCAAACACTTACAACCCCACACACCTGCACATTCCCATTTTATAGGCTTATTGAGGCTGGTGCTTCAATCAGCCACATTGTGAATAACACACTCTCTAAAAATGTGTGGAGAGCATTCAGTAGGACGGTCATGTGCTTTATAACAGCTTTGGTTTTCCTGTGAGAGATCTCATGTAGGAAACTGAAGCTTTGTGCTTTCTGTGAATAAAAACACTAGTGTAGGCATTTCACACCTGTTTTGTGTGTGTGTGTGTGTGCGTGCTGAAATGAATGGGAGGTGCTGACATGAGGCAGGTCATGGAGATTGTTTGTGTTCCACGCCTCTCAGCACACATTACCTGTCAGACTGTGTCAGCCCTTCCTAAAGCTGTCTCTCAGACAGGGAGGAAGGCTGTACCCACACTGCAGGCTCAGGCTGCTGCTCTATCCAGGCATGGGTTAAAACATTGACTGTTGCCTTGAAGTGTCCCGTCAACAGTCGTCTGGCGGATTTCTGGTTGGATATTTGACTGAAAAATATTCTTGGCAGAAATGATAGAATTAAATTGAATGTGTTGGTTTCCTGGCACAGACCCAGTTTTTAACCTCTGTTTACATATTTTGAGTTGAGGTCACTTTGTGAGAGTCGTTCCGAAAGCTTAATGATGGCCTGCTTTATCTGATTCACTGATTTTTTTTTTTTTTTGATTTTTTTTTATTATCCTGTCAAAACACCCAGTTGGTCCGTGCTAGCTGGTGATTTGAAGAATTCCAAGAATGTCAAAGTATGAAGCCGTCACCACCATGCTTAACAGTTGGTACAGTTTTCTTTGAATGCTTCATCTTTACCCATGAATCATACCTCTGGTCATTGTGGAAAAGTGTGCTTGTTTTC
>CM067517.1:19260449-19560449 GCA_034509495.1 Acestrorhynchus altus | reverse complement strand
TTTAAGATTTTGCACAAATTCACCCATCAAAGTATTGCAGGTCTATCATAGCATTGTATGAATTTTTTAAGGACCTTAAAGAAGGGGCTATTCTGTCTCAGTAGCGGAGCATAACACAACAGACCAGCTGAGGGAGAAAGTTTAATTAAATCAAATATTTTTACAACTGATGTTGTCACAGAGCAAAAATAGGAACATGACCAACAACACATAAAACAAAGGATAAAGACAGAAACCCCCCAGTGAGCAGGCCAAGGGGTGACGGTGGCAAGGAAAAACTCCCTCAGAGCTGGAGGAAGAAACCTTGGATGGAATCACAAGGGAAGACCCCTCCTCCTCTGGTCAACTATTATACATGGTTAGTTAGTGGACACTGAACCCCCACACGTCTGTTCTAATACTCAGGTGTACTGAAGTAATGTTAGTTTGATGATGGACATAATACTAACAGTAGCAGCTGTTTAGGGTCTGTGTAAATTTCTCCATAGTTGGTGACGGCAGGTGGGAAACTAGTCCAGGTCCTGTAGGCAGAAGGTGGGCAGCCAGTTTGAAGGGGTGGCAGGGGAGCTCAGGGTCCATCTCAGATGGGTGACATGGCAGCATTAGTGTCCAACCACGCCACTGTCACAAACCTGAGTGATCACCAACATCCCAGTTTGCCATAATTCCCTGAACCCCTTGATCTGCTGCCTGTATCTAAGGCAAGACAAACAAAAGCTACACTGAAGTGAGTTTTCAGCCAAGACTTGAAGATTGAGACTGTGTCCGAGTGCCGAACATTATCTGGAAGGTTATCCCAGAGCTTGGGGACATTGTAAGAAAATGCTCTTCACCCTGCTGAACCCTTCTGAATTCTGGGAACTAGTAGGAAGCCAGCACCCTGTGACCTGTGTGGTGGTGATGGCTCATAATGGGAGATTAGGTCTTGCGGGAACTCGGGAGCAAGCCTGTGTAGGACTTTCTGTACCTTAAAGAATTTTATAATCAGTACAGAATTTGACTGGCAGCCAGTGCAGTGCTGATAAGATTGGACTGGTATGGTCAAACGTTTCTAGCTGTAGTTAGGACACTGACTGCAGCATTTTAAACTAACTCATACAACATGCCCTTTTAATAATTTGTCCTCAAAAATACAAAACAAATTGCATTCTGTATCTGTTCAGTGTGAAATACATTGTTTAGTTTATGAATATGCAACAGTTCTATCTTTCGCTGAAAGGTTGACAACGTTGTCTCCAATGCACTTCTTCAGGTGACAGAAATGTGTGGTGTGACTGTATTTTTAAAGCTTACAGCTAACGCAATAATTACAGATGCATTGTTTTCCTCGTCTTATTTATTTATTCATTTATTTTTAACCTGTCAAGCCATAAAGGACAGATTCTTATTTACAAAGGCAGCTTGGCAAGCTGTTATCTCAAATATAGTCAAACTCTATATTTGGTGCTCTTGTAATTTTTATTATTATTATTATTTTTTTTTAGCTTTTTTTATGTAATCTACTTTAAATTATTTAAGCATGCAGTTAACACCCTGCTAATTGATGGCTAATAGTCTTCCTTTCCTCTTTGTTACATTAGCCTCACAGCTCCAGTGCAAAAGTAATGACGCTTCAGACGACAAAAACATCCTGACTGATTAATTTCTTTTTGGGATAGGGAGAAGAATGCACAACCATTCCTTTAACCATCTATCCACCTAAAGAAAATATTTAGGTTCTCAGCCCAGAAGCCCCTGAGCTGTCAGACTAATGCCCCACACTAATAGAAGGGGGGTGTCATCTACAGTCAGGATTTCAGTATTTTGGCATTCTACTCTTAAATGGCACCTAGCCCCCCCTTTCTGCACAACAGAGGAAGCCTCATTTGTCACGAGCTGGATGAAGAGGTGCAGCAGTGTGTGTTAGAGCTCCTCAGTGAAGGGAATGGCTTTCCCACCGGCACAATGACAGATTCCTCCCTGGCCTAATGAACCCCAGCGCTGCCAGTAGCCATGCTGAATTATCCCTATGACTCATTAAACACAATTCCATTCAGAGATGCTGGAGCAGAGAGATGAGGAGCAGTTTCCCAAACCAGCAGCTCCCTCTTTTGGGGGTGGGGTGGAGTAAGGTGTGAGTTTGGTACTGTAAAAAACGAATGCAGTATATGTCCAAATGTTTATGGACACCTGACTATAGCATGCAACATGCATTAGAGCTTGTTGGACAATCCATTACGGAGAAAAAAAACCCTGAGAAACATTCCCAACCCATTCATTCCAAAGAGCTGTTGTGAATTCTTCTATTATATGAGAAAGCCTGCCTTGTAGACTGGAGGTGGCCATGAATAACAGCCTCAAACCAATTTCTGTGTAATGTGTGGTCTGATCGGTAGGATTCTTTTGTCATCAACCAAACCTAGATTCCCCTTCATGGTTCATTAGCAGCTCTGCCTAGATTTTACAATTCACAGAAATAGCATTTGCAGTTGACTGGGGCAGATCTAGCAGGACAGATAAAAGTGTGATTAAGCATCATGGCACATTTTCCTTTCTCCATTTTCTCAGAATATCCTCAGTCTGAGATTAAACCCGGATGACCACTGGAGATCATGAAAGTCTCCTCAGAAAGCCACTAGTACATAACTGCACCTTTGTTCTGATTAAAGTTATTGTAAAATTCTACATTTGGTATTAAGGGGTTTGGCACTTATGATTGACATGATGCTGAAATCAGAGCATTTAAATAAATGGTTTAATCAATTGGTCTGGTCTCCACCAGTAACCACCAGTAGTCCTTATGAATGAATCTCAAATTATGACATTTGAAAATTTAGGGCAGATCCATAAAACCCAAAGGCATCATGTTGTAAAAACACAAAAGCAATGTTTGCTCACACTTTAATATGTTCACCATTCCCTGCTGGACAGACGATCACTGTTTGGGTGTAAAAGACAAAATTTCATAGCTATTCAAAATAGATGGTCTTATCTGAGGAAATGCTTCAATTCAAAGCCATATATAGTTATTATGAGTGCTGGAGCAGTTTAGTTCATCTGTCATGATTGTTTATGCCTCTTGCTCTCATGAAGCTCTCCTCAGAAATCTACTTGTTGATAAACGTGGCTTTACAGATTAAAGTTAGGTCTGCTTGTGGTTAGTTTCTTCACATCTACAGAAGCAGCTTCACTGGAAGCTGATACTGATGGAACAATGAGAGGAGAGACAAGCAGAATGTCAGTATGAGGAATGTTCAGTGCAGCACTTTGCATATGTTGAATTTTTTCCATCTCCCAACTCAAACTGAATGCAGAGACGAGTGCTGTCCTTCATTCTAATTAGACGTATATGGATGACAAACAGGTTATATAGGCATGTGCTCATAATGATATTCTTTGCCAGCAGTATGTGAATGTATGCGCAAGAGTAATGAGCTCTGTCTCTCTCGACTCACTTACTCTTGCACACTCTCTCCCCCTCCTTCTGTCTGCATCACTCTCTCTGTCACATCTATCTCTCCATCTCTGTACCACTCTCTCTCTCTGTCCCCCTTGCTCTCTCCCTCTCCCTTACTAGGTCGCATTCCGTTTGTCTCTGTTTCTCTTTCTTTTTCTTGCTTTGTTGCTACATTGCTCAATTTTTTTCACTCCCCCCCCCCCCTCAGGTTTAGAGTTTCCCTGGGGTCCTAAACCATTTGCAGAGGTTGTGGCCGGACCCCTGCTCAGGAACAACAGGCAGACGACAGATAGCAGCGCCCTGGAGGGCTCCTTTGTGGGGGTGTACTTTTCGGCACACTGGGTAAGACCCTTTTGTGTGTTTGCATGTGTGAGATTTAGCTTTTTCTCTGTTATGCAGTCCGTCAGACAGCTGGGATGTGTTTGGTGACTGACGGGTAATGGAAGAATACGACCAGTCAATTAACATGGTTGTTATGAAATTTGACATAGACTTGCTTGTGGGTTCTGCTTTATGTAAATTGTTAGGCTAATACTTATCTTTAGTAAAGCCTTGTAATGTTAAATCTAAAGATGCCAGCTTCAGTCACCAAACAGATGCCCAACCTGACTTACTACATCTGAGATCTTGAGAAAATCTCTAGGTCTGCTTCAATTAACTCTCAACTTTTAACTCATTATTGAGTCCTGAGGTCATATGATGTTGGAAGGAACACACAGTTAAAAACAACTTGTAACGCAGCCACACATGGGGACACACCATGCAATGCATCAATGTACTGTGCCATTGTACCACAGCTTCCAGGCAGTATAAAGCATAGCATCGTAGCATAGTATGTAGGTATGCAAAGATCAGCTGCTTAGGAATTGGCAACAGTTAAAGCAGTAAAACCACTGAAGCCCAGCTGTGCCCTGCTTATATTTCCTTTATTACACCCTGGAATGTTACCCATGTTACATACATCCCCTATTAAACTTGCATAAGAACTGTTCGTGTCAGTTTTACTGCATTTTTTTTCTTTCCCAAGAAAATGACCTTAGGTAACCCCAGGCATGGGAACAGTCTTGTTTTATCTTGATGAATGTGTGTGCATCAGTAGGAAAGACAGATGTTTGCATAAACCTTGTAAGTCTAGAGTTTGTACAGTCTTGCTGTACTGTTTTTGAATAGTTTTGAATAATGAATGGAATGTTCAATTCATTACATTTACATTTAATTATTATTCTGTTTTGACAGGATGTAATTTTTGCCAGACAATTTGTTAACACCATCTCCTTGTTGCTAGACTACACTCTTCATTTTCTACTTACCATACAGGAGCGTTTGTACTTCTATTATTACAGACTGTAGTCCATCTCTATCTTTACATGGTATTACAGGTATTTTGCAGGTGGTGGGTCATTCAGAACACTGCAGTGGTGGTGGGGTTAGTGTGTGTTGTGCTGCTATAAGTGGATCACACACAGCAGTGCTGCTGGAGTTTTTAATACATCACTGTGCGTGTGTGTGTTTCTGCAAGGGAGGGGGGGGTGGTAGCTGGGGGGCCATCCACCCAAATAAACAGCTCGCTCTTGAGCCAGACCTTCACTTTGTACTTGCTGTCTGGACACCATATTAGTTTATTTTAGGTTAAATTATTCTTTGTTTCAGGAAAAATGCACATTATTTTAAATTTGGCTAGAATTTTTAAACTGCTTCCAGGCCACTGCTAGATTATAGGTGAGTAAAGTGGAGGGATGCGTGCAGAGATGCGTTTGGAGTGTCATTATTAGGAGAGATTGGCACTAATCGAATGCCCTCAGCCAGTCACAAGGTAATAACTAACTGTATCCCAAGACTACGATAAATAACCCAGGGCTAACCACATAGTCGGGGCCTAAGCTCTTCTCTGTACTTGCGATCTATTTTGTCATTGTGGCAAAAACAGAAAGCCTGAGTTGATGTACTGAACTATTTCTGTAAAGCGAGCTCCTCAGAGACACAGAGAAACAAATAGCTGCAGAACACTTCTGTCTGATAAGCCACACAGCTTTAGCTTTTAAGTTGGAGCATGATTTATAGATTCACAGTGGACAGTAACAGACAAATCAGACCCAAGCACTCCAGAAAAAAAGATGTGCAGTGTAGAGTGTATAGTGTGTGTTGTCATGCCTCTGTTCTCAGCTCTTCAATCTCTGAGACCAAACGGAAGTCTTATTTCTCCTCAGGCTTTTTTTGTGGATACACAAGAGGAAGAGGTGCAGTAAATATAGAGAACACTTGGGGCAACTCAGGGCATGGCTAACCTCACTGGCCTTGTGTTTTTGCTGACTGTGTGTGTGTGTGTGTGTGTGTGTGTGTGTGTGTGTGTGTAGTGCCCTCCCTGCCGCAGTCTGACCCGAGTGCTGGTGGAATCCTATCGCAAAGTGAAGGAATCAGGACACAAGTTTGAGATTGTATTTGTGAGTGCTGACAGGTAAGACATTCACACACATCTGTGATGTATATTATACAGTCTGTAAAAAAGTTAAAACACCAAATTAAAATGTTCTTTTTTTTTTAAACATACGGACATTTGATCATTTTAACCATATTGACAGATAGAGGTGATATAACTAAAAGAAGAAATGTCTTTTTAACCATTTATTTGCAAAATATAATTAATACAAATGCTATTTTCAACAGAAGAAAAAGTTAGGACACGCCCACATTTATTACCACTTAAAATTCCTAAAATTAGAATGAGGAGCAGCGCACCATCTGCAAAGGATTAAACTGTTGTTATAGAGGACTTTGGAAAAGGCTGTTTTATTTAAACCTCAGACATCAGTTTGGTTTTCTCTTGATTGTTGAAGTGAGTGGGATCACCATGGCCAAATCCAAAGCTCTCTGCACCTTTGAGAAAAAGGTTGTAGATGCAGAGTCTGTGAAGGGATTTATAAACAGCTCATCTAGCTCAGAACCACTAACTGGTTGGAAAAATTCCTGTTGAGGCATAGGGTGTCCTAACATTTTCCACACAAATTGCATTTCTATTGATTACATTTTATAAATGATGATTTTTCATTTTATGTGTTTAGTTGTATCACCTCCATCTCTCAATATAGTGAAAAATGAATATCAAATGACCATATGTTTAAATTTCGTTTTCAAATGCCACACATACATCTTAGGAACCTTGTCTTCTGACATGAGTAATGTGGGATTTTCATTTCAAATATCAATCTGATCTGATCCACTTTGAATCTTTTTGTTTTGACTGGTTTTCTTTATTAAAAAAAGAAAATCAGCTTCATTTTACCTCACTTTTAATTAGTAGCACATCATACTCAAACAGTGACTGCTTTATTTTCGCTGTCCCTTTTTAGTAAATAATGCCCACTTAACATTCAGCATTTCCCAAAATTAGGTGCAGTTTGTATTTACTGCAGTGGTTTGAAAGTGAATCATGCTCTGTGATGGGGGACTAAAGTATCTTAAGTTTACTCCTTCAGTTTTTCCAGCTTTAGTTAAAGCAGGACATACTGAGCTCTTATATTTTTTATATGATAAATTAAACACTTTCTCTCTTGGTGTGGATTGTCTGTTCTGTGGTGTGCAGGTCAGAAGATTCTTTCACACAGTATTTCAGTGAAATGCCCTGGCTGGCCGTGCCATACACAGACGAGGCGCGGAGGTCTCGCCTCAACAGACTCTATGGCATACAAGGTGGGTGCCCTTTAGTCCTCCAGCCTCTGTAGCTGGGAGTAAATAGCAGGGTGTCTAAAGAGTCAGTCCATCATTCAATCTCTCCACAAACAATTAATGCCTGTGAATGTGTGTATTCTTGGTCTGAGCCTTGGATTTTCACCTGTGAAGAATGCATTTGTTAAAATGGGTAAACCAGAAAGAAGGAGAGAAAAGAAGCATCAGCGAACTCCACAGAGCAGGGCAGGGAGGGTGTTACGATCCACTTTTCAAAGAATATGCTGAGAGCAGAAATGTGTCAATATCACTTGCAAAGATCTATACAGAGACCAGCTATGAGCTAATAATTTCCAAATGAACATCTGCCAAAGTGAGCAGAAGGAATGGATCTGCTAACGATCCAAAACCATACAAAGGAAGTGTCATGGCCTGGGTTTGCATGAATAAGTTTAAAACTGTCTCATTCATCTTTATTGACTAACCCCAGTCACGACAACATGGCACTTAACAGCATGAACTTTAGAAGGTTTTATACTGTCCATCAGACCTTAACCCGGATCTGAAGAGCAGATTGAATGGAATAGATCTCTTAAATGATGCAGATTCATAATGACTGTGCAGAAATGTTTTTTTTCACAGCGTATAGGACTGTACAGGACTACTCTCTGAATATGCTCTCCTTCAGAAGCTGAAATGTGCCATGTGCACATGCTTTGTGAGATGCTCACAATGCCTCAGGGAGACATGATCCACAGTACAAATGGACAGTGGCTATCAGTGCCTGCATCAGAGAACTGTTCAGCTACTCCTTTCAGCGGTGATGCTGCTGGGGCTGCCTGTTAGTGGAAGGGTCACTTTTGATTGAGCTACTCACTTAAAGCAATTACTGTAGTCAGGATTAAAGGAACCATGAAGCTTTCATGTACAATATTATCACTGTAGCTGAAATCAACACACAATTTCCATGATCTTAATGATGGATGTTGACATGTAGGGTTGGTGAACTATATTTTGCCAATTGCGTATTTGCTGATATGCATTTAGGCATTTCTAACATAACAGTATTAGTAACAACACCAGTTTGCATTTTCTTTTACCAGTCAGTCTGTATTATTTTTCATTTTCTTTCTTTTTTCTTTGTTTTTCTGTCTGATTGTTCTACCATTTCAGCTCCAGGTTGTTGGGTCTGATTGTGCATTCAATAAATCAACCTTTATTTTCACTCAGTTGTGACCCTCGTTTTTAGTGCAGCTGAGCATTTGGGCTTGTGAACAGCATGTTGAATGAATATACAGTTTCCATGTAGCAACAAATTGTTTGGGTTCTTTGGTTCACAGGAATTAATCGGGGTGCAGATGTTTCTTCACCATTTTAACGACACTCTGATAAACTAGTAATATATTTATACCGCCCACCCCACCACATCAGGGACAAGATCAAACATTGTTGGAACTCTGTAGCACCCACTCATAGCAACATCATAGCATCCAAGTGGAACATGCTAGCAACCACTAGGAATATCTTAGCAAGTGTATACCAACAACCTATCAACCACCTTCGGCCTGTAAACTGCATAACCGTTCTGCATTTCTTCAGGAAATGCACTTTCCTATTTTTGTTATTTTATTCAGCAGTGAAACAGACACAGAGGCAGTCAAAGAGAGAGCAGAGCAAGGTTAGAAGTGAAGTCTTCTGTGAAGACCTGATGACAAACAAGGTATGATGTAGATTAATCTGCAAGGTGAGGGCCTAGTACAGAGAGCACAGAAAGTAAACCACAGAATGTACTGCCATGCGTTGGCTCTTGATCTGATTACAGCATTTTTTTCAGTTCTAGCAACTGTGACTGCTGGCCTCATTCCATAAAAGCTGCTTTGTTCGTGGACAACGTGGATGTGAACAAAATTCCTCCACCCCACTACCCACAGTCTGAGCTTATCACATAGGATAATAAAACTGAAAGTCAGAAATAAATCTTAGATCAGCAGATTAATAATTTTACCTGAATTTATGGGAAAACTGTATTAAACTATATTTCACATCCTTAGATGGCTATATATTTGTAGAACTGCAAATTAACTGATAATGTGAATAGTATTTGCTCTGTGCTGGTAGATTTAAAAAAAATAAACCCATCAAATCCCATCACTGTTTTTTGAATTGCACTAGAACTCAGCTCTGCTGTGTGTTGTGTTGCATAAATATAAACCTAAATGGCTAAAAGCAGTTTTTTGGTATTTTGTTTCAGAATTTAGTTAAAGGTGCCACAAAATGCATTTATTGATTATTTTAAGTTACTTTATGTATGAACAATAACTGTGACTGTATTTGATGCCCAGATGCAGTTTTACAAGCATATTTACCAATACCTTTTTATTTTGTCTCAGAATGAATCTTTTACTGGCTTGTTTATATCAACAGCACTGTTTAAATGAACCCCACAGCATAGCTTAGTGCTATAACAAATACATTTTTAATTGGTTTGGAGTCATATAGAGCTTGACTTACCAATCAGTGTTTTTGGGCGCTTCTGAATGAGGCCTGCACTAAATGCCACATAAATGTTTCCAGGCAAGCTTGGTAATGCATCATCATGTAGGGTGTTTGTGCATTGTCTCTCATGATGAAATGTACTTTGCATTTTGGAATCAACCACATTTAAAATGCAGCTGTGAGTGTGCATGAATTTCCATGCAGAACTACACTGTGGATAGTGGTCTTTGCTAGTTCTGCTGTTGTGATGCTCACTGTACTGGGCTGAGTGATGGACTCTCAAAGTATTCAGTTAGTGGTGTTAAGTGTACTCTGCGTCTCCCAAAAAATGCGTTAGTTTACACATTTAACGAATAGTGGTTATAGAGTCAGATAAATAAACAAAAAAGCACCACACTTGAGACATTCTGTTCGCACATGGAATTGGTTTTGCAGCTGTTTGTCTGATCTGTATTGCCATCTAGTATTTGAATGAGGAACTGTGACCTGTGACCTCGTGGAACTCGCTAGCTTTAAGCTAGTACTTGCTCACCTCTCCAGTAAGGCCTAGTGTTTATAAGCCTTCTAAGCCTCATTATCCACTCCCCTGGCTTTCTCCCTTCTCCTGTTGGCCCAGCATGAGCTTTTAGGCTTTTTAGCCTTGCTTTCATATTCCAGATTGTTATGCAACAGTTTTGTTTCTGCAATTACACAAAAACCTGAGGTACAAGCACCTTAAACAATGCAATAAAATAAAACAAACAGAACGAAAGTCTAGGTGCTGTTTTTATCTTAGTGTTATAAAATCTTTATTTAGTGAGATTATTACTATTCATCTGTCTTTTTCCTCTCTTTTTCACTCAAAAGCTCTCCTTTTCGCTCTCCTTATCACTCTCTCTTTCTCCTCTGTGAGCCAGTCAGTGATTGCTGGCTGTGGGCCTGTTTCAGCTCTGGAATGAGTGGAATTCATGCTGGTTGAAGGAGCAGCCGCTGACCACGTCCACTCCACCCACAGCGCACTCATACTGACTGAGCCTGATAACAGAGCTAATGCTGTAGCCACAGGCCTATCTCAAACCAGGGCTGAGAGAGCAGCAGGGCCAGGCATCTCTCTCTCTCTGTGTGTGTGTGTGTGTGTGTGTGTGTGTGTGTGTGTGTGTGTGTGTGTGTGTGTGTGTGTGTGTGTGTGTGTTCATTCAGACCCAGTGCTGTGCTCAGACTGACCACAACTTAAGTACACCTGAAAGCCAGTATACAACTGCACTCTGTACACTCTCACAAATGCACACTATTCCTGGAAAGCTCCTCAGGGTGAAAGATATATGAAAGGCTTTTCGTTTCCGTTCAGCTGTCAGAACTGATGCATGTGTGTGGAGAGAGATGTCCTAGTTGTATTTAATGCTAAACATGCCTGTCTGTAAATAGCATTCTGTTAATAATGGTGTGACGTGCAGTTGCATTGCATTATACTGGATTGTATTTTACAAATTGACTCATGTTTATACTTTTTATACAGTCGTCTTTGGGCTATTTTTATATACAGAAGACATTCAGACATTTTGAATTCAGATCACAAGAAGAGAATAAGACAGTATATCAACATTTTAACCTTAATTTCCCAGTATTAGCAGCTAGATATCTTAAACATGGGCCTTTTGTTTAAACCTACCCTTTTTTCAATTAACTAAAATAATGGGTTGTGTTGATTAGGGATGTCCCGAATTTATTTTTTTTCTTTTGCAATCCAGTTTGAATACCTGTCAGCCCTACTGATCCAATCCTCTGTAGTCTCTGCCTCCTCTTTCACTTTGCACTTTCACAGCCCACTCTACAAAAACTAAGCTGTTTTGTTACCTTCTGAGAAGCTCCTCACTGTGGATGTCTGTTCATTCTGCCTAGAGGGTGCTTTGGGTTACCCAGTCCATAAAAAAATGCCTGGATTGGCCATAATCCCTATAAACCTGAAGTAAATGTAAATGTCAGTAAATAAAATCTGAAATTCTGAAATATATCAGTTCATACTCATCTGTTGATCTAGAACCTGAATGTCTTCAGTGTAAAGCAAAAACAGAACAATTGTCCCTGATGTTCCAGTATCCTCAGTGGAGACTATGTGTCCTGTCTGTAAAAGCATTTGTGCTGATGTGGTTTGAAAATATGATCAGTCAGTGTTGTCCTTTGTGTGTGTGCATGCTGCAGGCATCCCAACGCTGATCCTCCTGGACACGGAGGGTCACATGATCACACGGCAGGGCCGGGTGGAGGTGCTGAATGACCTGGAGTGTCGGCTGTTTCCATGGCACCCACGGCCTGTGCTGGAACTTAGCGAGTCCAACGCAGTGCAGCTACATGAGGGGCCCTGCCTCGTTCTGTTTGTGGGTGAGTGCTTGGGGTGTCTGTGTGTGTTCATACCTTTCTAGAACAAAAAATCTGTAAGAGCTACAATATTGGGGCTAACTTTATAAAGGTTGGTCCTGACTTTGTAAAGTGGCTTTTTGTTACAATAAGCAAAGAATTCTATGGTCAAATTTAGGTTTAGTGTTGGGCCTAAAAATATTACTACTTACTGTTATATAAACAAGTTGAAGTGCCCTTGGTGAAATAGTCTTTTGTTGGAATTTTTAGACACATGGTCTGTTTTTGTTTGTTTGTTTGCATTTTTTGTTTGTTGCATTTTTTTAAAAAAAGAAAAAACATTAACAGTCCAACTTTTGTTCATGTTCATCTTATTTTCCCACGATTACATTAAATTCAGCAAACCAACAGCATACTGACCGTTTATTAAAATGTGCCAAAGTGTGCTCTCTGTAGAAGATTTGTATCTATTTAAATCTGGAATAACATGGGGTGCCCATACTTTTGCATGTTGGCAGATTTGCATGCCCCCATGTCCTGACATGGTATGAAAACAATCTTGAGTGTGTGTTGTATGTGTCTGAGCTTGTCATCATAAGAGTACATTACTCATAAATGATGCCCCTGAAACATCAACTGTGAGAGGAAATCTGCTCAGCCCCCCTTCATCTTTCAATCTTATTCACTCCTCTGTCCATCTGTCCATGAATCCATCCATTCTCTAACCTTTGTTCATTTTCCTCTTCACTCACTTGATAGAGGAGTTGGTCTATTTCATACATTCAGTGCATCCAGAAAGTATTCACAGCACTTCACTCTTAGCACGCTTTGTTACAGCCTTATTCCAAAAGGCATTCACTTCATTTTTCCATCAAAATTGACACACAATACCCCACGATGGCAAAGTGAGAAAAGTCTGAGACATCTGTGCAAATTTCTTAAAAATAAGAATATAACATGTACATAAGGATGCACATCCTTTGCAATGACACTCACAGCTGAGCTCAGGTGCATCTGGTTTCCTCTGATTTATCCTTCAGAATTTCAGACACAGTTCTGGGTAAAGGCACAGAAAACATTCTACTGCATTGAAGTTGAGCACAGTGTCCTCCATCATCCATAAATGTAAGAAGTTTGGAATCCCCAGGACTCTTCCTAGAGCTGGCTGCCCATAGATCATACTGTGATCGTGGTAGGAGGTGACCAAGAACCGAATGGGCACTCTGACCGAGCTCCAACATTGCTCTGTGGAGAGAGGAGAATCTTCCAGAAGGACATTTCTGCACTCCAACAGTCAGGCCTGCATGGTTGAGTAGCCATTGGGTAGCCGTCTGCAGTTCGCCAAAAGGCACCTGAAGGACTCTCAGTCCATGAGAAACAAAATTTTCTGGTCTGATAAAACAAAGATTAAATTCTTTGGACTGAATGCCAAGCATCGTATCTGGAGGAAAACATGGCACTGCTCATCACTTAGCCAATACCGTTCCTACAGTGAAGCATGGTGGTGGCAGCATCATGATATGGGGATGTTTTTCGGCAGCAGGACCTGGGAGACTAGTTAGGGTAACGGGAAAGAAGACTGCAGCAATGTACAGACATTTCCTTGATGATAACCTGCTCTGGACCTCAGACTGGGACAAATGTTTATCTTCCAACAGGACAACTCTGTGAATGTCCTTGAGTGTCCAAACCAGGGCACAGACTTGAACCTGCTTGAACATCTCTAGAGATTTCTAAAAATGGTTGTGCACTCATGCTCTCCATCCAGTCTGATGGAGCTTGAGAGGTTCTGCAAAGAAGAAAAGGAGAAACTTCCCAAAAACAGGTTCCAAGCTTGTAGCACCATTCGCAAAAAGACTTGAGGCTGTAATTGCTGCCAAATGTGCTTCAAAAAAGTATTGAGCAAAGGCTGTGAATACTTGCATGCAGGCTAAATGTTTGTGCTTTATTTGTAATAAATCTGAAAAGATTTCAAACAAACCTTTCTCACTTTGCCATCGTGGGGTATTGTGTGTAGAACTTTGAGGTGAAAAATGAATTGAATCCTTTTTGGAACAATGTTGTAACATAAAATGTGCACTGTGAATACTTTCTGGATGCACCGTAGAGCTCCAGCCCTCTCTAGTCTTTGCTCATAGTCTCTTTCTCTTTCTCTATCGTACTCTTTCAGATGAAGAGGAGGAAGGCGAGCTGGAGCCAGCCAAGGAGCTGATCCAACCAATTGCAGAGAAGATCATGGCCAAATACAAGGCCAAAGACGAGGAGACCCCGCTGCTTTTTTTCGTGGCTGGAGAGGTGTGTCTGGTAGTCTGGCTGTCTGCCTGTGTCTGTGTGCATGTTTAGTTTTAAAGTCAGCTCTTTTCAGGGTTTTTTGCCCATTTGTTGTAAGAACCCACATACACTAGTCGATTAGATGAAGGCAGCACAGACACATACCGAGTATTGTTGCGACAGAGGCTATGAAAACTCTCAGACTTTCGTATCGTGAGAGAATTACCTCATTCCCTTCATCATGAGACAAAAACAATGAAGGTGATGTTTGTGGTTGGGAAAGTCATTTCTTGTAAATGTACAGTGAGAGCTGGAGCTAAAAAGCACCAGTTTATGAACTGACAGCTGAGTAAAGTTAGTGACTTGGCGTTCACAGTTGGAGGTACGTCCAATTCTGTGGTCGTAGACATTTCATAGAAATAAGTGTCTTTCAAACAATGTGATATTGGAGAGAGATTGAGCATGGTATTGCTGGTGTGAGTATTTCTTGAACTGCTGATATTCTCTGATTGTCAGAGTTCACTCAGAATGGAGAGACAAAAAAACTGAATATAATTCTGCAAATTGTACATTGTTGGTGAGAGAATCGGTGCACAGACCCAATTTTTTGGCCTGTTGATCGCCCTTCAGACCAATTGTAGTGTTTTCTAGTAGTGTATACTGGTCAGTGAGTCAGTCTGAACAGTTCCCATCAACAGACAATGACAAATGAGCACAAACAGGACACACACACACATATATATGTGATGAATCAGCACAAATGGTGGCAATAACAATGACTGCAGCAAGCTGTTGTACTTCCACGTTTCTGTAGGTAACAGGAACATGCAAGCAGGTTGGTGTCATGCACTGTACACATTTAGTGTGTGGGGGGTATTTTTTTCATTTGTAATAAATGTGTAGTGTACCCAAGGCTTTTAGGTTCAGATAATAAGAGATCATTTAATTTATTATCATTTATTATTTATCTATCATTTAGATTTCGAGCTTCAGTGCTTGAGGGTAGTAATCTGTTATTTATGATCCTTTGCCTCCTGATCCCAGAGCTACTATATTTAAATGTCAGTTTTCATTAGAATAGAAATAAGATGACATGATAAACCTGACACCTGACTTAAACAAAGAATCCACCAAAAGAAAAAACATGCAGGACCCTTAAATAATTACAAAAAACAACTGTAATAAGATAATTGCAAGGAAATCTTTAAAAATCTTGTTTTACAAATATAAGCAGCTGATTGAATTTAAACAGGTTTTTTGTAATCAGGTACTCCAGTTTAGTTGGAAAGTGTGAAATCCTTCTCTGTAATCTATAGGAATTACCTATATTTTTACTAAAATCCAATCAAAATGCCATGTCAGAATCCTTCCCTGATCACTGAACTGCAGCTGTGTTATTGTAGTTTTTGAATAGATGTGATGCAACACCTGTCCTTATAAAATATTCTGTTAGGAGGCCTGTCTGCACTGCACTCTCCACCGTGAAGTAAAAGTGCATCAGACTCCCATAGAGCCAACTTCAGCTCAGTTCACACTCTTCACTCCTTCTTCTTAATGTCCCTCAATCTCTCCCTCTTCCTGTCTCTCACCCCCTCCATCACCATATCTGAGAGAGAGGAAACCCAGTGTTTTCAGAACTTCCCTTATCTCTTGTTTTCCCTCCCAGAACTCACCTCAGAGTGAGCAGCAGCAGCAGCTGGACTGGCCTGATTAGCTGTCTGTCTCCAGTACCTTGCTGTCTGCCCTCCATGTTTACTAGGGTTGTATTGGAATCTAAACTTCAGTGCAAGTTTAATTGCAAGTTTTTATGATTTTATTACACCATCCGTTAGATGATATGCCCCCAAATATTTAAAATGCATATAAAATTGAATCTAGAGAGAGGGAGAGAGTGTTCAGATGTGCATACGTCTCTGTCTGCAGCTTTGCCACGCCCCCAATATCAGCTATACACTCACGCAGCAGTACATACACTTACTGTAAACTTACACCAGCTGCACACAGTGGAAGCACGTGGTATATCAGCACATACAGCACACAACACTAAGGCCTTTTTTAGTGTTGCTCAAGTGTTAAACTGAAGAGACACAGCATGTTTGTCTTCAGGGTTTAGAATTTCTAGCATATTCATGAACTTGCCTGGTTAGCTTGGGCTTTACCCGTGCTGCATTGCTTTGACTTTGCACTGTCAGCAGTTACGACCACTAAAGAACTCTGTTAAATTAGAGACTATTTTTCTAACTTAAGCTTTAGCCTTGAGATGTTATAATTTATTAACTTGAACATTTAAGGCCACTTCATAAAAATTAAAAGGTCTTGGCCAGATTCTGTGACATGGGGAGAATATTTAGTTGGCATAAATACTCGCAGACCACTGATCTAGTCGGTCATGGTGTAGAGGGCAGGGAGGGTGCTGAGAGGATTCCGAAAGGGGAATTCGGGTACTGTAGCCCCCGGAGGCCAGACCAGCTGCTGCTCGTCAGGGCTAGTGAGAAACCTGTGTGTGTGTGTGTGTGTGTGTGTGTGTGTGTGTGTGTGTGTGTGTGTGTGTGTGTGTGTGTGTGTGTGTGTGTGTGTGTGTGCGCGCGCACACTTACACAGATCAAAAGGAACTCTGTTACCCCACAAGAGATCGCTGGTTCTGCGTTTGGTATTTCTTTGAAGATATTTACAGTCTTACAAGTATTATTAAGAGTTATCTTTGTGATACTTAAACATAGTTACACAATTTCTCAGTTGTTGAATTATTTCTGTTTATATTCTACAATATATATTGATTTGTTTGTTTATATATTAAAGTTTGTTTCTAAAGGTTTAATTAGATTTATATCTCCACTGATTGCTAGTAGATTGATGGCTTTATTATGTAATACTGAGTGTGACTTTAATAAAGAACATTAGTTTAAAAGATACATGCATAAGTAATCATGATCACCTTTATCTGATCTTCAATAATAGACCTGTAACCATGTTTCATTGTACACTTAACAAAGTTGGCATAAAAACACTATTGGTTCCCTAAAGGACTTTTCAACATCTGGTTCTTTGGTTCTATTTCGGTATATACCAGAGTGAAAACAATGTAATGTCAACATTGTGTTGAATTTGCCTGTTGACTAATCAATGACGTATATCCTTCCTACCTACATCTCTTCTAGGGTTCTTTAGTACAGGTTCTATATAGAACCATAACGACTCAGAATCATTTGAATGCAAAACATGTTTTGATTGTTCAAATACAAATGCATATTCATGAACTTCTTTTGAATTCTTTAAAGAATACTTTAAAACAGTTTCTGCATTGCAGTAAAATAACTGAAATATCCTTTTTAGTTCTATATGGAACCCATTATGCTTAGAGTTTCACTGATAACGAACTGTTCAGAATCTTGTTCCTTAAGATTTTTTTACAAATGAAAAGAATGCAAGGGCAAAGGAACATAAAGTTCCCACAACTTCAGGGTTTTGTTGAGTAACATCTGAAAAGCATGAAACTACAACTTTATTAAAGCAATGTTTTATATATAATCCAAAGAACCAGCTGAATGCTCTTTGTCTGGCTAATGATTTGGCGTATGCAAATAAAACCTTTTGAAGTTATTTCAAGAATGTTTAAAATGGTTCTAGATGGAGTCAAAGAACCTTTTTTCCAGTCCTACAGAGAACCTTTTCTCTTAGAGTGTAAGAAACAGGTGTGTGTGGGTGGGGGTGGGGGTTGGGGTTTGGAACTCTAGGGGTTGGGATCTGTTCTCTGTATGTCTTATCAGATGGCTAGAGAGCTTGGAAGGCTACAGTGCCACAGTGAGCTGAATAAAGCTGCATTATGCGGCTGGAGCGACACGTCAAACACACACTCTTATCTCTTCCTGAGACTGTAAGCGGCCACAGGTCGCTCCTTTGTTTTCTCAGTACCGCAGGGAGGGGGGGTGTGCATGCTGTATGTGTGTGAAAAGCAGTTTATGCACGCTTAACAGCCACATAAAGAGTAAGATGCATGGCTTCACATGGAGAGGCAGACAGCCCAGAGATGTAATCTTGCCCTATCAGAGAGGCTGGAAGGACGATAGTGACAGATTCCATTTCTCTTCCCGTGGGCCATGGCTGGAGGGCTTAGAGCACCTCCTGTGGCGTTTATCAAGCTGAGATATCTCTGGGTGAAACTGTTCTACAACTCTGAATCATTTTTCTCATGGTAACTGCTATGATTGTAGCTGGAACGCTTTTGTCTCGTAGCCTAAGAGTGGACAAAAGCCTCCATGTGGATGGTGGAATAAGGAACTTATTATGAGTAATATCTCGCCCCCCCACACACACACACATCTCTTTCTGTCTTTTGCGTTTGCCACATCACAGGAAATGCATAATCAACACTGCTGTGTTATCCTTGTGATTTTCCACTGCTGTGTCTGTTGATGTTTCTAATTAACGCTTGTAGCCTGAATGTTCACAGCTGAAAGTATGTTAGAGGTCAGCGCTTAAAGCTCCCAGGGTTTCTGTCCTACAGTTTAACAGTTATGTTAGAAGTGAGCAATGTAGTCTGTTGCCCTGTTCATGCTCGGTCAGCTCCATCTGTAAGCAGTTTTGCTATAAGTTAAGGTCACCGACTCAACGTGGACACTCTTGTCCTTTTTAGGTAGCAAAAACAGTGAAGCAATTCTTTTCGAGAGCCGAGATCTGATGGTGCGGTTTAGTGCATTTACCGTTACATGGACAAGCTCATAGTTTCACTGGAATGAAGTCAGAGCTGGAATGGACAGGCTGAGATTGTGTTCTCAAAAATCAGGCCTTTAATGTACTGCCACCTGGTGGAAAGTACGTCTGAAATAATGCTTTCCATATGAAAAAGTCCCACTCAAGCGTCTCTCATTCGGAAGGATTACAGGACAGGGAAATAGGATCATTGTATCATGTGAAAGTGAAACACTGTCTGTCAGTTAAGAACGTGGCTGAGATGGGAGAAGGAAGCCCAACTTTGCAGAAAGCACACAATGTATTCCTGAAGGAAAGAAAATCTGGATGTCTGGAGTTCCCATAAGCAGCTCTACCAAACTGTGAGCACACATTCATTCCTCTCCTTTCATAATTAATGGTATGTCCTGATGGGACCTGTGTGCTGTCAGGTTTCTCCTGTCAGGGATTACAGGGCTAGTCCTGAGTTGTTAAGAGAAGAAAGGTCGAAGCAGGTCTGGAGGTACAGATCTGTAAAAGACATAAAGAGTAGGGATTGAGCTCTTTTGTGTTCGTCTTATTGTGTGCATTCAAGCAGAAGATTGATCAAAGCATGAACTTTGTCTGTACATCATTAAAATGTATTTAAGATATTTCCACACCTCACAATATGGTGGTAAATACATGTTAAGTACCTCTAATTGAACAGATGTAGATTAAATTATCAGGAACAAATCCCTCTTTTCCTACCTGCCATTAAATACCCCTAGATTACCAGTCCCCGTGCAGTGTCCATACAATGAGGTCAGTATGTCAGAGGTAGAATACTGGTATGGATTAGGATGATTTTTTCTTTCTTTCCAGGAAATAGACAATACAATGGTTTACAACAGAGAACAGGAGGGTGGATTAAGTCCTTTACAATGCAACACAATTGTTGAAAGAGGTCATAAACTATCACATTTCTCTTCCATTTTCAGTGAGTTTCATGTAGTGTTTACACATGATTCAACTAATTTTCACTCGATATGGAAACAAAACATGTTTAAAATCACTATTATGCCATTAGAACCAGAACATCTGGCTGCCAGTTCATGTTGAAATGATGACATTGTTACTGTGATAGTTTTTTCTTTTTTTTTCTTTTTAATCTTTGAGTCACTAATCATTAAGAGTCACTTCTCATTTACAACGACAGCCTGGCAAAGTGTAAATCCCCTTGACCAGCACACCGAAACATAAAGACGTAAATGCCGTACAAAAATGAAAGAAAACAGCATACTGAAACTTTTTGCAAGACGTTCCAGTCTCTGGCTGCTGCAGCTAATGAAGACAATCCAAATACTGCATTTGTTTTGGGGTCTTTCAACATCAGATGAGTAGCAGTGTTGATGAGTGTTATGTTTGAAAATTAAAACTGCAACATGTGACGGATCACAGCAGTGCTGTTTTAAAAGAGACATATGACTAATAAAGGACATCAAGTTCCTGAAGAAAGCTTCTTGAAGGTGGCTGTGCATAAAACCATGCAGATGCATGTCAGCAGCTTGTGCTAAAGTTCACATCAACCATCAGAATGGGGGAAAAAATGATCTCAGTGATTTAGGGAATGGCATGATTGTTGGTGCCAGAAGGGCTTGTTTGAGTATTTATAGAACTGCTGATCTCCTAGGACAAACTCTGCTGAGTTTAAACACTGATGGTAGGGTCGGAATTTGAAACATAGCCTGAATCCATGAATTTGACCTGCCTTGTGTCAACAGTTCACGCAGGTGGAGGTGTAATGGAGTAAGAAATGTGTTTTTTTTTTTTTTTTTTTTTTTTTTTTTGTTTTGTTTTTTTAAAGGAAAGCAACAGCCATCTCAAACTGGTTGTATTAATATAATACATTTCATGATCCAGTGTCCTTCCCAGTCACTGGTTCCAATAGAACATCTTTGGTATGTGGTAGAAAGGGTAGAATGTGCTTTAAAAATCTGCAGGAACTGTGAAGAATTGAGGCTGTTTGTAGAGAGGGTCCTACACAGCATTAGTGTAGTGCTCCTAGTAGAGTGTTTGGTGATTGCACGTTTGGAGCAGAATGAAGTTATTTGGTGTACTAAAGCATGCAAATCTCTCCATAAAACCAATCAATTTAATACTGGTCATTTACAGTTCATCCAATTTCAGGGAACACCAACCCTGCTCCTGGAACCGGTGCCTTCCTGCAGTCTTTACATTCAGCCATAATCCACCCCACTTGATAAATCTTAACACACCCCATTCAGTCAATCGGGAACCTCTGAATTCAGTAATTACTTGTGAGTTGGAGTTGAAACCTACAGGATGGAAGCATTTGTGGAGAAGTGTTGGTGACTCCTGACCTTTGCAAAAGGTGAAGGTGTACTTAAGATAAAGATCTTGGGCTGAAAGGTTCTACTGACACAAAGGCTCACCAGCCCTGCTGTAATATGACTGGAGAGAATCATAAGGGAATTATGATGTAGAACACACATTCTCTCTCACACACTCTCACTCTCACCTAGTTCCACCCACTTCTTACACTGTGTGCTTCAGCTAAGTTGTATTTTTCCCTACTCTGTAGCTCCTCAGATCCCGCTCAGAGGGGAGTGGTGTTTTTCTACCCCCTCCTGGCTGCCCCCTGCCTCACTGGACCCATGCAGTGCTCAGCTGGGTGGGCGGGCAGCACTGCTGGGGCAGAGGGAAGAATGAAACCTCTAATGAGACATATCACTCTGCCCTGTGTGCACTGGCTCGCTGCTGAGACTTTCATGACCAAAAATTTTACGCTTCAAAGTTGGCTTTGATTGTTGCTCATCAAAGCTCAGTCGCTAACTTCTGAATGTCAGTCCAGAAGAAGAAGCAACATATCCTTCATGAGTCAATGTGGTCAGACGACTTGGTGTGCTGAGCACAGAGATATTAGGGCTTCATTTAGAGTAGACATCACAGCTTTGCATTTCATGTAGGAGAAATGTTTAATCTTCTGTTGAACTTCAGTTAAATAAGAAAAACACCTACAAAGCTGCAGAACAATTTGAGCAAACGGTTCCTTTTCTTAACTACTATTAAAACATTACACTTCTTTTGGCAAGGTGATCTGAAGATGTTGAGTGCAGACATCACAGCTAAGGGGCAAAATGGAGACTAGCTGTTTAATTGTAGGACAGATCAGAATTACAAAGTAGTCGGGGCAACATGGGTATTATATGCATTCAACAAGGTTCCAGCAGAACATGCATTTGGTCATCACTTCATGTTCCAGTGCCAATATCATCAGCAAATTCTGACTGCAGTTGAACTTGGGATTCTTCTGGGAGGCTGTTTCATAAAAGTTACTTTTAGTATTATGTTGTTTAGTTGTTATGTTACAACCTTATTCCAAATGTATTAAAAATAAAAACACAAATATATAATGACACAATTACTCACAGCCTTTGTCATGGCACTCAAAATTGAGCTCAGGTGAATCTTGTTTCCACTGATCATCCTTCAGATGTTTCTACAGTGTGATTGGACACCTGTGGCAAATACAGGACAATGACCTTAAGCACACAGCCAAGATAACAAAGGAGTGGCTTTGGGAAAACTCTGAATGTCCTTGAGTGGCCCAGCCAGAGCCCAGACTTGAACTCGATTTAACATCTCTGGAGGTATCTTAAAAATGGCTGTGCACCGACGCTCCCCATCCTATCTGATAGAGCTTGAGAGGATCTGAAGAATGGGAGAAACTTCCCAAAAGCAGGTTTACCTTGTTTGTAGCATCATACTCAAAAAGACTCGAGGCTTTAATTGCTGCCAAAGATGCTTCAACAAAGCCTTGCAAAGGCTGTGAGAACTTGCGTTCGTGTTTATATTTTTGTGTTTAAGTTTTTTATATGTGGGGTATTATGTGTAGATGTTTGACTGAAAAAAATAATTGAATCCATTTTGAAATAAGGCTATAACATAAAATGTGCAAAAAGTGAAGCGCTTTCTGGATGTAAGAGAAGATAAACCTTTATTAGTCCTGCAGTGGGGAAATTTACAACGTTGCAGCACCAAAGGGATAGCAAGGCACAAGACAACAATCCAAGAAATAGATAATTAAATTGTTCTGATTCAGTGACAATAGTTTGACCCTCATATGCTACAGAAACCAAGAAGACAGCGAACCAGCCTCGTACCACAACACTTTAACTCCATGCTTAACAGGTGGAATAAGGTTCCTATGGTTCTTATTAAATTTAAATAAAGTTTTCTTCCCATATGCTTGTGGTTTATCCATGTGGACCTGAGCAAACGTCAGATGAGTTGCAGTGTTCTTTGAAAAGTGTGGCTTCCTCCTTGCAAGCACATCATTCATGGTCTTTGTTTGCTTGATTGTACTGATGACTATTAACTTATTGATGTTTCTCAATGCAAGAAAGGCCTGTAGGTCCTTACCTGTTACCCTGGTAAACAAGTAGAACATAATTAATTTGAATGCAGAATTATTGTTGCATATTGGGGGGAGCATAAACTGGCATCTGCAAAAGTATGCATTTATTTTTCTCTCTCCGTGTTAAATTTCACGATAAATATTGTGCAAAAAAAATTGTACATTTACATTTTGTAGGTGTGTCCACTTCCTTTTCAGTCAGTGAAGTATGTCAGTTGAGCAGGGATGTCCTAATGTGTTTGGTTTATGACTGGATATTACTAATAATTGGCTATTACTCATTAGTTGTTTTGTGGGAGTTATCCAGTGTTACACAGCTGCTAACCAGATGCTTTTCTGGTTTTCCCCACAGGATGACATGAGTGACTCTCTGCGAGATTACACCAACCTGCCCGAGGCGGCACCACTGCTGACCATCCTGGACATGTCAGCCCGTGCCAAATACGTCAAAGATGTGGAGGAGATCACACCGGCTGTGGTGGAGCAGTTTGTCACTGACTTTCTGGCTGAGAAGCTCAAACCAGAACCAATTTAATGCAGAACAGAAAGCCTGAACAGCACTACATATCCCATCAGCCCCCTGACTTCCGGACCCCTCTCCCTGCTCCTCCTGTGAGACTGTTTAAGAGAAGCCTCACTTTGTACTGACATTTTCCCCTTTTTTTAAAACAAAACTCCCACCCTTCTGCCCGGAGTCATCCTCCTCCTCCTCCTCCTCCTCCTCTCCTGTGGTGCCTTGCGTTTACATCCTTGATGGTAAAACTCATTAAACCCAAATCTTTTTTTTTGTTTTGTTTTGTTTTTGCCATTACATTCTTAGAACTTCATAATGTAGATTAAACTCATCACAGCTGCAGCAGATTTCACCCAGAACTCCTTTTAATTGCTTTTATTTGATTAATACAACTTGGCTTTTATTTTCAGATATTGCTTTACGGAAGAATAAAGTACATAATATTTAGTGTATTTTTGAGAAAGACAGCACACACTATCAGCTCCTCCACGTCACCTGGCTCTCTTCACTAGGCTGTAGTTCTCTCCTTATGGGTGCTGATGATTATGCATATGTGGACAAACTGATCTCTGTAAAGAAAGCGAAAGTCAGTCTATTCTTTTGCGTGGCAGCCGTCAGTTTTTATGCAGTTATCACAGGCTATTATTGATCCAGAAATGGACATTTGTCCTACTTTTTGTTGATACTTGATGTAATGATGTTGTAATATGACTGTTGTCCATCTCAAGATGCATTTTAAGTGGATTTTCTGTGAAGGTCCCCTCTATTAAAGCAGTCAAATGCTGAAGGCACAGAATAGCATTTAATAGCACGTTTCCATACTAAATGTAGGCGCTTTAGAGTGCACACAGCTTCTGTCTCTCCTTCATTGTGTTTCTGATGAGCCCTGGCCATTAAAACTCACTGTCTAGCTCTGATGTCTGGTCTTGTGTTTAACATGCATTATAACATATGGGATTTCCGCAAAGCCTTCTGGTACATTTTCTCATATTTTTACCTTCACCAAATGAAATGGGGCTCAAAATACTAAACTGCATCTAAATAAAAGTGGTTAATACTGTGGAATAGGGTTTTTGATCATTTAATTATTCATTACATTTAAAGTGACTTTCATTGTTGTTTTAAGATACTGTGATTAGTAATCTACTCAAATTCTCAAATAGAATTATGGCTTTCTGGTTTTCTTGAGCTACAAATACAAAAATATGACCGTTTACCTTTTTGAATGAAACTTCGATCACTCTGTGTGTATTTTGACCTTATTCCATACATATCATTGGATCACTATTATCAATTTATTAAACACTAGAGCAGGGGTCACCAACCCTGCTCCTGGAGAGCTACCTTCCTGCAGACTGTAGATTCAACCCTAATCCAGTCCACCTGATCCAACTAATTACTGCCTTCATATGTGATTCATTGGCTGAATGGAGTCATAGATTTGGGTTGGAGTTGAAACCTGCAGGACGGTAGCTCTGCAAGAACAGGGTTGGTGACCTGCACTATAGGTTAGGGTTTGCCAACATTCTTTTTACATTCTTCAGTTGTGTGAGTGTTACATCATTGTTATTATGATTATTTGGGTGAATGCCTTTAAAAAAAAATCTAATCTTTTCTCAACAAAAGCCTTTTGATACAAGTTACAGTTCATAATGGATTAACTTTACAATTATAGTTGACTCATGGCAGCTTTATGCAAAAATTGGTATTTTGTCTTTTGGGCTCCGCCATAGATGTGGAGTCACATGGTAAACATTTGTTGATGAACTGAGAAATACAGAACTGGCATGACTCTGGTTACACAGCAGTACAGAGCTCCATAGTGCAGTAGCTGCCATACTGTGCTGGAATAACCAAGATATAATTTACTCATCAACATGATTTAAGCTGTAATTAAGGTAAAACTGCATAATAAATGTGTTGGTGCAAATCAAATTCTTTGATGTTAAGATGGTTCAGTGCAAAATGTTCAAAAAAAGGAGCTACAGTTCATGAATCACCTCATATGCAAGTATAATAAATCCTTAATAAACATGATAAATAATGGTAGGCTATACATAGACCTATCATCAGACAATAATACATTTAATGTGTAAATGGCTGGTTTCAGTTCATTTGCACATCACATTTATACACTTAATACACTTGGCACCTACAGGACATTACACACACAATTGCAAGAATGAATGAATATACTAAAATATGAAAATAGGTAAACTGGTACTCGTTTGGAAATGAGTACCAGAACATGCATTCCAGTATTCCGCTGATGTTGTCCAGCTGTAAAAAGGAATTACTGGGAAAACCAAGTTAACAAAAGGGGAGAACAATTATTCAACAGTTTTATTATTATGGTTTACAGTATGAAATATTCAAGCTATTATGAGAACAATCTACTCAACGGAGTGTTGCAGATCTTGATCTTCTGCTGGATTTCTGAGCTGATTTCATCAGTTGTCTCCTACCTTCAAAAAGCAGAATGCTAGCAGTCATTGCCGAATTCAGACATTCCACTCCTGGAGCCATTGGGACAAACAGTTTATGACCACTGGTTTCCTCAGCCAGCTCAAGAGCCTCAGAGCTCAGCCCATTCATCTCTCCACCAATGACCAGAGCTGTGCTCCTCTGGGCCCAGTTCTCATGGTAGACCATGGGTTCCACATTTGGTAGACACAGTTCTTCATCATCAGAGTCCGATTCAACATACTCATTCAGGTTGGTACTGTTACTGCTGTCTCTGTTGCAAAGCCACTCCATATGTCCTGATCTCTGAGCATCGTGAGGAACAGCTGCTGTACCTTTTCTTATCATATTGTTAGTGTTATCTGCTACGTGGACCGTTATGGGGTGTGGCAAGTGCTCTGAAATATCATTCCAGTCCAAATTAGGGAATATGGGGAGACGGAAATGGGCCCCCATTGCAGCACGAAGTACCTTCGGTTGCCAGGCATCCACACAGCCTACAGAAGAGAAACATTTTAGGGTCTGATGAAATTGTATGGAATGACTTTAGGTGTCTGCCAGAAGTATCCAGACACTCCTTTTATGTTAGTAAATTTAACTATTTAAGACACATCACACAGGACTGGAGGGAGGAACACATTCTGTCAAAGATATTCCCTCAGTTGGTGTATTGGTAAAGAGCTCTAAAAACCTCTGTGGAGTTTTTTCAGTGAAACAAATCTTGGGGTTCAGAAAATCAAACCCAGCATTGCAATTTTGTTTTGCTTGGTAAACGAGTGCTTCAGTACTGCAGAAGGTGCTATGGCATTGCAGGGTAATTTCCATGACTACATGTAATATGCAGGTAAATAATCCAGATGAACCCCATCTCTAAAATCTATTAATTACTGAAGCGGTTTAATATTTGCAATTTGAGATCAGAGACTATGAGTGGATTAGGTGGATGAAGATCAGATTATTCTCACACCACAACACAGGTAAACTAAGAAGGTAATCATTTAATGCCAGCCTGAAATCAGAACACCTTCAACAATTGTCAGAAGAGTCACATGTGTCTCAAATTTGTCCTGGTTACTATGTAGTCTGGACCAGGCCGTATTCCAACTAATAACAAACAAATGATGTGCAAGAAAGCACAGTTATTGTGTGACCTCAATGACATTCTTGCAAATCTACACAGCAATGGTCCAACATTTTATGTAAAGACTTTCTGGGACATCAAACACTTCAGCAAACTGCCTTTAATTACCCACAATCTCAGTAGGTATGTCGGATGAGCGCCTGCCTATCTGGACATTACCTTTATTGAGGAGAACACGGTCACAGCCAGCTGCAGCTGCACAGCGGAGCATTGTCCCCAGAATGCCAGGGTCCCGTACACCGTCACAGATCAGGAGTAAAGGCACAGTCTGCTGACGCAGATCTTTTGGAAATGTAAGGCGGGACGGATTTGGTTTTGAAAAAATTGCTGCATGTAAAGTAAAAAAATAAGCACATATTAACGTCTCTGAAAAAGGACATGATTTAACCAAACAACAAACTAAAACATGAGGACAGGAAAACCTGCCACTGACCTATAACACCCTGCGGAGTGACGAGATCAGACCAGATCTTAATGTCTTCAAACTTGACCTTGACCAGCGATGCCTGGTGTAGCTTGTCCTGAGGAAGCTCACAGAGATGCTCCATTTGGCTGAAGAACAGCGTCTGAGGACTAGCTCCTGCAGCCAGAGCATCACAGATCAGACGCCTTCCCTCCAGCAGCACTTTACCCTGCTGCTCGCGAAAGGCTCTGGACCGGGCAATGCTCACCACCTTCCTGAACAGAATGAGTGATTCAGAATGAGTTCAAATAGGTCATGGGTCAGATGCTTGCCCAAGAGCACAACCAGATATACCTTTAAAAAGGCTCTCTGGCCTTTATTTCTTCTTAGGTATGTCTTGTGTAGAAGTGTCATAATTCACAACATTCAGAATTCTTTAAAAATGAGCCTGCTCTGATCATTCTGGAGAGAAGAAACCCCTTATCAGTCACAATGACACACTGTGTGATATGTGACTTTCCCCCTGGGATTAATAAAGTTATCTACCTGTCTATCTATATCTATTTATCTGTATCTATGTCTAACTATATCTGTCTGTCTACCTGTCTATCTATCTGTCTATATCTGCCTGTCTGTCTATATCTATCTGTATGTCTATCTATATCTATATGTCTGTCTGTCTATCTATATCTCTGTATCTGTCTGTCTTTCTTTCTTTCTATCTGCCTGTCTGTCTATCCTGCAACACTGATCATGAATGTGTTATTTAATCTACAGGTTATTAAATAAACATTGCTATGTATCATATTTAACTCCTCTGTTAGGACGTAAACTGCAGTGTCCATGCGGCCTGCAGGGGGCGACAGTCCACCCTGAGGCTCTGTTCCTCTCACCCCAGTCTCTTGTCTCCAGGCTGAGCTTTCTCGAAGCGGAGACGGCGGTCAGACGTGTATTCGGCGAGTCCAGCAGGGGGAGTCTTGTCTCCTCTGCCGCTCCTGCCCGCGGCTTCTGTCTCGCCCCTGTCTCCGCCCGGGTAGATCACAGACACTGGTTTTCGTCTCATACCGCGGATGAATCGTCTGGGGCTCCGCGCCACCCAGTTCCACTCCGTCAGAAACCAGTTCCTCCCAGTAAACAGACCGAGCTTCTGACGCACGTTGCTGACGAGCGCCGCCATATTGGTCCGGGCACGGATCCGGCACAGGCGGAGCAGACCGGACCAGTCGACGGCAGAGCGGAAGACATTGCTGGAGGATCGTCGAGGCAGAGAGGCAGTGGATGATGGCGCTCAGGCGGGCTCTGCATTTTGTTTTTAAAGTAGGAGACAGGACGAAAACAGCGGCGTTTTACAGGGAGGTCCTGGGTATGAAGGTAAACCAGGCCTGCTGAGAGGTGGGGAGGGCAGAGTCAGAAGGACACTGACTCAGGGCTAGTTGTTTATAGTCCTGACGTCATAACTATGTTTTGCAGGTATTACGTCATGAGGAGTTTGAAGAGGGCTGTAAAGCCACCTGTAATGGGTAGGTAGGTTTACAGACTGTAGGTTTCACGCTGTTCTCTGTTTTATCAAAGTCTTCTTGAGTAAAGGGCATCAGTGGCTTCACGTATCTTTTTATGGGATTAGGACATTAAAGGGCAAGAGGTCTTAATATAGTGGACTTATGTAGAGAGTCCCTCCTTACACACTGTCAGAAAACAGCTGCTGAACACTGTATGAGCAGAGTTACTGTCTAAACAAGGGCTGTGTGTTTACCTCTGTGGCTGTGTACAATCAACACCTTACAGGTCTCTGCACCTTGTCCTCAGCTCTGATAAGCAGTACTGAGGGCTGTTTGCATGTCACTTCCCAGACTCTTTGATCTTTGTTGTGTCTACACAAGCACCACATTTATCAGGCTGATTGTTTTGTACATTTGTGAACCTCTGAGATCATCTAGGGCCACACCATTTCAGCGTTGTCATCACAGTGCAGGCAAGCAGAATGTTCCCATTACAAGGCATGCAATGTCTTATAAGGCCATGTTTCCCAACCCTTGTCCTGGAGGCACCAGGCCTGAAGGGCTGTTGAGGATTAGTGTGGCGTGTGCATGGTAGGGGTGCCTCCGGACCAGGGTTGAGGAACACTGATGTAAGGCATATTGAATTAAATATTACATTTTAAATTTAAATTCTGTCTGCACAATATTATTTATTGTACTCAAATCTTTGATACGCAGAGAGCATTACTAATGTCATGTCACCCTTGACCACTGGTGAAATCTGGTGAAAAGTTCTGTATTTATATATACAGTGGGGAAAATAAGTATTTAGTCAGTCACCAATTGTGCAAGTTCTCCCACTTAAAAAGATGAGAGAGGCCGTTAATTGACATCATAGGTAGACCTCAACTATGAGAGACAAAATGTGAAAAAATTGAGAAAATCATTTGTCTGACTTTAGCAATGGTTTGCAATATTATGAAAATAAGATTTGGTCAATAAATAAAGTCTATCTCAATACTTTGTTGTATATCCTCTGTTACAATGACAGAGGCCAAACGTTTTCTGTAAGTCTTCACAAGGTTAAACACTGTTGCTGGTATAAGTTGGCTCATTCTCCATGCAGATTCCTCAGAGCAGTGATGTTTGGGGCTGCTCTATGGCAACACGGACTTTTAACTCAAAGGTTTTCGGCGGGGGTTGAGATCGAGACTGGCTAGGCCACTCCAGGACTTTGAAAATACTTCACGGCCACCCTTTGCTGCCCTGGCAGTGCAAGCTGGGATCATTGTCATGCTGAAAGACCCAGCCACGCCTCATCTTCATTGCTCTTATGATGGAAGGAGGTTTGCACCCAAAATCTCAAATACATGGCCCCATCTATTCTTTCATGTACATGGACTAGCTCGCCCTGGTCCTTTGCAGAGAAACAGCCTCAAGCATTACATACCCCCATGCTTCACAGTTATAAGGGCAGCCTTTGGATGCAACTCACTGTCCTCCAAACATGACGAGTTGTGTTTTTACCAAATAGTTCTACTTTGGTTTCATCTGACCATATGACATTCTCCCAATACTCTTCTGGAACATCCAAATGCTCTCTAGCAAACTTCAGACGTGCCTGCAAGATCTGAGTCCCTGGCGTCGTAGTGTGTTGCTGATGGTAGCCTTTGTAACGTTGGTCCCAGCTTTCTGCAGGTCATTCACTAGATCCCCGTGGTCTCTGGGATTTTTCTCACCGTTTGTGATTTCATTTTTGACCTCTATCGGGCTGAGATCTTGTGGAGCCCCAGATCGAGGAGAGATTAGTAGTGGTCTTGTAGGTCTTCCATTTTCAATTATTGCCCCACAGTAGATTTCACACTCAAGCTGCTTGCTCATTGCAGATTCAGTCTTCCCAGCCTGGTGCAGGTCTGCTGGAATTCAGTTTCTGGTGTCCTCCGACAGCTCTTTCTGCCTTCACCATAGTGGAGTTTCTGGAGTGTGACTGTTTGAGGTTGTGGCAGGTGCCCTACTGTTAACGACTAAACAGGTGCCATTAATGTCAGACAAAATGATTTTCTCAATTTTTTTTTCACATTTTGTCTCTCATAGTTGAGGTCTACCTATGATGTCAATTAACGGCCTCTCTCATCTTTTTAAGTGGGAGAACTTGCACAATTGGTGACTGACTAAATACTTATTTTCCCCACTGTATATATAAATACAGAACTTTTCACCAGATTTCACCAGTGGTCAAGGGTGACATGACATTAGTAATGCTCTCTGCGTATCAAAGATTTGAGTACAATAAATAATATTGTGCAGACAGAATTTATATCTGTATATCACAGAAAAATATGTATCCCAATGTTGTTGTTTTTTCCAATAATGTTCTGGATGGCGATGTTTACACTAATGTATGGAATTGATATTTGTTTGTGAAAATAGATGTGAAACATCTAACCAGAAATGGTTGACTCATTTTGCAGGCCTTATGATGGAAAATGGAGTAAGACCATGGTGGGTTATGGACCAGAGGATGATCACTTTGTAGCAGAGTTGACTTATAACTATGGAGTGGGAGAATATCGCCTTGGAAATGATTTCTTGGTAAAATTTATCCCTCCTTTCCTGTTCACATTAGAGAAAATGCATTAATACTGGGACTGTACTTGTGTCAATAATGAGATGTCCATAAGACAGCACTGTAGATCAATCACTGTCAACCATTCAGTTCAGATATGTTTTATGCATGTGTGCACAGGGTCTCACATTACAGTCAAGCCAGGCTGTGAGTAATGCCAAGCGGTTAGGCTGGCCTCTTACTGAGGTTGGAGATGCTCTCTATTTGGCAGAAGCCCCTGGTGGATACCGATTCTACCTGCTGGACAAAGAGCAACCAGAGAGTGGTGGGTGTGGAATAGATCTCACTAGTAACAGTAGATGTTATAACAGGTTGTATAACCCATGAGTAGCTTTGTTTCTTTGTTTCAGTGCAATAATGCATTTTATAAGCTAATGTGTATATAGTCTATTTATATTACATACATGTATATTTTCTATCTTTATTTTTTATTGTTATTTTTCTGCTCCTGTTATTTCTGTCTTCTCCTTTTTTACATCTGTTTTACTACTGTGATGGACTTGCACCTAAGTTTTTAACTCACCCTTACACTTGTGTAATGTGACTAAACTTGATTTGTTTTGATTTGATATCAGTATTCTCCAAAATTCTCTCCCTTCTCTTTGTAAAAGACCCAGTTCAGAAAGTCTCCTTGGCTGTGTCAGATTTGCAGCGTTCTGTCCATTACTGGTCCTCCCTGCTGGGGATGAAAGTGATAGAAAAAAATGAGGAGAAAAAAACTGTGCTGATGGAGTTTTCAGACACTCAGGTTAGATCATAAACATGAACTTATTCTTTGGAGAGTTATGAAATAATAAACTAGTATTGTGTGTGTATAAAGTTTTGTTCATGTGTTTTAAACATCATCTGTAAAAGGTAATTATAAGAAATGCAGTTTTCTTGTGAGGAAAAAGTTAGGACACCCCCACGTGTATTACATTTGAAAATGCCTAAAATTAGAATCAGGTGCTATATATCAGCTTCTAATGAATAGACCATTGTGACTTTGGAGGAACCTGTCCTTTAAACCTCAGACCAACAGATCACCATGGCCAGATTCAACAAGCTTTTTGAGGTCTTCAGAAAGAAAGGTTGTAGATGCAGATGAGTTTTGGAAGGGATTTAAAATGATCTCAGCCTTTACACTGCTTGAAAAATAATTAACAAGAGGACAACAATTATAACAACTGCCAGTATGGCCAGGTTTGGCCATCCTAGCAAGTTCAGCCCAAGAGCAGTTCGCAAGATGTCTCCAATAATCCTAAGATTTCATCACAGGACCCCCAGGTAGCCCTCACTAGACTTGATGTCAAAGTGCACCATCTACCATCAGAAAGAGACCAAACAAGTTGGGTTTTCATGGGAGGTGTGCAAGGAGGAAAACCATGCTGTCACAAAACATGTGTAATGGCATAGGGCTGCTTTGCAGCAGCAGGGCCTGGAGATCTCTCCATCATAGAAACCACCATGAAATTGTGCTCGAGGTAAATGTAAGACTGTTTGAACAAAGACTGACATTAAAACATCACATAGCTGATGGCCTGCAGCCGTATGGATGAGTGGAAAAATCCAGTAGATGTCAGAGACTGGTAGACAGTTAGTGGAAACATTTAATTGACATTATTTTAACCAAAGTAGGCAATAACATCTATTAGGGTGCAGGGTGTCCTTACTTTTTCTCTCAAGAAAATTGCATTTCTATTCATTACGATGTACAAATGATTTTAAAAGGCATTTCTTCAGTTTTATGTGTTTAGTAATATCACCTTCATCTCTCAAAATGAAAACGATCAAATGTCTATATGTTTAAATATGTTCGAAAAAAAAATTCATGGGGCGTCATCCTAACTTTTTCACACGACTGTAGTTGTTCAGTAGTGGCTATAAGACTGACTTGTGTAAATCATGATCAATGGCAAAGCTAAGAGATTGAAAAAATGAAACTTTTGCACCAAATAAATTTTTTATTACAGTGTATGTTGTTGCTCATTTTGCCCAAAAAAAACCCTCAAATAACTAAATAAAACATTATTACTC
The DNA here is from genome assembly GCA_034509495.1 of Acestrorhynchus altus. Taxonomy (NCBI): domain Eukaryota; kingdom Metazoa; phylum Chordata; class Actinopteri; order Characiformes; family Acestrorhynchidae; genus Acestrorhynchus; species Acestrorhynchus altus. The sequence continues at coordinate 19,526,520 of CM067517.1, read as the reverse complement.
TTATTGCCATGACATTTAAGTCTATAATAAATGGATGTACTCTTCTGACCACAACTCTTTTCACAAATATATATATATTGGGTTGGTCTGCAGTGTAAACTGGAGCTACAGGACATCGGTGCTGCTGTGGATCATGGAACTGCTTTCGGCAGGATCGCCTTCTCTTGCCCACGAGAACAGGTGAGCTGAACTTTTGCTTTTTATCACATAAACCCTTCAGCAGAACTACACGTTTTAAAGCTTCCATATCGTGTATATTTTATATATTTTCCAGCTGCCTGATATTCAAGCTCTAATGAAAAAGGAAAAACAGAAAATCCTGACTCCTCTTGTCAGCTTAGACACTCCAGGAAAGGCGACTGTGGAAGTGGTCATTCTGGCTGATCCTGTGAGTGTTTACCATCAGCTATCAGTGCTTTGTAACTGAGGCTTAAGCAACTTGCTCTTCTGACTTGAGTTGCTGTGTCCTGCAGGACGGCCATGAGATCTGCTTTGTGGGTGACGATGCATTCCGTCAGCTTTCTGTTCTGGACCCCGGTGGAAACGAGCTGCTTGATAAGGTGATCTCCCTTCTGTACTGTATGGAGCATCTTAATTGCCGGTTCTTTTATCCACCTATTTTTTATTGTATTGTTTTTTTCTTTTACAGGCTATGGCTGCTGATAAGAGTGACGAATGGTTTGCCAAACACAATAAACAGAAGGCATCAGCTTAATGTTTCAGACATGTTCCATCATTTAATAAAGCCAGAATAGTAGTTCATCACTGCAGTATCTCTTAATTTTTATGTCTGTCACTCGAACTTCCATCTTGTGTAAGAGAGCTTCATCTATTATTTGGATTTGTATATAAAGCTGTATTATGCAATTAAAGCATTACCTTTAAAGCATTATCTCACTGCATTTATTCCTTGGTTTTTATATTCTTCAGTATTTTAATTGCCATTTCTTATGAGCAGCATTGGACCCCCACAAACAGCCCTGTCATGATATTTTTTTTTTGTCCCATTACTTGGCAGTAAATTGGCAGAAATACGTTTAGTATGAAGACACTGGAAATTAAGTAGCATAATATTTTACATTTTTATTTAATTGATTATTTGTGTTAGGCTTCTGTTGTATATATTTAAATATAATTTATGTTTTTCAGTCATGCATGAAAACATGATAAAATAATAAGGTTTGTGGGTAGGAGTTGGTGCCCTTGTGCTCAGAGTTGCTGGCTGGGCACCTGTGACCCTATTCAGGAATAAGCGGTATAGAAAATGGACGGATGGTAAGAGTTGGTGGTCCACTAAGTAGCATGTTGTGAAAGCAGCCCTGGGTAGGGTAGTATGATGAAGTGGTGTTCTATGAATAAGTGAGTAGATTTTACATTGTTTGATAAAATCTATTCATCAACTCGACAAAATATAAAATCTACTCGTCTATAAAATATGAAATTGTTCATCTATTCAATCAATAATTTTATAGAATAGATGAGATTTTAAAATAGATGAGTAGATTTAATAGAATAGATTTTATATATACTGTAATTAAATACAATATATATATATATATTAGATTTTATATTTAATAGATGAGTAGATTTAATATAATAGATGAGTAGATTTAATATAATAGATGAGTTGATTTTATACAATAGATTAGTAGATTTAATAGATGAGTAAATTTTATATTTAATAGAAGAAATGAGTAGATTTTATATTTTTTAGAATACATTTTATGTATAAAGATTTTATAAAAATAGATGAGTAGAGTTTATATTTAATAGAATAGATGAATAGATTTTACATTTTATATAATAAATGAGTGGATTTTATATTTAATAGAACAAGTGGATAGATTACATAGAATAGATGAGCAGATTTTATATTTAATAGAACAGATGAGTAGATTTTATATTTAATAGAACACATGGATAGATTTTATAGAATAGATGAGCAGATTTTATATTTAATAGAACAGATGAGTAGATTTTATATTTAATAGAACACATGGATAGATTTTATATGAATATAGAATATAGAAAATATGAGTAGAGTTTATAGAATAGATGAGCAGATTTTATATTTTATAGGATAGACAAGTAGATTTAATATTAAATAGAATAGACGAGTATATTTTATAGAGTGTATTTTATAGAGTAGATGTGTAGATTTAATAGAATGAATGAGTAGATTTTATATTTTCTAGAATACATAAGATTTTTTATTATAATAGATGAGTAGTTTTTGTCTTTTAACTGTTATTTATTGTCTTTTCTGTTGTTGACAGTTTTTTGTTGATTTTCTTTTTTATTGTTGTTGCCTTTTCTGTTGTAATGTTTTGTTGTTGATTGTATTTGTGTTATTGTCCTTTCTGTTGTTGAGAGTCTTTCTGTTGTTAGTTTTATTATTGTTGTTGACAAACTTTGTATTGCTTATTGTCTTTTCTATTGTTGTTGTCTTTTTGTTGTCTTTTCTGTTGTTGAGGTTGTATTATTGATAGTTTTTTCTGTTGTTGACAGTCTGTTGTAAATTGTCTTTTTGTTGTCTTTTCTTTGTTGAATCTTTTTATTGTTGTCTTTTCTGTTGACAGTTTTTTTTATTGTTGTCTTTATGTTATTGGCAGATTTTCTGTTGTTGATTGTCTTTTTGTTGTTGGTGGTCTTTTAATTGTTGTTTATTGTCTTTCTGTTGCTGTTGTCTTTTTGTTGTTGATGGTGTTTGTTGTTGACGGTCTTTTTGTTGTAGTTTATTGTCTTTGTTAGTGCTTTTTAATGCTGATGGTGTTTTTGTTGTTGACGGTCGTTTTGTTGTTTGTTGTCTTTGTTGTTGATGGTGTTTTTATTTTTTATTGTTGTTTATTGTCTATGTAGTTGATGGTGTTTTTATTTTTGTTGTTGTTTATTGTCTTTGTTGTTGATGTTTTTTTATTTTTGTTGTTGTTGACTGTCTTGTTGATGGTCTTTTTGTTGTTTGTTGTTGATGGTGTTTTGATTGTTGTTGATGGTCTCTCTGTTGTTGTCAGTCTGTAGAGACTGTTGTTTTGAAGCTCGTCTCGGTCTTTAAACCCATCGTTTCTGTTTTCTCTTTTTTTGCGACAGAACTTCCTCTGGAAGCACAACGATCCCATCGTCATGTGAGCTCCTGGTGAGGATTAACCGGGTTTTTAGGTGTTATTGTTCAGCAGGGAAGTGAGAATGAGGCGTTTAATGTCTTTAAGTCGCTGTTTTCTGTCCTGTCAACACGGCGCTAACGGTTAGCCTAGCCAGCTAACGAGCTCGCTGCTCAACTTCACACAATCTGTGAAACGTTTCCTCCTTTTTCTCCATAAAACGCTTAAAATAACGACGCAGAAACTCCAGAGCGGCGCTGCTGTATCCCGTTAAGCTTCGATAAAGAGCTCCTCAGTTCTCTGTGTAAAACCGTCTTTAATCTGCGGACGTTTTCCTTCATTTTTACCACCGAACTGTAGTTTTACAGCAGCATGCTCTTAAAAGTCCTCAGTCTGTTAAATCTCTGCTCATCTCAACCTGCACATACCTTATTTACGCTCTGATTACAAATACAGAAGTGTAAACACCTCTTTGTGATCCGAGTAAACACCTGTTTGTGATCTGAGTAGGCAGACAGAATTGTAAACACTTGTTTGTGATGTGAGTAAACACCTGTTTGTGATCTGAGTAGGCAGGCAGAAGTGTAAACACTTGTTTGTGATCTGAGTAAACACTTGTTTGTGATCTGAGTAAACACCTGTTTGTGATCTGAGTAGGCTGACAGAGGTATAAACGCTTGTTTGATGATGTTTGGTGGTCTGTTCTCTGGTCAGTGTGGATGAGATTTTTATTGTACCACGTTTATTTCACAGGTAAAATTATTCTGCATCCCCGTTTATTCCTACATCATGCTTTGAAGAGTTGTGGCCAACTGGATATGAAACCTCTATTCTGTGAAGCACAATGTCTGCCCTGCTGATAGCCTTCCTGGTGTTTCTAGTCCTGGGGATTGTGAGTGTCTTCATTCTCAGGTAAGCATCCCTACATATCTGATGTGACTGACACCATAAATACTTGTGTTAATGCTGCTTTTACAAAGCACTTCTTATTTCAGCTTAGATCATGTTCCCTCATTTGGACACACCTCTTCCCCTTCTCCTCAGTATCATATGACTGTATAAATAAGTAACACCATAGTATTGAACAGAAATCATATCAATGGATGTGTGTGCTGTCTGCAGTGACTGCAGTAACACAAGTACAGATATGCTGTCAAATAAGTGCAGACTGCTCTGACACTGTCCTTTTCTTTTTCTAGATGGATTGTCTGCAGGTTGGCTGTGAAGTTCTTCCATAGCGTCCTGAACGCAGAGCTAAAGATCAAATCAGTGGGCCTCTTTTCACTTAGAGGAATTAGTGTCCAGTTCTTGCCTCAACATACGCTGGTGAGTTCTGAATCAGAATTACACCCTTGAGCATAGACAGCTTGAGTAGGGATTCCTTCATTTACAAGCAAAGCTAAAGCATTCTGGAGATTTCAACAGAGAGACTGTATTAGAATGTCCTAAGCATGTGCGTTCCTGACTGGTTTAAAATCTCTGACTCCAAAACCAAACTGATTTTCTGCCACGTTTTTTGCCTGTAAATCTCCAGGAAGTAGTTGAGCAACGTTCAGTGCTCAATTTGAATGGTAAAAGACAGAAGTGCGGAGATGTGTAACATGACATATAAGGTATTTCACAGTCAGCTTACATCACATATCAACACGGCAGCTACTGGGATAGAAAAACACAATACTTCAATTCGTTAAGATGGAGGAATAGGGGTGTGTCCGCTTGTGGTATGTGTAACTGGGTGGAGGATGGTCAGTTCAGGCCTGGAATCTTGATTGCCTGGGGCAAGTAGCCATTGCAGTTTCTGGTAGTCTTAGCCCAGATGCTCTGGTACCATTAGAAAAAGAGCCTGTGGGAGTGATGGGTGGGAATGTCCACAATGTTTGGGGTTTCGCAGATGCGGTTTGTGGTGTAAATGTCCAAGATGCAGGTGAGAGAAAATCCTCAGCTGTCCTGTCACTGAATGTTTTTGCGGTCAGAGATATTGTTGTTTGCAAAACAGACAGTGAAGCAGCTGCGCACTGTTCAATACAGTTCCTCTGTAGAACTCGCTGGTATGTTTGTAATATGATTAAGACAAATTGATGGGGAATCAGGTGTCAGCAGAGATTATGGATTATTTTTAAGGCTGTGTAAACCACAAGACCAACATATATGTTGCTCTGCATAGATAACACAACCCGAGATTCACACAGAACATGAAACATTCATGTAATGTTTTAAACTAAACGTTTCTTTTTCACATCTCATTCAAGCTTCACTGATTTGCTTTGTGCAGCCGATTTACATTGATTAATTAAAATGGTCTCTGTTTCCTGTAGGAAATAGACAACATATGGATTTCAAGTAAATTAGTTAACCAAGACTTGCCGTAAGTATAACAAATAAGCAACATACATGGTTTCACAAACCTTAAGGCACAGTTCACCGTAGTCCTACAAGTTTTTGTAAATATAAGTATTTGTGCTGCAGGAGGTATTTGGCATTGTGTGTGGGCGAGACTCGGGTACGGATCGATCTGCAGGAGCCCCTCAGGCCACATGTGTTGCTGAACCATGGAGAGAATAAGCGCAAGCCACCCCTCACCTCCCCCTCACTACACTTTCTTTCTCAGGTTAGTTCTTCATCACATCCAAGCTTTTGAGTCTGTTGTTGCAATGTTGCCTTGACACTCAGGAAATGTTTCTCCTTTTCTAGCTGTTTTCACTCCACATCGGTTCCATAAATGTGATGGTGCTGAACCTGTTGCTCCCCGAGTCCCTGTGGCACATGACCAGTACGGGCATCACTCTGCTGCTCGATCACCAAAGCAAGAGGTGACTACTGACTTTGTGTTGTGTGCTTTGTTTAACACAATTTATCCTTTTAAACTCTGAGAAATCCACTCAAAACAGCTCAAATTCACCTCTTTAGAATTTAATACAAGTTCAAATGTCATAGCAGCCTTCCAGTGCCTGTTTACTCCTCTGTCCATGTGTACATGCTCAACCTGCATGCAGACTATGACTATATATATTATGCTGTGTTAAAATCTCAAAACAAAGGTTCTGAGCTGGGTTAATACAGATACATACATAAATACCAAAATAATAAAACAAAATGTTTGAATTACTGTCAAGTATTTTGAAGAACGTATAAATATCCTTGTCATGTAATTATCATTGTTGTATTTTCGGATCTTAAACACTCTGGCTATTCAATTTCCAACAGGATGAAGTGTGAACTGGTTTAAGTCTCCTTGCAGTTCTTTTTGATCAAAACTTGGTCCAATTACCACAAATATTATAAGTTCTGTTACATTTGAATGGAAGACAAATTTGAATAGTTTAATAGCTTGATAGATGATCTAAAAATAATATGGGGCACCTCCTATTGTAATTTTTAGGTGAATAAAGGTACGTGAAACAATAAAAATATCCCGCACAATTGACCCAGGCCCCATGAGTTTAAGGGCTGAAAATTACTTGCCTATTTTTTAATTTTACTTAACTCACTACATTACTAAAGACCCTTGGACATTATTCTGTTTTTTTAGGTTGGCCTGGGACTTTTCAGTGGGACAGCTCAGCAGTAAAGTTCTAAAAAGCAAACTGGTATGTATATCCACGTGTGCACACCAAATGTGTGTCTTAGACACAGATTAAGCCTAGCCTTAGTCTGAACGGTAGTTTACTTACAGTTGAAAACAGAAATTCAGCCAAAGACTGGCTTTATTTGTCCTATGTGACTCTATAGGCTCTCGGAAGGTTTTCATCCATTTGAGGTTCTGTTCCATTTGTCCTTTACCTGATCAGCAGGACACATGTCTGGCGGAGGTGTCTCTGGGTTTGGCTGTGAGTGGGGATGTGAGTTTGCCTGACCTCTGTCCGGGTCAACTGGCTCTGAGTGTGAGGACTCTGCTGGCAGAGCTGCACGAGGGCCTATTCCACTCTCAGCTTCTACTTCCAAAAGCAACATCTCCTTCAGACACCAACACGACCGCCACAGGTGAAAAGACATAGCTTTGTGACAATACAGCTGAGAGGAGTTGGTCGCTCCTTTTCTTAAGATACATGGAGTAAGAATATTGACCACAATCATTACATTGTACTTCTGTCTGGCCAGTTATTTTCATATGTGCTTTACAACAAATATTGCTAACTCAGGGAGGAAGTATTACAGTGTGTTACACAAGTGTTGCATATTTCACACTGCCTTTTATCTTTCCACCTCCATATTCATCCAGCTCATAGATGATCTGAAACAACCTGCTTAAACTGAATTTTGAGTTACTCTGTTCTTGTTTTTGATCTTCTAGATTATGTAGATGATCAGAATATCCAATTGGAAGCAGTGGAGAAGCTTCACCAAATGATACCACAGAAGGTCAATGTAGAGTTTGAGAACACTAACATTACCCTCTCCATGCACAGCCAAAAGCGGTGAGTGGACAGACACAAATGATTAACTTTACATTGAGGGTAAAGTATTTTGCACATAGTATTAGTCAGTAATTTCACTGCAACTATTAATTTAGTACCCAAGTATAGTTTATGCGTGCAATAACATCCTTTCTCACTGTTGTTTGTGCTCACTCAAATGGAGCATGGTTGGATGACAATACTACTCCAGACTGACAAGGCCAGATATTCCTAATATCAGAACACACAGAGACAACATCAGACATGTCTTAACTGGACTAAAGAGAAAAGAACTGGGCTGTTGTTCAGTGTCCCATCAGTCTAAGACCAGTGTTTGTTAGCAGTGATAGTCTAGCACTGGGCTCACCAACCCTGCTTCTAGAGAGCTACCTTCCTGTAGACCCTAACCTTAAACCTGTAGGAAGGAAGCTCTCCAGGAGAGGATTTGGTGACCCCTGGGGTAGCATCTCCTGTTCTGATCTAAAGAAGCACAATTCAGATACAAATCATACTTAGGCTCATCTAATTATGATGTCAATTTGCTCTGGATGAGAGCATCTGTTTAAATGTTTAGAATGATGAGGTATAACAATTCTGAGGGCCTTCAGTCCAGTATGTGATTCAAAACTGCAAAACTATGTAGTAGTTTAAATTGCACATCATATTGATTTGTTATTGTCTTAACCTTTTGCTTAGTAGAGCATTAAACTTGAGACATTTTGAATATTTTGGCACTAAAGCTGTGCTTTGAAGTTAGTTGGGAGGAATATTTGGTGATGATACTGTATGGTATGCTGTAAAACATTTGGTGTATTGTGATTTTGAAATACTATAGTATGATATATATTGATAGAATGTGAACATGACTGTGCAGTGTTTGTATAAAATAATGCATGGTGTGTACTTTAATGTACATAGTGTTCACAGGAAGATTTTAATGATCAAATATTTTTAGCGGTGCATCAGTGTAAAATATTTGTCTGACCCACTTTTGACTCACTTTTGTGAAGGCATCTGAACTGGACCCTAAAATCTTTGAAGTTGGGTTACGATTGCGATCAAGAGCAGCTTCCCCTGAAGACCTTCAATCCTGAGCTCAGTTTTCCACACAGCAGTCTGGAGCTACTGTTAGAGGGTGAGCAGTAATCAGTAACACACACATGTTTATATATCTGATTAACATGTAGATCTGATAGTGCATCTTAAAAAAATAGTAAAGAAGTTTTACTTACGTTTTTGAATTCTTTTTGTTTTACTTTTTTATTTTTCGTATGGCTTATAGGTCATGAAATTCAGAAATCTACTTTCTTAAAATATTAGAAATATTTCATTTTGAGTTTGAGTAAATTACTATTCTCACAGTACAAATACTCAGCCACAATCGTGGGGAAGTCTGCTGATGTGACACTTGTCCAGACGACATTCATCAGCAACCTCCTGAAGATCATTGCTGGCTGTTCCAAGAGTGCTGTATCAAAGCATATTAATGAAAATTTGATTTGAAGGGGAAAATGTGGTTGGAAAAGGTGCACAAGCAACAGGAATGAACACAGCCTTTATGGATAGTCAAGAAATGCTGATTCAAAAACTTGGTAGAACTTCACAAGGAATCGACTGAAGCTGGTGTTCTTGTATCAAGAGCCATCATGATCAGATATCTCCAGGAAAGGAGTTAAAACTAGATTGTTCGTAATATCAGAAAACACAGAGGCAACATCAGAAGTGTCTTAACTGGGCTAAGGAGAAAAAGAACTGGGCTGTTGTTCAGTGTCCCAAAGTCCAATTTTCAGATGAAAACAAAAATGCATTTAATGTCCTTAAGTCTTAACTTAAGCTCCTTCACAGTGAGGGTGGAGAGGCACATAATCCAAGGTGTCTGAAGTCCAGTGTGAAATTTCCACATGTGCTGACAAGCTTTATAGAAATGCCAGTTTTCTTTTCCAGCAGGACTCCGTACCTGCCCACAGTGCCAAAATGTGTTGTGTATTTTACGGAGTATTGTAATGATTGAATATACTGTGTTTCAGTTTTTCATGAGCTTTAAGCCACACTGACAGTGAGTCAAAAGAATGTGCATTACGTGTAATATTTTGTTCTTTCTTCTGCTTCTGTTATCTTTTTCTGTAGATGGGCTTCTTCTCTCACAGAGCAGGCAGAGGATAATATGTCTCAACACGCTTAAAACTCTGCTGCAGGTGAGCTGATCCATGCACTTTTTAACTGAATGCTGGTTAGCTCTGCCTTATAAACGTGTTTAACCATAACTGTATGCTTTGAAGGTGACCTTGGAAGAAATATGTGGCTCAGTCACCATCAATACTTGTATTGTCCACTACCGGCAGCAGGAGTTTTCCCACTGGCTGGATCTTTTCTTCTGGGAAGAGTTCAGTCACAGAAAGGCCACACACAGAAAAAAGTATAACGTTAATTCTTCTGCAAAACATGACATTTAAAAAGGGTTTCAGCATAAACAATCCCTGCTAGATGGAGTATATTTGAGTTGATATATTGATAGTACACAATTTGTCATTACCCTACAGCTTACATTGTTTTTAGTAGTCCAGTTTAAGCACTGTTTAATGTCTAATGTATATATCATCTTGTCTTTTAGACGCTTTCCTCTCTTGAATGTTCCAGTCAAGATCAGCACTTCTGTGTCTAATGTTAATGTGTCTGTTCAGCTGGGAGACACTCCTCCCTTTGCTCTAGGTTTCATCTCCACCAGTGCAGGTACGTGGCATGGAGACACAAAGCCATTTAGTGTGTTGTTTGGCTTGCTTTGGAACGCTGCCAACACTGGGCCTTGTGCTTTATGTGTAATGACCCACTGAGACTGTTGACCAAGCCCAGCACAATTAGATAAGACCCTTTTAAACAAAGTCTTGCTGTGTAGCATTTATGTAGTTCAGTTAATACCAGGGCAAGTTGTGTGGAGTTTGTTTTCTGTTTGGCGTTGTATAAAATTACACCTCCTCTCGACTTTAGTATATGAACACTCTTACCCCTTCTGAAAGTGAGTGGTACTGTTTCCTACAGAACTGCGGCACTCTGTAGATTCCAGTACAGAAAACAAGAGTGTGCCGAGTCTGAATATGAGCCAACAAGTCTCTCTTTCTCTGGACCACTTTTGGTGGAGGGTTGGCCAAGGCTCTCACATCCAGCAGGCTCCTCATCCTCCAGGCAAACACGTGTGGGGGGAGGCCCTCATACTGGACTCTTTCACACTGGAGGTAAAACTCATTCATGGCCACACGTACACATTCCACTTCAGATATTTGATCAAATCAGCTGGGATTGAGTGGGCATGTACAAATAAAATCAAATTAGATATTAAAGTGACCAATAATTGACATTGTTTCCATGGCGACTGCTGGATTTCAGCTTTTGGCTCCTGGGCAGGGCGCCATCTGCAGGAGGAAAAATGCCTTCGCAGCTTTTCTTCTCCCTGAGCAAAGACTGCATGTGCGCTAGTTCACTGGCTGCCGAGCGGGACTTGCTTGTTGAACTCAAACAAATTATTATAATTTCGGGAGGTAACACACTTCTCTCTCATGTCTCTGAACTGACAGGGCAACTACAGTAAGCCACAGATTATAGACTCCACTTCTGTGGCTAGTGTGTGTGCAGAGTCCAGGCTGCAGGGCCTGCAGATGGAGGTATCGGAGACCTGCACTCTGTGTCTCTCCCGTCTACTCTCTCTTCTTAATCTGGGTCAAGCTCAGAACTCCCTCATTCCTGATCCTGTTACTACTGAACAGTCATCTGCTCCACTACCTCTGGTCTTGAGACTTGAGCTCAACCTGCAAGACGCTAATCTGTTCACACTCTCAAATGTAGCAGGTGGGTATCAGCAAAAGCTATTCATTTTCTTTAATTGTGGTCTTAGAATTGTTTTAATATGTTGAATTGTGCTTCTCTGTGCTGCTAACTCTTTGTCAATCTTGGTGTAGGAGCTGTGTCACTGAGGGTGGACAAAGTGGGAGCTCATGGCTCAGCTGAAAACTCTGAAGTCTCAGTGCAGGGTGTTTCTCTGGCTGTTTTGAAATCACTTACTGAGAGCATGGAGCCATGCTGCCCAGCAGATCAGACCTGCAGCCCAATTCTCAGCCTCAGCAGCCTCAGTGTGTCCTACCAGAACAAGAGCCGCACACTGCAGGTACCTCACCACCGGACTCGCACAAACATCATCAACCTTTTGTATAACAGGTTATAAGGAAATGTCTTTGTTTTTAGTTTGTGAGCTCAAGATGATTCTGGTCTCTTTAAGTGAATATTTGTTTAGCTGTAGAGTTTTGAGTAGATTCTTCATGTAATACAAGATTATTAGTTAAAATAATTACAAATTACATGAAGAATCTACTCAAAACTCTACAGCTGAACAAACGTTCACTTAAAGAGACCAGAATCATCTTGATCTCAGAGCATGTCTAATATTTTCCTCAAATTACTTTGTCCACAGGTGCAAAGCAAGGATGCCTTAGCGCTGCAGTGGATGCCATCCGATCACATGTTCCTCTATCAGCATGTGTGTGAGAGCCGGAGCTGTTGGAGCACTCTGTCTGTAGTACTGAATGTAAAGCAGAAGGACGTGCCCTCAGACTCTGCAGCTTTTTCTCCTCTTGGAAGTCCTGATGTGTGTGTCGATTTAGCCAGCACCAAGCTTACTGCTTATGTGGCCGAACAGAACTTTGTTGTGATTCATGCAGAGGGTCTTTCCGTCTCCAAGCAGTGCGGAGCTACTCACATCAAGGCACCTCGCCTCGTCTTCAGTTTTGATGGCAATGATATCTTCACATTCTCCGACCCTGAACTTCATATGCTAGATGAGCCACCAAATGAACTTCAGGAACATCGAGCTCGCTTTCCGTTCCTCACCACACCGTGCAACCGTGCCTGGTTCTTCTCATTCCCTAGTCTGGCTGTGGAATTCCCTTACCAGTACAACTTCTCCAGCACCTTTGACAAGGCCATCAGTGTGCAGAAGTGGCTGAAGAGTCTCCACAGTGGTTTGGCGCAGTCTGCCAAACGAGAGTGCCTTCCTCCAGATTTGATGTTCCGTGTGGGACAGTTCTCTTTTGTTTTCCTGGACGACATCTTTGAGATCAAGCTTCGTGACAACTATGAGCTAATGAAGGATGAGAGTAAGGAGAGTGCCAAGAGGCTCCAGCTCCTTGACCGAAAAGTGGCTGAGCTGCGTAAGCAGCATGGTGAACTACTGCCAGCACGCAAGATTGAGGAACTGTATGCCTCGCTGGAGCGCAAGCACATTGAGATCTACATACAGCGCTCTCGACGTCTTTACGCAAATACGCCCATGCGCAAGTCACTGCTGACTTGGACTCTAAGTCAGCTGGAGTTGGTGGTGTTAGCCGACCAGTCCTCCCATGGGCCGGAGCGAGTCCGCCAGTTGCTCCGTGAGATTGATTGCATCAGTCCTTTCCCCAGGGACGGCCTGCCCCTGCTGGTGCAGTGGTGCCGGGCTATCAGGTTTAAGGTGGCTGCCTTCCTGGGTGAGTGAGGCGTTTAGTAAAAAAAACACCCGAAGTCCATGTTTTCCTAGATTTGGGTGATAAAAATAACTGCTGAAAATTATTTGAAACTTTTTTTTAGATGTTTACCATAAAATGGTGATGCTGTTTTTTGTCAGTTGTAAGGGTTGAATTTCACCTGTTCCTATACGCTAAGTGGTTTTGTGCAACTTTTATTCATTACGTGCCTAACCATTGACACCCAGTACTGAAAACCACCATGACAGTCAATAGTATTAGCCAAATATTTTAAGTGTTTGAGGAAAATACAGTGAAACAGAAACTAAATGCAAAAAAGATTTTTGAGGGTGAAAACAATTCAGCATAGAATTGTATGAAACAAAATCTATTTTTATATTAGAATTTTTAGCCATATTACAAAATAATAACGTAGCACAGTGTCAAACATGCATTCTGAGAAATTGCCGCAGTAATCTACTCTGTTTAGAAAGGAGTGACCAAATAATACTCTCTATCTTTTATTACAATGTTTTTTTGTTCTTTTCCTTTGCCTCTAGTGAGGATTCGGGATTTCCCTCGGTACCTGTTTGAAATTAGGGACTGGGAGCTATCAGGACGGCTCATTGGGACAGAGCAAGATGGACAGCTGCGTGGACGACGCAAGGAGGTGGTGCAGCTCGGACACCCATGGGGTGAAGTGATTGTACACCGGAATGTGCCCCCACTCAAATTCTATTATGATCTCAGCTGTAAGTGCTTTGAATGTGTTCATCATTTTCCGATAGAATTCGAGATTCTCTGAAAAGTGGTTATAGCTATTTATTTTAACACCAAAAATACTATATATATATATAAATTTGTTTTCTCTGTAGCAAATATATCGCTCTACACTATTGTGTGGGGGCCCTGTTGGGACCCTGCTTGGACTCTCATTGGCCAGGCAGTCGATTTACTTACGAAGCCGACTGCTGACCCCTCCCCCCTGTTGGCTTGGTGGGATAAGAGCAGACTGCTCCTGCATGGACGCTGGCACATGAACATCGATCAGGCCAACCTACACCAGCTGGCTACTGAGGTACCTGCTCTTCTGCTTAGTAGCTGTTCGTAAGAACACGACTGAACTAGAACTCAGTACAAGCCAAGAGGATATTTAAAATGCTAAATGATGTGCCTGTTCATGAATATTTGCAGGACCCATATAACACTACAGAAAACATGCATTGGGAGTGGAACAAACTCAACTTTGACTGGAATCCTGGGCAGTTTGTCTTTAAGGGTGATATGGATGTCAATGTAAGGACAGCCTCAAAGTAAGTGGGCATTTTTTTTAAACAAATGTAACTTTGAGTACATTTGTAACTTTAAGCCTCATTCCTCTGGCTGTTGTCTATTCTATATTTTTTTGAAGGTATGATGATATCTGTTTCCTGCACCTTCCCAATCTGTGTATGATATTGGACCTTCAGTGGCTTTGCCATGGTAACCCACATGACCATCATTCAGTCATGCTCTGCTGTGCGGATAACATAGCTGATGTAACCTCGGGACAACCACATGACTCCTACAGGGCCTTTCGTTCTGAGAACCTCAACCTCTCCATTACCATGGACCTTAACCAGAACGCTGATGCAGGTTAGAGCATGGCAGAAGATCCACCAGATTTCTTTCTGTTCCTGAACTTGTAAAAATAAAGGTGCTTCAAATGGTTCTTTGAGTCAAGTCATGGAAGTAATTCTTCTTTTGTGGTGAGGGTGATAGAAAAAAATGCTTCTGATGACTCTGCCAGAAAATAAAATAATATTTATAATAACAAAATAATCGTGTAGGTGCCACTGCACAGTAGAAGAGTACACCATCACACCAGAGACTAATATACCTCTGATTGTCTTTTGAACTTCAAAGTTTGATTCTTTTAGCAGTGCCATATGAGTGTGAAGGGCTGTTATTTTGGAAAAGAATATTGTGACCTTTATTATTAACATGCTTCTTTATAGAATAAAAGTTGCTCTTTTATGATATTTCTCAAATGACCTTAGCATATCAGACGAATCAGTAGAGTGTATTGATGTAGGGTTTTAATACTGAAGGGTATATTTGAAGGGTTTATTTGAATTTCAGGGTTTTACTGTAGTGCAAGTGTTTTGGCTGAGCAGAGTGACTAAGTAGCATATTAAACACTGAATAAAATCCCAGAGTTAAATCACCAGTGATACTAAACCATTCCTAAATCACGTTATTAAGTTGTGATCTTTGGTTCTCAAAGCCGTTCTATAATGCCTGTGCCTTTTTTTTTTTTTTTTTTTTTTTTTTTTGCATTTTTCCCCTCAGGACCTTGCCAGCCCCGAATTCTTCTGTACAGCAGTACACTGCGCTGGATGCAGAACTTCTGGGCTACTTGGACCAGCGTATCACGTCCCATCTGTAGAGGCAAACTTTTCCACAGTCTCCGCCCATCCCGCAAGAAGCTTGGCCAGCACTACAAGCAGATGTCATACACAGCTGCATTCCCCCAGCTGCAGGTCTCACACAGGATTTTTAGAAAATCTGTTTATGATCTGTGATCATAATCTTTACAACACCCTGATATTTGTGGTGGTTAAGTGGTTTTATCGGTGTCCTGACTGCTCTTTCCAGGTTCATTACTGGGCGTCCTTTGCTCAGCAGAGAGGAATTCAGCTGGAGTGCAGTAAAGGCCATATTTTCACCAGAGGGTCACAGAGGCTTATTCCACAGGGTAAGAACAAACGTACCGAACACATAAACATACTCTTAATCTTTAGTCTTTCTGTAACTGCATTGTTTCAATGACTATATGCATGTCTGTATGACTACAGCGGGCACAGTGATGAGGAGGTTGATCTCAGAGTGGAATGTGACTCAGATGGTGAGTGAGCTGTCTCTGGTCACTGTCCACCTGATGTCCTCTACCTCAGATGAGACAGCTGACCACCAGATTAACGCCCAAGTGAAAAAGACCCACCTGCTTAGCCTGTCCTCGCTCAGCTACCAGAGACAAAGCAACCGAATTGAGGAGGTAAGACCACATGTGCTCGCACCATTGACAGTGTTTGAGAAGACTACATGGCTGCACTGACTCCCATTGGTGGGGTTATGAAGTCTAAAGTTGACTGAAGTAGAGAAGGCTGTAAATGACAGTTGACTTTGTTATATGATTATATCATAAAGCAATCTGAATACCATTTTTTTGCATAATGCTGCTTTAAAGTTACCAATAACCTGTATTATTTTACACAATGTTTAATGTTGTCAGTTATATCAGTCAGTGTCTTTATCTCTTTATCTGCTCTGTTTTCATTTTCATTGGAGAATGCTTTTTGTAAAATGCATGTATCATAAAAATATAAAAAATGGTTCAACAGAGTAAATGACCACAATCTCTCACATTTAATATTAACGGTCACTGCTGTTCACTTGTTTATGATCATTGACACATTGTCAATGGATTAACCTGTTTCTTACAGTTATTTAGCCTTAATTAGACTTTTCAATTAGTCCTGTCAAAGAAGCAATGTGGCATTTGATCTTTGTCACCTGTGATTTTGTGATTTGTTATGAAAATGATCATCTGTAACCAATCTGTAATCGAATAACCTTTTTATTCTCATAGTCTTTATTAAATCTTTGTCATCACTGTTTCATTTGTACTAGGAGGTCACAAAAGATGAGACCAACTCCTCCTACACTCACAAACTTTGTTTAGTGGACCTCCGTGCTTCCTGGACCACCACCAACAGGAACATTGCCTTTGGCTTGTATGACGGTTACAAGAAGGCAGCTGTGCTGAAGAGAAACCTCTCCACAGAAGCCTTGAAAGGCCTGAGGATTGACACGCAGCTGCAGGCCAAAAAGCTAAAGCGTACTATGTCTACTTATTCCTCTGGTGCCACTCCTTCCATCCCTGTCATCCCTACAATCAGCCGCCCGGAGAAGAGCCAGAATGAAGGTACAGTCTGCTTGGCTGGCTTAAGTTATACCTGTAATTTGACCTCTTTTTCACCTTTATCCTGCTTTGTGCTCTAGGTACTTCCATGCTGCAGAAGCTGATTGAGGAGACGGATAAGTTTGTGGTGTTTTCTGAAGAGGATTCAGGAGTGAGTGACCAGCTTTGTGGAATCGCTGCCTGCCAGACAGATGACGTTTATAACCGCAACTGGTGCATAGAGCTTGTGAACTGTCAGGTATTTATTTTATTTTATTGTTGTTGTTTTATGTTGTGTTTGTACACCACTGTTAATATAGGACACACTGGTGTAACCTTTTGCATGAAATAAAAGTATGTATGGAACAGTAAATTATAAAAAAAATGGTCAAACATTACAAATAAAATTTAATATCCTGAACGCCTCACAATGTTACATGTGCAAATGCCTTAGCAGATAACTTTAGTGCACATTAGTAAACCTAAATGTACAGCAAGCAACTGGTTCATATAATGTAGTCCTTGAGACTTGATGTTATAAGGTATATGTGAGGCAGGTCTTTTCTAAATCATTTTGCTGCTTGATATTGAAGTATCCATGAAATTTATAAACCATCTCCAGTAAACCACAGGAAATAATGATTCGGACATATCACTTGATCATAACATATCCTAGTACACAAACATCATAAGCTGGTGTCCTGATGCTAGACTGTTAAAACATGCAGTAAATATTATTATTCAAAAATGATTTGCTGTAATTTAGTTACTAAAGCTGCCAATTTGGATGAATTAATGAACTACTGCTAATGATGGTAGAACTAGGGCTGGGTGATATCGATATTTATATATTCTGATATTAGGCTATAATCACAAGAAGATAAAGGCTGAGGTGATAGTGTTTATATTGAGTTTTAAATAATGTAGTGTTTCTATATTGTGGAAATACTTTTACTGCTCCCTTGCTCTTCTCTGCCCCAGTTCTCACCTTCTCTTCTACTCTGCTCCCCTCCACACCATTTGTGCTCTCATAAGACTCAGGGATAAAGTATTCGTGTGTGAGAAGAAATGAAGATCAAATTTCAATATGTTTAAATATAGTAAAACTAAACTATCTAAAACTAAATCAGCTAAAACATATCAAGGTTAGATTTGTATTGATAGATTATGACATTCTACAACTTTGTTTTTAATATTTAAATGAAAGATCTTTCAGCATATTAAATCATTACCATTTCCTTACCAATGGTCCATGGAAATGGACTCCTGGCCTTGATACTTTGTGGAAACAAAATATATAAAAAACAATCAGTATAATACAGTTTTAAGTACCGGCAAAATTGTTTGACTTTATAGCCTTTGGCTGAATTGTTGGTCTGTATATTTTATAATAATTTCAGTGTACTGTCAGATGGTATGGCTAAGAGTACTAGACCATCCACAAAGTTCCCTTGTATGAAGATCTCAAATCATATTCTGTCCTAATTTGCTTATGTTTAGATGATGCTAAGGGGCACTGAGACAGCTGGGTGTGTACTGGTATCTGCCGCAAAAGCTCAGCTGCTGCAGTGTGAACATCTCCCAGCCTGGTACAATGACACCCTCAAGCAGAAGACCACGTGGACCTGCTCGCTGGATGGAATGCAGTATTTTGCCACTATGGAACCCAACCCTTCCGAACAAGAGGATGGACAGCTCTGGCTAGAGGTGGGTTTAGCTAATTATCAAACACAGAACTGTTTAATATCATCCTTTTAATATCATACTTTTAACATTGACATTTTTTTGATGGTCATTAGCTTTCTTGTTTGTAATCACACAGGTGAAGAACATTGAGGAGCACAGGCAGCGTAACCTGGACTCTGTGCAAGAGCTCATGGAGAGCGGACAAGCTGTGGGTGGCATGGTCAGCACCACCACAGGTACAGTCAAACAAGCCCTGCAGTGCCTGTGTAGTGTCTTTGGGTCAGGTTTTGACATGAATGCTTATTTTGGCAGCGTCCTCATCTTCTTTCTTTACAAGTGCTTTGGAAATAATGTGCTACCCACTTTTGGCCTCTGTTGATGCACACACTTGTTTTCTGTGTTGAGAGCTCCTCCTGGAAAATATCTAGCCTTCTAAAATTTTGTTTTGATATGAACTACAGCAAACCTTTCATTTTCAGCTGCAAAAACACTAAAACACTGTTTAGTGTCATGATGGTGTGAATGGTTTGATAGTTATTGAAGATGGGTGAGTGTATCCTGCTACTGTCTGCTGTAGAAAATGAGATTTCAAACAAATGTGGCTTTTCTCTAATGTTAGACTGGAACCAGCCATCCCAGGTGCAGGAGACGCAACAAGTCCAGCGCATCATCTCGCGCTGCAGCTGCCGCATGTATTATATCGGCTACAGCCACGATATCGACCCAGAACTGGCTACGCAGATTAAGCCTCCAGAAGTACGCGACCGCCATGAAAAAGAGGATCTGCTCAAGAAGCAGGCTGGTAGGTGTATTCTTAATGTAACATAAATCAAATCAAATTTTATGATATCACATTACACAGGTATAAGAGTGAGTGAAAAAATATAGGTGCAAGTCTCTCGCAGTAGAAAAACAGATGAATAAAAAAACACTCTTCTCTATCACACATTAGTCTTTCATGTATTGTGCTTCTGAATGTGAATTATGCATCTGTTTCTGATATGAATCTTAGGTGCAGTGGACACCTTCACCCTGATTCATAATGAACTGGAAATCTCCACTAACCCAGTGCAGTATGCCATGATCCTGGACATAGTCAACAACCTCTTGCTCCATGTGGAACCGAGACGAAAGGTCAGAGATGGTTTTAATCAGGTTATCTGAAAGCCTACTCTGGGGGGAGATTAAAAAGGATGCATATCTAATCTGCACTGTGCCTCACAGGAGCACAGTGAGAAGAAGCAGCGGGTGCGGTTCCAGCTGGAAATCTCCAGTAACCCAGAGGAGCAGCGCAGCAGCATCCTCCATCTACAGGAAGCTGTGCGCCAGCATGTGGCTCAGATCCGCCGCCTGGAGAAGCAGATTTACTCCAACATAAGGGTCAGTGTCACAAACCACGTGCTTTTCAGGCAAACCAGAGCCGTTAACTGAACTAAGTGTTGGTGGAATACTTTACAGTGCTGTGAAACAATGTTAAACCCCCTGTGGAATCCCAGACATTTTGAACACTGAATGACTTTACATCTTAAACCAAATGACAATGTATATAAAAGGGACGCCGAGGGAACAGAAATGATAGCAGTGTTGTGTATTTTTCATACAGAACTGCTTCAGATCAGTAACATTTGTAAATATCCATTGACATGTAAGGATCTCATAAAGCAGTTTAATGGGATTACATTAGGACTTGCTAAAAGTGAAATATATTATGTTTAAAACATTGTGAAGAAGACTTGTTTGTACTTTGGATTATTGTCCTCTTGCACTTTTTATTCAGTGCACAGACAGATCACCTCACATTCTCTAGAATAATTCTCTGATGCAGAGCAGAACTTGCAGTTCACTTAACAATAGCAAGATATGCAGGTCCTGATGCAGCAAAGCATCCCCAAAACAATCACACTAATAACATATCCAACTTAGTTATTTGGGACACTTTTGTGCAGTACCATATTTTCCGGACTATAAGCTGCACCGGACTATAAGCTGCATGCTGGAAAATAACATATATAAGAAGGAAAAACTGCATCTCGTTATAAGACACATGGTTTAAAGCGTGGAAAAAAATTATAGTCCGGAAAATACGGTATATTTAGTGAACTTAAGTTATTTTCATTCTGAACTATATTGCATGTTTTTACTGTGTTTTTGTAACTGTATCATTAACTGCATTATTGTACAACTAAACTTTTTTTTTTTCTTGTTTGCTTGGCCTCCTCAGTCCCAACCAGAGGAGATGAGGGGAGACGAGTTGTCCGACATAATTTTGCGCCTGCAGAACCAGCTCAACCACGAGAAGACCGATTTGCAGATGAAGAGTGAAGAACTCAACATACTTATCAGGTTATTATTATTATTATTATTATTATTATTATTATTATTATTATTACTGATTCTAGTTATTGGTAGACAAGGGAGCTGATGACCAAAATATTTGGCTATAGTGTAAAAATGGATCAAATCACCATTCCTGTACAGAAACAGTACATACATACAAACAAATAAAAACACATACACTTTGCTTGTGAACTTCATCACTCTTTCTCTATAAAGTACTGCCACTCATATAACCAATATTTAATGTCAGTCAGTGTTGTCAATGTTTTGGATAGAGTGCAAAGCAGTATTGAGCTGGATGAGGCATCTTCCCACATTTTCAGACCGTTAAGACAAAAAACACATCAGAAGGTTCCACTGTGTTAATCAGATCTGAAAAAATCATACTTGGTGTGGAAGTTGGTATTTAGAATAGCAAAATTAAGATGCTGAACCCTAATACATTTAATAATAAGTGTATGTACGGATATCAACCTCTTCCAGGTGTTTCAAAGACTTCCAGTTGCAGCGGGCAAATAAGATGGAGCTGCGGAAACCTCCAGAAGATGTGAGTGTGGTACGCCGCACTGAAATCTACTTCGCTCAGGCACGTTGGTGCCTCACAGAAGAGGATGGCCAGCTGGGTATTGCTGAATTAGAGCTGCAGAGGTTCATGTACAGCAAGGTGGGCCTCAGAGTGTAAAGTACAGGGCAGAGGTTGCCTGTCTCACATAGTGAAATGCAACTGCAGTACGAGGCAGTTCTAGTACAAAGATCTCTAATATCAATGCTTTTTCCACAGCTGAACAAATCTGACGACACAGCAGAACATCTCTTGGAACTTGGTTGGTTCACAATGAATAATCTTCTTCCCAATGCTGCTTACAAGGTAATGCCAGAATGATTGAATATGATCTGCTTTACTAAATGAGGCACTATTTATCAAACTGCCTTTCAGGGAGATGAGTAAAACAGTGGACTCCAACCCTGCTCCTGTAGAGCTACGTTCTAGCAAATTATGATTCTAACCCTAACACACTGCACGAGAATAATTGCTGACATCAGAAGTCCATGATTGGTCGGGGTCCAGAGGGAGAGAAATTGGCTTGTCACATGCCTCGGAGGAAACGTGAACAATTTTTCCCCCCTGGCGCCCGAAAGCAGACACGGGATGTGGGAGACAACTTAGGGGGATGGGTAATTGGCATGTCTAAATTACTAGGGGGCGAAAACCAGAAAATTGGCATAAATAATAAAAAAAAGTGCATGATTGGCTGAAAAGGGTGTGTAACACATGGGGTGGAGTTGAAACCTAGCTCCCGAGGAGGAGGTTAGGAGACTACTGAACTAGTGGTCAAAAATCTAGATTTGTTGTAAAATGTAAACCAGAAATGTGCTTAAATTGATCGTAGATGGTGTAAAAATTAAAGAACTGTTTGTGTTATCACAGTGGCAACATTTATATATAAACATTTAGTTGCTGTTTGTGGTTCCCTAATATGGTTCTCCACCAAAAGCTGTCTAAAAATAACACTTATGTGCAATATAAATTCCACGAAGTCATTATTGCTGGTTCAGATTCTAGTACCGTTTTCTTAGTCTTACAAGTCTTTTGCTTGATTTCTCTTGTGCAGCATGTGAGGGTATGTATGGTGCTGGTAATTTAGCATGCTTGCCATTTGATGTCATCCTCCCCATTTCAGCCATATGAAGCTTCCACTGTCTGATCAAGAAAACCTGGAAGGACTTACTTTTCCATTTACAATAGGCTTCCATCTTCATCTGTGATCTTGTTGTGGCTTTCTTTTTTTATTCATCTTCCATTGGGTTGATGCCAACATCTGCATTTTCTGTTTTGATTTTGTGTCTTGTTTCAGGAAGATTTTGGTGTGTATAGTGTTTTGAACATGATCAGCTTTATGTTGGCGAACAGTAGAGGAATTCTCTAAACCTGAGGCACATCGTAGATTTGTGTTGCTGTTTCGTGCTCTAGGTGGTGTTGCGTCCCCAGAGCTCCTGCCAATCAGGGCGTCAGCTTGCCCTCCGCATCTTCAGCAAAGTCCGTCCACCTGTGGGCGGAATTTCTGTCAAGGAGCATTTTGAGGTAATTTGGCTGGCATTGCAATAGGACTGCATAATACTGCCATTTACTGTTTATTGATGAATCTGGACACACTGTTACTCATTTGGTTGTAGTTGTTTAAAAATGGGCTGAAAATATAGCTAGTAGATATATAGTTATTAAATGGGCATTGATATTACACTAATGTCTGCTAAAAATAGCAGATCTGAAATGGGAGAAGAAAAAGAATGAATTCAGTTTTGTTATGAAACAAATCTAACCTAAAATGTCTTACATTCACATTGTAATGTTAGCTGTGCATTTAATCCTGCAGGAAGTGTATAAGAATAAATATGTGATAGTTTGTAATAGTTTGTAATTGTAGGATATATAGTGCTTACAGTATGTAGCAGCATAATCACAGTACGCTATCCTTCTATATCACGCAGCCCTGATTTGTACCCACGCTTCCACTGTAAACATATCCACTTGGATGTGGTTTGCAGTCTGTTAACCTATACTTTCACAATTAGGTCAATGTGGTGCCGCTTACCATTCAGCTCATGTACCAGTTCTTCAAGAGAATGATGGGTTTTTTCTTCCCTGGGAGAAATGTAGAGGAAGAGGAAGTTGGGGACGAGGAAGACAAGTTTCGTCTGGTCACTACAGGTCTGATTTTACATACTAAGATGAATAGACTTTAAATGACTTTTCTCTTCTCTGAATAGTCAGCGTCCTGACATCCAATCCACTCAGTTCGCTGGTCAATGCTTGCTGGATTTTCTTTTCTTTCTTTCTTTTTCTTTTTTTTTTTTTTTCTTTTCTCCCCACCCAACAGCTTTTCCTCTGGGGTTATTGGATTTCTAATTGCTGTGTGTTATGTCACACCAATGGCCCTGGCCTTGCTATTAAAAGCTCAGCTCTCATTCGACATTGATTGAGTCTGGTCATGATTCAGGGTCACCCTGATAGTGTGCACTATAGAATGTCTCTCCAAATCTCTTCTCTTCCTTCGGTGATCAGGTGTTGTAAAGCCAAGGCAGCTGTCTGAAGACTCCATTGCAGGGCTGGGCACCAGCAAAGGGGTCACACAGGGGATAAATCGCACAGCAGGGGTCAGGAGATCCTTCCGGAAGCCACCTGAGGTAATGTCACATTTTGTCTTTGGTTTCAGTAAATAGTTGCTGCTGTGCATCACTGACACCTGGCTGTTCAGCAAACTTGCCACCACCCACGAGACTCAGTCCAGACTAATTAAATGGATAATTTTGATTTTATTGATGAAACTTCTTGATTAGCAGCAGCTTGTTCCTTTTATTTTCTGAATGAGTCCAAAAGAACTAAATATTTGTTTTCAGCATCCTGTTGATGACATTGACAAGATGAAAGAGAGAGCTGCTATGAACAACTCTTTCATCTACATCAAAATTCCTCAGGTTCCCCTCTGTGTCAGCTACAAGGTGGGTGGAGGACTGAACTCTAGTAAAATTTCACCTCTTCAGGATGGTCATCTGAAAGTGATGCTGATATTTGTTTCTGTATTGTAATTGTGCAGGGTGAGAAGAGCAGTGTGGACTGGAAGGATCTGAACCTGGTGCTGCCATGTTTGGAATATCATAATAACACCTGGACCTGGCTGGACTTTGCCATGGCTGTGAAGAGAGACAGCCGAAAAGCTCTGGTTGCTCAGGTACTGAACATAACACTACGGTCAGACTCTGGCCGTTAAACACACAAACGTGTGTATATATGTTTTTGTACATCCAGAATCCACCATAAATTGAAGTTTTTTAAATTATTGTTTAAAATGTCCAAAGAGTAAATGCAAAATCCACTTTGGATGTAAACTTGGGAAAAACAGAGAACACTGTGACTCCTCTGGAATACCTAGGAAAAAGCCGTACCCTCTCCTATCACATGGCTGATGTAACTTGTCCCACCCACAAACGAAAGTGTTTGTCAGGGTTTTGCTCTGTTCAGTCAGAAAATTTTCAAGCAAAAGTTAATCTGACCACTCACGACCCAGAGCTAAGAAGTTTGCTCATCTGTCTATCTCTTTTGGTTGCCTTTCGGTTTGTATGTTTGTGTGATGTTTGTCTTTTATTCACTTCACATGTATGTGTGTGCCCTGGTTGCACATGCAGCAGTGAAGTGAGTGTTAGCTTTTTGAAGGTTCCTACACACAAAGCTGAGTAATGTTTTTAGTGATCAGCACAGCCTTGAAAAATCATTTTGTGAATCTGGCAGATGGTATGTAGAATTACCAGGTTAATTTCTTGCTGCTTGCACCTACACTGTTAGTGCTGAATGAGATATGTAGCAGGGTATTAGTTTTACAGGGATGTGGCGGGAACGATGTAGGGATCTATGGGAACTATGCTCATTAGAATATGAGAACCATGTCCAAACAGTTCTCAGATTGGATCAGTGGCGTTTGTCATTCAGACTGTTTTTTTTGTTTTGTTTTTTTTTGTTGTTTTTTTTTGTGCAACACTCTTTTAATATAATGTGAGCATCTGAAACGCTTCCTTGGAAGCCAGGATGTTGTCTAAAATGCTGATTAGATTGGTATGATTTTAGAGGCATGCTGTTTCTGCTCAGCAAAAGCAATGTTTCATGGTTGGCCTTCAGCGTCATCAGAAAAAATGTCTGCTTATTCAGTAATGAAGCAGATTTTGGCCGTTCATGGTCACATCCTGTTTAACCGGACTTATGTTAGATGTGAATGTGTGCACTTCTCTGTAAAATGCCATTTAAGACAAGAGTGAATGACTCATAGCCAGGAATAGGTTACCACTAATGCACTGGGTGCTTAGTGCAGAGTGGTCTAGATGTACCTCATAGACCGTCAGTTCGGTGTAGGTCTTATTAACTACATTTACCTGCACACGAATGGTTAGATATTACTGTGAGATGGTCTAAGCTATGGTCTAAAGTCTAAGCTATGATGATGTTAAACATGGCTTGATTCTCATAGTCCAAAATGAGTTAAGCTTAGTCTTAGCTTGTGTTTCAGGCACATATGCACTGGACCATTTGAGTTAGACTTGTGCTGGGGTGAACACTGAGTGGAGCTTTGTGGCATTTTCTGTAGACACACATGTGATGACTGGTTTTGGGAAGTGGAGCACACTGAAACATCAGTCATGAAAGGCTGCATTTTTACAAAGCAGATGAGCTGTCCCTCGTGTCGCATATTTGGATAGAAACATTTAATAGAAGGGTAATGTGATGATCCCTAAAAATGATCAAGGTATTGGTCAATATTTTAATTATCGCAACAAACATAAACACACCCCTCTACAAACCAAATAATGTCAAGTTTAGGAAGACAATAGAATGGAGTCCAGTTCTTTTAGTTTGCTCACTAAACTGCAGTGTGAAACCAGAACTAACTGGACCAAAAGAATACAATGTGAAAAAAACAACCATGAACGATGGTTCAGATCTTGGTCCGGATTGCAAACACATGCAGCTTGTATCTGCACTAAACTTCCTATTATCTTAAACAACTGTACTGAATACAGTGTCCAGTGTGAAAACCCACCTGTACTAACAACTTCTCGTCATTTCCCTTCATTCCTCTTATCCTCTTGGTCCTGATGGATAGATGATAAAAGAGAAGCTGCGCCTGAAGCCGGCTGCAGTCTCAGAGTCTCGGGGGAAAGTGGCCGAAGGGAAGGCAGACAGCAGCGTGCAGCAGCAGGAGGAGGATGAAAAGGCCAGGCTGCTGATCGGCCTCAGTTCCACAGACAAGAGCTCTAGCAAGAAGAGCATCTTCAGTCGACGCAAGTGACTTTCCACGTACTAGACACACTCACCTGAGTCCTGCTGCCTGTGCCTGATTCCCTTAGTCTCTGAAGAGGTAGTGGACCATGAGGGAGAGTCACGCATAGCTTCATGCTGACAGATAATATGAGTGCTCTCCTCTCCACCAGAGGTGCCTTCAGAAGTCCAAGCTGGCTATGGACAGATGTGACCAATCCTGAGGAGATGTTCCAGTAAAGGAAGGTTTGAGAATCACACTACTGTCTTTAAAGAGGCAGAATACTTAGGAATCAACATTCGCAGGGTCATGCACTCTGATAGTACTATTGTAGTTCAGAACACTACATTCACTACATTTCAAACCCTCAAGAAATTAAAGGTTTTTAAATTCATTTCACACGTTAATTATGAGTCTCTCAGCATCTGCACCACTGAAATGAAACGATTCCGTTTTGATGACTGCTGACGTATCTCCTGCAGGCTCAGGAGACTCTAAAGGGAAAATCTTTCAGGCACAATTTTCTACACCTTGCTTGGAAAACCACAAGGGATCAACAGTGGGTTTCACTCTGCAAGTAAACACTGTATGCAGTATTTCAAACAAACTGATACCCATTCCCATTTACGTACCCAATGCCTTTACCACCGAATAAACACCCTCAAAAGCCCTTAACAGATTTGCTACCTTAAAGCTTAAGATTTAACTGTAATTCCAAACAAGTCAAGTATGTAATATTACATTGTTGACCTCAGATTTACTGTACTAACAACATATTTGTGCAATACCTAGATCTCACATCTGTCTGGTATGGTGTTTGTGTTATGATGTTGCTGTTTGTGGGGAGCTTTACTGTTTGTAATTTTTGGAGCACTCTCAATAATGCTATTTTTAACACTGTGGCACTTTGGAAGTTGTTTTATTGTGGTGTTTTTTGTATCCTTTCGTTTCAATTTTGATGTTAAGATGCAACTGATTATTGTTTTTCAGCTTCTGAGAGAAAAAAATGTTAAGAGATTTATTTCAACCTAAAAAAAATGTTGTATTTTTCCTGTCATTTCAGAGCATTAGCTCTGTGGGGACTTTTTCTGTAACTTGAAGGGCCGTCAGGCTTTGTAAATGAATTGTCAGCATTAAAATTGAAGCCCCAATAATCTTCTGTTGTTGTGCTCTTTTAAAGGCATGATTCTACAACACTTAGTGTTTTTAAGTGCACTTAATAACCTGTTTGTAATTGGATTTCTGCACTTACCTGATTATTCAATTGGTAATATAAGCAACATTTGTGTTGTATTGTCTAGAATGTTTTCGCCATCATTACACTATCGATAAATAATTCAGAAAAAGTTTAAAAAGCTTTAATACACAATGAAACTACAGGTATCATTTTGCTGAACATTTGTTTTTATGAAATTAAACAAGCATGCAGTTTAAACAAATATCACGTTCATTTATACAGTGCTTTTAGTACAAGATGTCACACAGCAGCTTTAAAGAGATCCGTGTAGAATCCTCAGGTGAACAAACCAATGACAACCATGGCACAGAAAAACGTCCTCCAAGTGAGAAGAAGAAAGTCTCTGAAGGGAAACTCATCCTTCTCTGGTAAACAGTGGATTGGAAAAGAGCCAATGTATGTATATGGAAATAGTTCATGGATACACGGTAATGAAAAACGAATAAAGAAATACAACCTCAAACTACACAGAAACCCTTCAGTTCAACCACCAATAATCAGTGTTCATTTTGCAAGTCTTATCAGGGTGAATTACATGCATGGATTGTCATGTTAATATGAATGTGTAAAGAGCTCAATCCTCACTGTAGTTATGTTACTAGTAATTGTTTTTGAATGGATCAGTCTCTTTCGGGGAATAGGTTGAACTGGTGGTGTCCTCTGGCTCAGTCATGGTGGTGTGGATCTGTAGGGCAGAGGCAAGGACACATGGCATCATCAAAAAAACAGGAGACCTCTTTAGAATGGCCTGGCTAAAAAGGGAGACACAGAAGGAAGCACAGACTAGAGGACTGTTAGATATCAGTGCTCCATCATCAACAAACCCGACTACTACACCAAACTCTTGAACCCCCAAAAATCTCTGTCTCTGAACCTGCAGAACTGCATCTTTCATCTTTCAAGGATCCTGGCTACCAAAAGCTTGATGGACTTAAAGACTGAGTCCTGACCAGTGACCGGTCCAAATGTGAAATTATCACTAGCCCTACAGTGGATTACACAAGTACATTAAGTAAATTCTGACTTTTACCAAAAACAACAACAACAATGGGCTCCTCTTAACCAACTGAATATAAATTTAGTTGATGATTACCAACCAGACTATAAAAAACATCAAAGTGTTTCTGGCTCAAAATCACCACTGGTGGAAATTTGATAAGTCACAGTTAAGGGGGAAATATGGAAATTAAAGCAAGAACTTGTTTTATTCAGTAAATAAATGACTAAGAGCATTTTTGTCTCATGCTTTTGATCTGCTTTAAGGACGTTTCTGAAGGGGTCCCAAACTGTCATGCACCACTGTATGTGTATGTTTTCTGCAGAGGATTATTTTCTTCCTGAAAATATTAAGACTTTATCATTTGATCATCTCAGGATGATCTATATGTACACAAAAAAAAAACATCATTTCTAGGACAAATACATGGTGTTTTCTGGCACATATTCAGTTGTTGTGATACAGATACTGTGTATGATCCTGGTATTTTGTAAACATGCTGTAAATATTTTAGAAAATCTTCATATGGCTGATATTCAGTGGAGGGGCGGAGCTATAATCCGTGACTCATGAATATTAATGGTGTGGGTTGGTCAAAGCAGCCCTCGCAGCTCCAGCATGGATCAATGCTCTGGGATGTGTGTCTGTCTGCGCCCCCTGAAATGCATGTGATCTGTGAAGCGTCGACATGTGAAGCATGGTGCAGGTTGTGAGCGGTGGAGCAGGTCTGTGCCACAGTGCGGGATTTGACGGCTGTTCTCCGGTGGCCTGTTGTTGACACGGTGTGATGGGTGTGCGATGGGTGGTGTCAGGAGCAAGAACAAGGTGAGGAGACCCCCCTGAAGGACATCTGTTCACCTTTTCCCAGTGATCCCAGTGTGGTAAGACTAGTGTGTTTGGTGGTTTAGGTGGGATTTGCAGTTAAATGAAGGGGGTCTGGACAATGGTGGGCTGTAGTTTTATATAAGATGGTCATCTGATGTAAAAGGCTGGTTTTGTCAGAGCAGGGATGCAGACAGTGTGTGTGTGTGTGTGTGTAAGCAGTGAAGTGATGTAATGTGGAATGAAATGAGCCTCAGGCTGTCTGGATGTTGGAGAGTGTTGTTTCTGATAGAATCCGAGCTTTTTTCTGGTTCCTCAGTCAATAAAGGTGCCCATCAGGTGTGAGTTACAGATGTGTGCAGATGTGTGTATCTGATTGAAGTCTTGGGGGTCTGAGGAACCACTGATCTGCCTTGTGGTTTTGATGTCTTTGTGTCTGAAACAGGCCTCAGTCTCGCTGGTGGAGAAGAGATGTGCGTCCAGCAGACAGAGGTTTTGCTCTCTCCGGGGTGGGCTTGTTCAGAACAGTCCATTAAAGCACAGGAGTGTCCAGCACACAACATCCCACATCTGTGATCAGACCCAGAGCACAGAGTTGAACCCTCTGCCCGCCTCTACCTCCATGTTCCTGCCCGAGTTTCCTCATCGTGTTGGGGGAAATGTGCATTTACAGGTATAATGTTCTCTGAACAGATCAGCAAAAGGGGATTTCTTAGGATTTCCTCTCAAAATGCATCTCCACCATTTCCCAGTACGTTACCGTTGATGCTCATTTTGTAAGTGAAATATGTGCATCTGAAGAACGATTGCTCTCAGAGTCCACTAGGCCAGGGTTTCTCAACCTGTGGGCCGGGGACCACCAGTGGGCCATGCACAGTGGTCTAGTGGTCCCCCATACTGGGCTGGTAAAAGCACTTTAAATAATAAAAGTATTTAAATTATAATTTAGTATTCGTGAAAATTTAGAGATCAGCTGTGTTCAGTATACATAACATGATATGAACAGAATTGTTGCAAATTAAACAGCATCAGTTTGGGACAACGCAGTCTAGTTATAAACAGGTGGGCAGTGAGATGCAAAAGTTTGAGAACCCCTGCACTAGGCTACATGTTTGTAAACTCAGCTTTTCGGTTTTCTCCCGTTCAGTAACTATACAGACAGCTGAAACCAGTGCAGACTGTCCTCTTGCTACTTACTGATAAATCCCTGTGCCATAATAGACAAAGTATCCCAAGAAACCTTCTGATTTGTTTCATAATTAACACAAGGAAGTAATTACTTATTTATGATAGTTTAATAATGTTTTATGCAAACAATAAACTATTTCATTCCGATTTTAATTAAATGTGTAATAGATGAGGAGATGTGTGTGTGTGTGTGTACACAGTACAGGCCAAAAGTTTGGACTCACCTTCTCATTATTAATTCTCATTATTAATTTGCATTTTATTGCATGAAATAAGTATTTGATCACGTACCAGCCAGCATGAATTCTGACTCTCACAGATGGCCTCCTTCTCTGCACTCATTACCTGCAGCCTTTGACAAAGTAGACCACAAGTTCCTCCTGTCAGTCTTCAGTAGCCTTGTAATCACTGGTTCTGCATTGCGAATGTTTACATCATACCTGGAAGAGCATTCTTACCAGATAACAGAGCACGGTGCCGTATCTGCTCCATGCAGATTCTCCAATGGTGTTCTACATGGCTCAGTCCTCAGTCCTCTTCTCTTTTCTCTCAACACTACTTCTCTTGGTAAAGTAATCTCTTCTCATGGGTTTTCTCACGACTGCTATGCCGATGACACTCAACTCATCCTTTTTCCCACCTTCCGACACCCAGGTCTCATCCCGTATCTCAGCTTCCCTCTCTGATGTCTCATCATGGATGACAGCGCATCAACTCAAACTCAACCCCAGCAAGACTGAACTAATATTCATTCCTGGAACCAATTGTCCTTATCCTGATCTCACCATTACCCTTGAGAACTCACTGGTCACTCCATCTACAGAAGTGCAGAGCCTCTGTATAGTTGTGGATGACCAGTTATTGTTCTCAGCTCACATTGCAAACCTGACTCGGTCATGCAGATTTCTGCAGTTACTGCAGCTCGCTTCTAGCTGGCCTTCCTATGTGGACCATCAGACTCATCAACTTGCATCTCATCCAGAATGCAGTGGTGAAATTTGTCTTCAACATCCCCAAATTCAGTCATGTAACTCCTCTGCTGCGTTCCCTTCATTGGCTCCCTGTAGCTGAACATCAGATTCAAAGCCTTGATGCTGACCTACAAAGCCAAAAATGGACCAGCACCTCCATACATGATGGCAATGGTCAAAACTCGAGCTGTACCAAGAGCCCTTCGAGCTTCAAGTACAGCTCGCCTTGACCCACCGTCCCTTAAAGTGCAAGAAAAACATGCATCCAGACTCTTTTCTGTTCTGGCATCAAAATGGTGGAACGAACTTCCCCTGGGGGTCCGAACAGGGTGTCCCTCACTGTGTTCATACGCAAAATGAAGACCCATCTGTTTCAAGAGTATTTAACTTCATAAACATTTATTTTGAACCTTGTTAGTCCCCAATTTGACATTTGTTTTTGACAGGATCTAAGTGTAAGAAATCTCTGGATTCTAGCCTCTTCTACTAGCTAAGGATATTTTCTGAATGAACAGCAAAGCACTTTTTAAGTCGTTCTGGATAAGGGCATCTTCCGGATGCCATAAATGTAAATGTAAATATATTAATTGCACTTGTTTGAACTTGTTACCTGTATAAAAGTCACCAATCAGTCATACTCCAACCTCTCCACCATGGCAAGACCGAAGAGGTAGCAGGGACAAAACTGTAGACCTGCACAAGGCTGGGATGGACTACAGGACAATATGCAAGCAGCTTGGTCAGAAGGCAACAGTTGTTGGTCCAATTATTAAAAAATGGAAGAAACACAAAATGACTTCGGTCTGCATTGCAAAATCTCACCTTGTGGGGTAAGTAAGATTCTGAACAAGGTCAGGAATCAGCCCAGAACTACATTGGAGGACCTTGTCAATGACCTGAAGAGAGCTGGGACCGTAGTATCAAAGATTACCATTAGTAACGCACTATGTTGTCATGGATTAAAATCCTGCAGTGCACACAAAGACCGCTTGCTCATGCCAGCACATGTCCAGGCCAATTTAAAGTTCCCCAATGACTATCTGGATGATCCAGAGGACCCATGAGAAAAGATCATGTGGTCAGAAAAGACATTGAGAAATTTTGGTATCAACTCCACTTGCCACATTTGGAGCAAGAAGAAGGATGAGTACAACCTCAAGACACCATCCCAACCATGAAGCATAGGGCTGGAAACATGATAGGACAACTGCACTGTATAGAAGGGAGAATGGTGAGGGTCATGTATCGTGTATTTTGCACAGCAATCTCCTTCTCTCAGTAAGAACACTGAATATGGGTTGTAGCGGGGTCTTCAAGACACAGCCAGAGCAACTAAAGAGTGACTCTGTAAGAAGTATTTCAAGGTCTTGGAGTGGCCTAACCAGTCTCCAGAACTGAACCCAATAGAAAACATTTGGATGGAGCTGAAACTTGGTCAAGAAGTAGAGGAAATGTCTGACCTCTGTAATTGCAAACAAAGGTGTCTATACCAAATATTAAATTTGTTTTTTCCATTGTATAAAATTTTATTTCATTGTATCAAATCAACTTTATTCATGCAATAAAATGAATTACCATATTTTCCCGACTATAAGCTGCACCGGAATATAAGCTGCACCCACAAAGTTTAAAAAAAAACCTGGAAAATAACATATCAGAAGAAAAAGCTGCACCTCGCTATAAGCAGCACGGTTTAAAGCGTGGAAAAAAAGTAGTGGCTTATAGTCCGAAAAATACGGTATATAAAAATCATTCAATGTGATATTCTGGATTTTGTTTTTGATACTGTGTCTCACAGTTGAATTGTACCTATGATGAAAATTGCACCTCCAAATTCCAACTCCACCTTTGTAAAAGGGAAAACTTCAGTGTATCAAAATATTAAGAATAATATAAAAGAATTAAAAGAATAAAAATAATCACAGTTTAAAGTGTAAAAAATGTTTATATATATATATAGAAAGAGAGAGAGAGAGAGAGAGAGAGAGAGATAATACAGTGACAGGTTAATACACTAAAAGGTTAAGGATTTAAGGATATTTTCCCCACAAACTTAAAATTAAAATGTATTATTAACACAATAATGTGATGATGTTCTTATTTATGTGCTTGTGCTAATGTAGTTTGAACTTGAAGCCTCGTGTGCCACCAAAGTCTAAAGAGATCATTTTTGTACTGTATCCTACTTCAGAAGCACATACTTCACCGTCTTATGAAATATATGATAATGATATGATCACAAGCATCATTCTGCCATCATGATTGCAACTTCATGCTGACAATGTCTTTCCATTCAGGTCACAGGTTTTATTGCTAAAGGCTCATTCGGTCCTATTTTGAAAGCAAAAGACTGGACAAAGAACAAGACCTATGCTATTAAGGTGAAGCCTGCTTTGGTGACTGTTAACACATAACCACTTTATGCCGTGTTTGGAGTAAACATGGAGTGCAGTTTAACTGTCGATCTGTCCATTTGTTTTTGTTTACTGCTAGGTTTTACCCAAATCTGAGGTTCTGAGACTTGGCGTTCTGGAGC
Organism: Acestrorhynchus altus; assembly: GCA_034509495.1. Classification (NCBI taxonomy): domain Eukaryota; kingdom Metazoa; phylum Chordata; class Actinopteri; order Characiformes; family Acestrorhynchidae; genus Acestrorhynchus; species Acestrorhynchus altus. Next base: position 19,492,018 of record CM067517.1, on the reverse strand, counting down.
AGTCTAAGGAGGAGGTTATAATCCAGGTGAGAACCAGCTGTGTTTTTTCTGTCTCTGTACAAACAAGTTGTCATGGAACAGAGTCTCGATTCATTTTAACATAAATTTAATAAATGCTGGTAATAAAATTCTGGTCTGGAATCTGGTTTCTTAACAAAGTACAACGTTTTAAGACCATTTCATTGAAATGTGCCATACAATGCACTTATTGAATCTTACATTGTTCTTTGATTTATGAATTATGTCACATTGGTTAAGTAACCAGTAATCAAGCCTATTTACAACCTTATCCTTTTTCTTCATAGCACTGGTAGGTTCATGAAAAAGTAGGAGCTTTGTTTGGAGCCCATAGTCTTGTACTTGTAATGTGAGCATAAATTGTAATTTTGTTTTGTAAATATTCTCAGTCTTAGCGGAAAGTGTTGTTGAACTCTTTGCGGTGACATATGAACTGATGACCCAATTGGCTTGATTCAGCTTTTAGCCAAATCCCCAAACAATGTTTTCCCTGCTGTCCCTACTTTTTCTGGCTGCAGCTTCCTGGCTTGCCATATTGGACTGCGGTTCTGCAATGCTAGCAGGGCTCTTGCTCCCTTGGGAGTCTAAATAAAATGAGCTGCAATATAACAATTTTGGAATTGGTCCATCTTACAGTTCTGTATTGTTTCCAGATGTTCTGTTCGGTGAAGGGCAGAGCAGTGTTTGAGGTCACGTTAATGCATTTTTATTCCAAAGTATGTTCAGCTTCTGAATTTACTGAATATATTCTGTGACTATTTTAATAGTTAAAAATTAAAGACTGTTTTCCATAGAAACATGACCTTTCTCTTATAGTACGTTTGGCTGGAAAACAGATTCTAAGCTTACCTAGATGTTAGTACCTTTAACCCATATTAGGGTCTGAGGTCAAAACCTGATTTGATTCGATTTGAAATGTCATTAGTTTGGCTTTGATAAAATAAAGCTTTGAAATGCTTCACTGCTTGCAGCACCAAAAACGAAACTCCTAGAACAGTGGTCTTAAACCCTATTCTTGGAGATCAGCCTACCTTCAGACTTTAGATTCAACTCCAGTCCACCCCTCTACGAATCACTCACTACAAATGTTCAGTTTTGATTGACGGTGACACCTGCTGGAGGGCACATCTCAAGAAAAAGAATTAGTGACCACTGTCCTACAATTTAAGCGTCTTTCTCTTATTCCGTGGTTATGCCTGAACTTTAGTTTGAAACTGCACTGGATGAGAAAATATCACATGGAGCATTGCCAGCAGTCACATCAGCCGTTCATTCCAAACACATCTACAGAAAGCATTCTCATTTCATGCTCTTTTTTTAAACGTTTCCTTAGCAGTGTTGGGCTCATGTCATAACTGGTGTGTTCTCCTCATTCAACGCTTGCGACTTCAGTGCTTCATCTCATCTGCTTTGTTGCCTGTTGTATTGTAGCGGCAGCTCAGGCATCCTTTCCTCCTCAGTCTGGAGGACTGTTGGCAGAGCCAGCGCAATCTCTTCATCAGTGAGTCACTCAGCCCATATCCCACCCTTTACTCCATCTGCCATCCCCTCCTCACACTGACCGTGCTCTCCGATTGACCAAGAATGGAAGTTATGTTGTATGTATTGAAAATGACTGTAGGAGTTGTTTTGCTGTCATGTTGATTGTTTTTGTTTGTAATGATTCCACAGTGAGTGTTATAGTAGAGTTCGTACAGAAAGTCTGTTCCCCACAGGTGGAGGGCAGCAATATCTCAGAATTGCAAAAGATAAAATTTCTGTATGCCAAAATAATGTTATCTCTTCAAATAGCAACTTATGTTGATGTTTTTTAGTCACTATTTCTGCAAGTAAATATTTCCATGTAATTCAATATTTAAAAAAAATGTAATTTAATCATAATTTTAAAATACACTCCCTGACCTATTTATTTATTTATTCATTTATTATTTCTTGGTCATACAGTTGTTTAGAAAGCCAATCCCGTGCCATCTGTGAAATGCATAGCGTCATGCAGATACGGACCAGCTTCACATAATGTTCACAATGTTTGGATAATGTGCGACACTCCGGCCAGAAAGGTTAATAAAGTATCCACTTCATCCCATAGACTCTTGTTAGATCAGCCCTGTAGACTCTAATGTGACTCGCTATGTTTTAGGTGTTTTGAGTTCCTTCAGCTTTCTGATTTGATTGTACAGCTACCAATCAGAATGCACTTCTACCTATACCTGCCTAATACTCATTCCATCAGGTATTCCTACAGCGTTACACATAAGTGATTCAATACGGATATAATAGTGGATTATATTGTTGTTGATTATGAAAAAGCGGAGTCTCGTTGTGTACAACAAGCAAGGTAGGTTGCCAGTAAATGTACACAGAACAGTTTTAAGACCCCCAGCAGCTCAACCATCCCTGATACACTTTTACTTGATATTACATTGTTGATATCAGTGATAGTCCTTTGTTGATTCTTCTGGTGCTAACAGACAGGTATCTGATGAACTGTGTAGCCACAAATGGACTACAGTGGGTAATTCTAAACTTTTTCTAAAGTTTGTGTCATTTAAATCTATTTTTTTTTCAGTGTGCGACTACTGCAGCACTGGAGATCTGTACACTTACTGGACCCTGACTGGCCACTTTGATGAGATGGAGATACGAGTATTTGCTGCTGAACTTGGCAGTGCTTTAAGTGAGTGACCCTTATAAACATCAGAACCAACAACCTCTTCATGTTGCTAATCAGAACATTTGAATTCATATGACATTCCTCAAAGTTTCGTTCCACTTAAATGTGAAAATTGCTACCAAATGCTGCCTTTACATCACTCTTCCTTTGACGTATAGGTTTCATGCATGACTTTGGAATCATGCATAGGGATGTGAAGGTATGAGCTCACTATGCCACTTTTCTGTCTGGTGCCTGTGTGATTGCTGATATACAAATGAGCTGTTGTTGTTTGTCTTGCAGATGGAGAACATCCTTTTAACAGAGCAAGGTAAACTAGTCCTGCCTGCAGTACTCATAGTAAACATTAGAGGGCCTCATAGCAGCAGTGATGCTGAGAACATAGCATTTAAAGGGTGTTGCATTTAATGGTGGGTGAGAAACAATGTAGTCAAGCATTGCTTCTCTGTGTGATTAATGTGTATGAGATTCATACATTGTCTACTTGAAACCACTGGAGGTTTGATACAGACTGTATGCCAGTAATGGAGCAGAGCGAGGCACAATGCCGAAGTATTTGAGCAATTACATGTGTTGTTTCTGCCGTCAACAGCTGGTCGGCATTTAGTGATGTTTTAAACCTGCAGTTGTGATAATGGATGGAGGGCCATGGTCTAACAGTCAGTCAAAACTCTGGCAAAGTTATACACAATTGAGCTTTCCATCCTAAATACATGTAATAAATACATGACTTCTGTATTATTATTATTATTATTATTATTATTATTATTATTATTATTATTAATAATAATAAAGTCATTTTGCAAGGCAACATTTTCTTAATGTAATTTTAATTAGTGATATGTTACCATTGATGTACTAGAATATCATTTGCTTATCTATAAACACATGTTACTAGTTAAACATTCAGTTAAAGCTCTATGGTTATTCCAATAAGTAGGAACTGTAATTTCAGATCTCAAGACTGGAATTCTGTAAATGAAAAATGATTAGTGCAAATGCTAATTCAATTGTCTTTTATTTAGTTCTGAATAGATGTACTTTAATATTTACAGTTTCAGATCTCAAAAATGGCTACAAATCAGTTTTTGGTTATTCTTATTGGTATCTAAATGTAAAATATTTATCAAGTCCAATGAAATTTATTTGTTTCACGGTTTTTACATATGATGTCACATAGCAGCTTTAGGGAAGTAAATTAAAAACACAAAGGATAAAGACATAAATGCCCCAGTGAGGAAACAAAAAGTTGATAAAGGCAAAGAAGAACTCCCTCAGACCTGGAGAAAGAAACCGTGGGAGGAACCAGGCTCACGTGGGGGGACCAATCCTCCTGTGGTCAAACTGCTCATACATTATTGATAAGATCAGGACTATCTGCCTGAATGTCAGGCCTTTTTCAGTTATATTCAGATTCACACTCTGTCTTCTGGATTTGGACCACACAGAATACTAATAAATGCAAATAACTGACAACAGGATATGATGAAATATTTACCAGTAATGTTGATTTATAAGGGTCTGAGGTTATTTCTGTAGTTAGGTCTACAGTAGGGTAAAGCTGTTGTAATGTTGATACTCTGGTGTCAGTTATGCTACCACTGTAGCACACCCACTCCCCTCTATATCAAATAGCATTTGACTGATACTTTTAATACTGCTGGCCTTGTGTGTTTGTAAAGACGACACTCTTTTCACCTTTTTACCTGCAGAGAGAGCAGTTCATTACAGTAACATTATAGATTATACAGTTAAAAATACTGTATCTAACTGTGTTCTAAAATAATGTCTGCATCGTTGGTGAAATATTAATACTGTCTGATTTAGGTCACCTCCGCCTGGCTGATTTTGGCCTGTCTCGTCGGCTGGAGTTTGGGGAAAGAGCATTCACAATTTGTGGAACAATACAATATATGGGTGAGATTTTCAGGACAGTAGTGTGTGCTCTGTTTGTTGCAAATTCAGGACCGTATGAAGGACATCTCACATTTTATGTAACTGACTTTGCCGTCTTGTAGTGTCTTGTGTCTCTAGTGTCTCTAGTGTACAAATGTTGCTGTCTATATGCTGTCTTCTGTTTATGAATAGCTCCTGAAGTCTTGAGTGGAGGTCCGTATGGTCATGCTGCAGACTGGTGGTCCCTTGGCATTTTGTTATATGCACTGGCAGCAGGAGAGGTGAGACTGTTCAATGTTAACATATTCCAAAATAGACTGTAAATACAGATTCTGTTTACAGTGATCTAACAGATGTTAATCAGAAATGGGTTTAACTCAAATGAATAGGTTTTGAAATGTACATGTATGTTATGTAACGTTTTAGGCACATAAGACCATCATTTAAAATCCTTTCTCTCCGAATTCCTACCTGAAAAAACATCAGAACAGATGCAGTGAAACAAAATACATTAAAAAGTAACAAGAATTTCTCATTCTGAAGAAAGTAGTTGAGATCTTGTGAGCTTGTCTAAAGAATAAAGCTTGGTTCTGGACAGCCCCAGACTGATTTACTAAACCAGGTGTTGAATGAGACTATAAATAATACTGGACTCACTGCAGCTCCCTGCAAGCCTCTGAAGATGTTTGATGAACACAGTGATGTGAAAACACTACTATTTATATGAATTATATTTGTATGCATACTAAATATTAGTGTTTCACTGAGCAAATAAACATTTACTGCCCAGACAATAAGCTTTTTAATCCTGATTTTCACAGGCGCCATTTTTTTATCAGTACTGCATATCAAGAGCAATACACACCAATGAATATCTACAGTTATTGATACACACAAATTATCCCAAAGGTAAATGTGTCCGTGCCTGCAAGCATATCAGTTGTCATTTGTAGTTTTGTTTGTGGTCATTAGACAATAACTATTCAAATAAACATAATAAAAGCGCTTTATAAAATACCACATGGGCAATAAACATGAACTAACTGAAGGTTAAAACCTCTTTAAATAAACACTTAAAGGGATTTGATGTAAAGTCATGTGCTAGTATTCAGTGTAACTCTGTTTGATAGTCAGGACTCCAGTCCTGAAGGACTGTTGTCCAGCACAGTTAGGTGATTAATCGGCTCAGGCACACCTGTGTCATCTGTTCGATTAACTTCCAGGTTTACTAGCTGTGTTTGAGCAGAGAACTCACTAAATGGTACTGCTTTCTCCAAAATATTGAACTAATTTCAATCAGAATTTCTAAAAATAAACAAATGTGTCAGTGGAATAAAACAATGATCAGATTTAAACAACACCTTTAGGACTGTGTTGGGAAGATCTGTGCTGCTCCTGGAGATCTACATTCAGAATTTTTGATTTAGCTCCAGCTCTAATCAACCTCAATCAAATCTAATTACTCATTACAAGAAGTTCTTGATTGGCTTAATGACATGCTGTAGGTTTCGGCTGGAGGTCAAGCCTCACTGGAAGGTATTAAAAAGTGTTGATCTCTCTTTTGTTGGAGTAACTGTCTGTACTGTACAGAAAAGGCTGGATTTTGAGCATTGCTGTGAAGATTCGATAGCACAAGTATTGGACCATTATATCAGAGAACATAGTTCCAATGCTCCAATCTTGGGGGCTTTATACCTCTCTACCCTATTCTTGGCATTAGGCATGAATGCCACTAGGTTCAGTTTTATCTGCTCCAGAATTCTGTTCTATTATCTTGTAAATGGCCTCTCTACATGGATCAAAACATTATATTATTCAGTATAATAAACAAATTAAGAGTGTCTGATCTTGATCTGTGACTAAAGTTGATGCCCAGTATCACAGTTTTACCTGACCTTCCCTCTCAGTTTCCTGTTCCACCAGAGGTAGACCACAGCAATATGTTGACCACAGTGACTGGCCACCTGTATGAAATGCCTTCTAGCTTCAGTCCTGGACTGGCTGTGCTTCTTACTGAGGTACATACACTGCACCATTTTCTTATTATTGTTTGTTTCTTCAGACCAGACAGACATTTGTAATGTTGCACTGTGTGATCTTCTGTGAGGCCAGCTTCTGTGTAAGACTCCCACACGGCGCCTGCGCTGCCTGGAGCGCTTCAAAAGCCAGAGGTTCTTTACTGGCTTTTCCTTTGACTCACAACTGCTTACGAAGGCTCCCATTCAGCCCATCCTTCAGCTTAAGGACCACCCGGAAAGGTCGGAGAAATCAGCACGGGGTTTGACATTCGAGCAGCTCCAGAATTTTGACTGTTACCTCCTGGACTCACCCACAGATCTGTGCCAGACCGTATTAAACACTGGAATGGAGCAGGATGCCTCAGGTTCCTAAGGAAAAGAGGCAGGTTTCTTTCTTCAGCTGCTGCTACACCACAACCAATATTTGCTGACAAAGTGGGTAAAGTGATAGCCGAGTAGACTGGAGGCATGTTGTTCATGAGAATTTAACACTGCAAACAGAACTGGGCTGTCAGTTCACTAAAGGGCAAACTGGTTGCAGCTCACAGGATGGGGTGAAACCCAACAGGTAAGCAGTAAATCCTGACCAGATATAGCTTAGGTATTCAGACTTTTCAGACAGATGAACATGACAAAGGTGTTACAGGTTAAAATGAAGGAGAAGAACAATGCCTGTTACTGTAAAGCTGAACTAAGGGAAATAAGTGGAACAGCAGTCAATAACCAAAGAAATGTTGAAACGGGTATATCTATTATGGCATTACCTGGTGCCCCGTGGGAGAACTGGGATATCAGTCAGTTTTGTTTTTATAGCACAAAAATATTTTTAGAAGATTATAAAACGCCCACCTAGTGAAGCTTGCCTTTGTCTACATTTTATAGAATGCTTCGTTTACACTGTATGTCACACTTTGAAAACTGTCCTTTAAAGTACAACACTAACAATTTTAGATTTTATATTGAAGTCCTTATTTTTGTTAATGTGTGCTTCAACTTTATTTTAATAAGCTGACAAATGACAAACAATAAAACAAACACTGACAAAAATGTCAGTTTTGCTCATGAACTACAGCAGCAGTACCGATAATAAATAAAAGCAATATACATTTCACTGGTAAGTGTAAAGGATTACTGAACAGGACTGAGCATCCAGAGTGGATGTACCTCCACCTCACTGTGAAACTCAAAACTGAATAAAGCTGCCTAACAGTTGCTGCTGCAAGCATGTGATGCTATTGGTGCCTAAACGCCTTAAAATTCAAAGAATAAGGTTAGTGTCTTTAAGATGAAAGTAAGTAATATGCTGAGTCCAGTATGCTACAGGGGGCCCATTGTCTGGGAGTCTCTTTACAAATTCCAACCCACAATGTCCATGGGGAAGAGGGAGGGAGGGAGGGAGAGTCCTACCCACCCAGAAGACCAGTAGTACTCTGGTCACCATGCATCAAACTCTCCTGACAAATCATATATTACTGTTATTCAGTGATAAATGGATCCTGTTACCAGACTGGAAAATAAATACCAGGAATGTGGCCAGTCCTATAATAAATTACTGCTTTGCCAATCTGTAAATATGTAATGAGTAAGAGAAAATATGGAACCAAGCCGTCATCTAGAAACTTCACCCATTTACCCGATAAAGTATTAAATGGGTGCAGAAAGGCAGAACAAGTGCACATGATGAATGGGAGTCCAGGAGAATCTGGAAATTGGTTTATCATGACAGCTAAAGGCAACATAAGAGAGGGATGTGGACAAAGATGTGAGTTTGTATCAGTAAACACTGCAAATATCTGCACAGTTTAATTCAAGTCAGGTTAACTGTAGATTATATTTGTGTCATCTCAATAAAGACAATTGTGTTTTATATCATGCCATATTTGTGTTTATGTGTATCATGTGATTTTATCTGATACAGTAAGTTCGGGCTCTGAGTGGCTCAGCGGTCGCTAGCACTATGATCCGAAAATCGCTGGTCGATTGCTGGACCAGGTTTGAATACTGGGTCATATCCCGGGAGTCTGAGAGACGCTGGTTCGCACAGATGTCTGTTAGACATGTAGTGGTGCTAGGAACCCCAGCAATGATTCTGTGGCTGTATTATTATGTACCAGAGGTAGCATGTGCTTGTCTTCACCTTCTTTGTGTCAGGAGCACCATATGCAATAGTGGGAGAGTCCGAACGGGGTTGAGTAATTGGCATTTCCAACCAATTTAAAGGTTAAATAATAAGAAAATAGTTCCTTGTACATGTGTATGTGGTGTTCTTGTCATGCATGTTTTTGCTTTGTTTTTTTTATTATTATGCATATATTCCCTTCATGTGCTGAGTTTCCGTTAATTTACACAAAATGTAAAAAAAAAAATTTTATTTTATATTGTTTAACTATTCTAAAGTTGAAAAGTGTGACATGTTGCCTGAGAGGTGTGTAAAGAAGCCTAAACCCATACTAAAATAAAGTGATTTATATTACCAGTCCTGCTCTATTTCTTTTTAATCTGTTCCTGTGTCAGTCTTGCTGAATCTGCCTAGAAAGAAACTGGAACTGAACTACATGGATAGAATGAAAGTAGAACTGGGAGTCTTTTTCTTTACACATGGAAGTGAATGATTTCATGATAAAATATGTATCTGTGAATGGTACCTGGAGACCATTCTCCAACTTCCAGACCTTGGTGTGACCTATTTGTGAGAGCAAAGACAAACCCAAATGGGAGCAACCTTAATAGGCCTGAAATTGGAGACCAGATAAAGCATCATTATTAATGTTTTTAATTAGGTATCAGAAAAAAAACTCACAGCCCCTGTGGAGAAAGCTAAATTTAACATTAACTCATTGGTGATCTCCCTAGAGGCCCCTCCCAGACCCCGTCTCCACAAGGAGGAGTGTGGCTTTTCATGTATGTGTGGTACTACACTGACCACCCCTCCTGGCCCTTGGCAGCAGTCAGGTTCACCACCTGTTCACCTCACTGTACAGGGCACACTTCCTAAAACAAGCATATTGACTATAGCTTGAATCTTTATATTCTTTCGTTTTCTCCCTGTGAGGGAAAGACTAACACAGAAATGTGTCTAAGAGTAGTGATTACTCTTGAACAGTCCATTAGTCTGCTCATTACTACTTAAGACTGTGCATTTTCTCTGATTATGCCTAGTTTAGTTTATACTTTAATAGGTTTGGTGTCCTATTATCAATAACGTATTAGTAGTTTGACCAGAGGAGGATGGGTCCCCACTCAGCAGCCTGGTGTCTCCCAAGGTTTTTTCCTCCAGCTGAGAGGGGTGGAGGGGATGTCTTTATCTTTTGTTTCATGTATTGTTGATCGTCTTATTTTTGATTTCTGTAAAGCTGTTTTGTGACGTCAGTTAAATATGCTATATAAATACATTTGGATCACTTAGTTCTAGACATGATTCATGGGAAAAAATAGAATCCAAAAATAGAAAATAATGTATTGGCAACCCAAGATGGGTCCAATATGAATGAACACAGGGGGGGTTATTGGGATTAATAATGGGATTATTAATTCTGTCTGCCTCTCTGTTTGACAGATATTCTGGCCTGTCTTTCTAAGAAAAACACATAGCAGGCATCATGTATACTAAGAAATATGTTTTTTTTATTTAAAAAATCTTTGATATAAAGTCAGTCTGGTCAGTAAGTTGGTTAGTTCTGTAACTCTGCTGGTTGGCCAACATTACCAAATGCAGTTTATTTCATTATATAAAATGTATATATTTGAAGGAATTGTACTGTACAGGCTTCTGTAATTACGGAATGATCTTGGTCCAAGAGTGTTCACCTCCTTGAGCATTTGTAAAATTGTGACATATACCAGTAACCATATCCAAGACCATATCCAAAACCTACAAAATGGCAAACTTACAAGAGAAAGAAAGTAGAAAATATATTTGCACTATATTCTAATTCCCTGCTGTTATGCACTAGTGTGTATGTATATAATGTATATATATATATATATATATATATATATATATATATATATATATATACACACACACACACACACACAGGATTGACATCCCGTGCAATTTGGGGCATTTCACAGCAGATATATTAACACAGTAGTAAGTTCTAGTTTTATCACTTCGATGAAAGTGATCCTTCTCTTGTCCTTGAAAACTGGATCAAAGTGTTACTGGAAAATTCCACTCACCTGCAGAAGCCTAGAAATCATTTGCATTGTTCCCTGTTCTTCTGAGACTCCTTCCTGTTGTTCCTGAGGGGTTTCAGACAGCATGGAGTTCTGTTGCTTGGAGATTTTCTTCTTTTTTTTTTGGATTTGAAGCAGATTTGATCCAGTTATGTCATTAACATCAGTTCACCAGTGCCACGTGTGAACTGAATGGGGCTGATTTTATGGGTCCACCATGGCACATTTCTTTGGACACATTACTTCTTTCATTAAATCTGATCATTCAGTAATTGAATTATTTCATTCTGATCAATTCTGAGAATTAGGATAAAACACACTGTTTTTATTACCGTTAAGACTGATATACAGTGTATGGAAACCTGCTGAAATCAAGGGTGTTAAAAAAGTTCATCCTGCTTTTGTTGAAGTAACTTTCTCTACTGTCCAGCGAAAGCTTTCTTCAAGATTCTGGAAATGCTGTGAAGATTTGATTGCATTCAGCATCATTCGATTAGTGAGGATGTTGTATGGTAACTTGTCGATTACCATAGACAATCATTTTGAAAAGGCTCCTTTACAAAAGACAAGAACAGGCATTTAAACCAGTAGCTCCTGACTGCTGGCTTCTATTATAAGTGAGTTTGGTGTACACAGGTTATCTGGTCTTTTGCAAGCATCAGTTTTGAGAGTACCGTCTCCTGAATTCCACCCCACCCAACAGATACAGCAGAGACTGGGTAAAAACCACCAGAGGATTGTTTTAATCAACCATTGTTGTCTGAGTTAGGTGTGGCCTATAGTATCAGTAATAGCAATACCCAGTCTAAATTAAAGCAGGTTAGAGGTGCGCCCTTCCATGGCTTTTACCAACCCTTACCAAAAACTTAATGAGGTCATGACGTTAGGCTCCGCCCTACAGGTGTCAGCCTCCTGTGGGACATCACCATCATAAAGAAGTGGGACAATGTCTCACTGTCAGTAACTCAGACGCACAGTGTTCATCACTTCTGTTGGAACAAATCTGAGCATCTTCTGGTCTGTTGCCTGAGCATCTTCTGTCTGTCTTCTTGGTGAGTGGCCTTCTTATTATGCCATCATGTCTATGCAATTCAGTTTCTATATAATTCAGGGGTTCAGATGTAAATAAAGTCATTTAGTCTGGTCATGTGTGAAATGGCTCACTAAAGAGAAACTCATTTAGTACAGTGGTGCAAAAATAAAGAGGTTACAATGACTGCAGCTCATATATAGCTAATTGTATTTACTGTCCAAAGCACCATTGGTCTACATGTGTCCATTGTGTTTTTCATGTGATATTGTTGATGCTGTTGATGTTGCATTGAGAACTCTTTTCTTCAGTCACCACCACTGTGAACAATTCTGACTTTGAGCTTCACTAAAACACAGTATTTAAACCTTTGTTGAAAAATGCATTTGGCTCAGTTCATTTATTAATTTATTTATTTGTTTGTTTATTTAGACAAATCATTTTATCACTTAATTTCTGACTTTGCATAAGTGTAATCCTTACGTTATCCTATCCATTTCACTTCATCTGCTACGCCTGTTAGTTCATTTAGAATTACATTCTTGAAGGTATAAATCCTCTAAGAAGGGTAAATCTACAGATTCTAAGAAGAAGAGATTCAAGGTCTATTCTATATATGGAGATACTACACCAGGGCTACATCTCCGGTGTCTTGGAATGCCGTATTCATGTGAATTTCCCTGCTCTAACAGAAATACTACACCTGGCAATTTACAGATGAGTTGAAACAGGTGTGTTTGAGCAGGAAAAACACTAAGCTGTGCAGGAACCTGGCACTCCGTGACCAGTACTGCTGTGGAACTTAAAGATCCTGAATACGAAATCATGAGAGTCCAGCAGGACTTTGTGAGATTTGCCTTTGACAAATAAATGGTTTGAGCACCATAATCACTACTTATCACTACTTTAAAGTCCAGGATCAATTCTAACCTTGTGGATGGCCGAAGTCTCATAATATGAAATGCATTTCTACATTTCTCACTTGTATCACACAGTGTTCTTCAGCTGTTTGTTTTCTCATTCACGGAAGATATGGAGGAGAAAACTGCCCGCCTCCATACTACCTACTTTATTTCCATATGAAATCTACTGCCCTCAGGTTGTGACTGACCTGTAGAATGACCCACCAGTTTCCCACACTCACCACGGAGCAGAAGAAGGAGCTGCATGAGATAGCTCTGCGCATTGTGGCTCCTGGAAAAGGCATTTTAGCAGCCGACGAGTCAGTAGGTTAGTGCAATTGTGACCATTTTGTCAGCTATAATGTTGTTCTACCAACACGTTCCAGTTAATGTTCATAAATTCTTCTCAGGTTGGTTGCATGTATGCTTACGAAGACATGTTGTAATTGGTACAGAATCTTTACATCATGGTTCTTCATTTCTAGTTCTGTAGGGCAGGTGTTCAACACAGTTGATTCAGTTGACCCTTCTCAGTCTGTCTTGAGTTACTCATTAGTAACATGGACAGGAAAATCAACAGGCTGTACTGGATCCTTGGCTCCAGGACTTAAGTTGAATAATTGTCTTTTACATTATGTGGACGTTCTCAGAACAAGGGTTATCAAATGTTCCCAGCTGATCCATTCATTGAAATGTTTTTAGAGATCCAAAAGTGGTTCTACTATGGCACACATTCCCAATGCTAGTTCTAGAGTGCCCCCTGTATTAAACATTTTAAAATAGAATCAGTTTAACTCAGAATGGGCTTGTTAATATTCTCTGCTACAAATAATGATATTGTGGTATGTAACAAAATGTACTTTATGTATTTGTAATTTTACTAGAGTAATTGTGGTAAGAGTTTTTGGTAGAATGTGTTGCTTGTATGAAGCCATAATGAACAATATTTTGCTTGAAAGAAGTGGAAGGCCTAGACTAAAATGACTCAAAACCAAAGACAAAACAAAAGGCTGCTTTGATTTTGAACAATAGTGGAACATTTAGAACCATCTATAAAAGGTTTTCCATCAATGTGAAGAACATTTTAGGCTGCTTATTTGAATTGTCATTTTACTAGCATATTTCATGAGTGTTGAAACTGCAACACTTGCTTCGTCTTTGTGTTTGATCTCTGTGAATGGTCCAACAGGCAGCATGGGAAAACGTCTGAATCAGATAGGAGTGGAGAACACAGAAGAGAACCGCCGCCTGTACCGCCAAGTCCTCTTCACTGCGGATGACCGTATTGATAATTGCATTGGTGGAGTCATCTTCTTCCATGAGACCCTCTACCAAAACTCAGACGATGGTGTCCCTTTTGTTAAAATGATCAAAGACAAAGGCATCACAATTGGCATTAAGGTATTGCACTCCCTTCTCATCCGTGTTCAAGGATTTTGCCCAGAGGGCAATGTTGGCTGGATGTTTCTAGTTGGTGGACTATTGTCAGTCCAGCAGTGACACTGAGGGGTTTAAGCACTCCAGCAGCACTGTTGCGTCTGATCCACTCATTCCAGAGTAACACATGAACACACCACCACCATGTCAGTGTCAATGCAGTGCTGGGAATGACCCACTACCCAAATAATACCTGCTCTGTGGTGGTCCTGTGGGATCCTGAACACTGAAGAACAGGGTGAAAAGAGGTTCATACAGTATGCAGAGAAACAGATGGATTGCAGTCTGTAATTATAGAACTACAAAGTGCTCCTGTGTGGTAAGAGGAGCTGATAAAATGGGCAGTGAATGCAGAAACAAGGAGGTGGTCATAATGTTATGTTTGATTGGTGTAATTTGCCTATATATGTATATACCTTTATAAATTGTCTTAAATGTAAGAAAAGCATTTGTAGACATGGCAACGGCAGATATCTTCTTCTGCCTGACAGCACATAGGGCATCCAAAATTTTGCCCATAAAGATCACCCCTGCATTTATTCCCTCCCCCTTCTTTGGAAATACTGTTCACAAATCTGAGTTCATATTAACCCCAAAGTGGAGTGGAAAGGCTACTATTTTTATATCTGTTAGTTTAAAATGACCCTGTTCACCTGTTATGATTTGCCTAAAAAAATAATAAAACATTTATTTGATATTGAAAAACTATGAACATTACATGTAATCCATGACCTCTAGACCAGTGTTTCTCAACCCTGGTCCTGGGGGCACCCCTACCCTGCATATTTTAGAGTTTTCCCTGCTCCTAACACACCTGATTGAACTAATCAGCTCATCAACAAGCTCTCCAGAGTTGCACTGGGTGTGTTAAAGCTAAAACGTCCCGGGCAGGGGTGCCTCCAGGACCAGGATTGAGAAACACTACTAATGCTGATAGAGGTTCACCAAAAAAAGCATTGTGAAAAACCTTCCAACATTGTTTTATGAACATTTTTAGGACTGTAGATGATTTAGATGTCAGTGTTTCTATTTTATTTTGTCTCAAAGGTTGACAAAGGAGTAGTCCCCCTGCCAGGAACGAATGGTGAAACTACCACGCAAGGTCAATCTAACCATGCTTCATCTGAACATCTACTTTGGGTTTAAAATATTTGCTTTGACTGAGTTCAATTTGTCTCAACACTGCCCAGGTTTTAGGTGGCTTTCGGTAGCTTTGTCTTTCACTCTGACTGAAGCTCTTTGCAGGTTTGGATGGTCTGTCGGAGCGGTGTGCTCAGTACAAGAAGGATGGAGCTGACTTTGCAAAGTGGCGCTGCGTGATGAAGATCAGTGATACTACCCCATCTCAGCTGTGCGTTACAGAAAATGCTAATGTCCTTGCTCGGTATGCCAGTATCTGCCAGCAGGTAAAGTAAGACCCTGATTAATGATGTTTACACTGTTACTTTTGCCTTCTTGTATTAAAAAAGTGCCATTTTGGTTTCTGGTTGTATTTCAGCACGGGATTGTACCCATTGTGGAACCGGAGATCCTGCCTGATGGCGATCATGACCTGAAACGCTGCCAGTTTGTTACAGAGAGGGTTGGTGCCAATCCATCATTAATGTCTTTATGCCACACAACACAAGTGGTAGATAAGTGAGGAAATTGTGTGCTACTCTGTATTTGTCCTCCAGGTACTTGCAGCAGTCTACAAGGCCATGTTTGATCATCATGTGTACCTGGAGGGGACTCTGCTTAAGCCCAACATGGTGACCCCTGGACACGGCTGCCCCACCAAATACAGTGCGGAGGAGGTTGCCATGGCAACTGTCACCGCCCTACGTCGCACCGTTCCTCCTGCAGTTACAGGTGCGGTCAGGTTGCTGCTCACTGTTACAGTCCTCTTCGTTTCACTGGGATAGCACTGAATAACCTCTGCTTACAGGGGTGACTTTCCTCTCCGGAGGCCAAAGCGAAGAAGAGGCCTCCCTCAACTTAAACGCCATCAACAACTGCTCGCTGGTGAAGCCCTGGGCGCTCAGTTTCTCTTTTGGCCGAGCTTTGCAGGCCTCTGCCCTGAAAACCTGGCGTGGTCAGAGAGAGAACCAAAGTGCTGCCACTGAGGAGTTCATCAAACGTGCAGAGGCACGTCCTGCTCTTTCAGACTTTAAAATCATTCCAGATGTTTCTGTTATAATAGGATTTTGCTTCTGAAACATTTTCTGTAAATTGAGGCAAGAAGGCTTTAAACACATGCAATTGTTTTGGTTCAAGCAACAATTCCACTTTCTAAGATTTTCACCGGTAATGGTCTGTTGGTATTTTGTTAACTATTCATGATCTAAATGTCCTGTAAATAAGAATTCTTCCTAGAACCTATACATTACATGGAGGTTTGGTGATAAGCAGTAAGTGCTTGTCTAATAAAAAAAACAAAAACATCAAGAATCAAGATTCATTTGTCAAAGTAAGCTGTTCCAGAAGTCTTATTTTTGGTCTAGGTGTTCTCTGCCAAACTTTAGTCTTAACCTGTTTTCAGGTTTTCCTCCTTGCAGACTTCCCAGACTTCGTGCAGTCTCTTTCAGATGGTCAGTGCTGTATTTTGTGGCAAGAGCAACCTATAGGCACTGTGATGACACTTTTTTACTCATCTTGCAGTCTGCTCTTGGATGGAATGGCCTGACCTAACCTTGTTGACAGATGTTTTAAATGTTCTCCTCTTGTAAACCTTTTTTCAGACAGTGGAATGCCTGATTTCTAATTGTCCTGAGAATTTTTAATTGCCCTAACCCATTTTGTAAATCCCTTCTCAGAAGGCCTCAGAGAACCCTTTGTGGTTGGTGAAACCACTCTCTTATATCTGAGGTTTAAATAAGACAGGCTTTGTAAACAGTAATACATGTGGATATGCCCTAACTTTTTTTCTCACAAGAAAATAAAATAAATAACACAAAAATAAAAATTTAATTTTTACAAACTTTACAAATAATTGGACTTTTAAGCTTAATTGATCACATCAGTGAGCCTTGGATACCCAGAACCCTGTTGTTCAGAACCATGCTGGTTCACTTATTGGTCTTCTATGGAGCACCTCTTGTAGGTACTGACCACTGCACACCAGGAGATGTCCTGTCCCTGTGTCTTTGCAATTTGGTCCTTTTCAAAGAGGCTCACATTCTTATACTATATACTATATACTTTTCCTTCTTCTACCTAATCATCCTCCAATGGTAAGTTTGCATTCCAAAGTTCCTGGGGCTGGACACCCCTGTTCGTAGTCATTGGCACCTTTCTTTTTAAGAGTGTGATACCCCAGAACCAGGACTGAGAACCACTGGTTTACTGATTTGTAAACCAAGTGACTTCATGTTAATTCTAGTTTCCATTAAACAAGTTGTGCAGACAAGAGGCAGAATGTAGGGTAGCAGTCCAATCTCACAAGCTAATAACTAATTTATTAATTTCACAGTGTATTTATTTACAAGACCAGCCTCAGACTACAGTTCATCCATAGCTATAGTAAATTTACACTGATATTGCAGCTGAATTAATGCAAAAATAACAGAATGTAATATCAAGCCATTTTCCCCATGTTTCATCTTGTTCTTTCTTCTGCTTCTTCAGATCAACAGTCTGGCAGCCCAAGGGAAGTATTCTGGAGGAGGAGACAGCAGTGGAGCCACTGGCCTCTCCCATTACCTCTCTAGTCATGCTTACTGAAATACTGGTAATTGTGGTTGTTCTGCATTTCCTGAGATATAGCCATTGTCACTGCCATAGAAATGACTGTAACACAGATATGTATTCCTTCAAAATGTATTATAGACTGAGAAAATCCCAGTGGTATCAGGACTAAATCAGTATAATAGTTGATGAAATCAGCTGAAATGACAGTAGAGGTTTTATCTAATTCAATTAAATGTTGCAGTGTTTTCCCTCCAGTGCTGAATAATAAACAAAAACAGTGTGTGTTATAGATGCACAGTCAACTTGAGAAGATGCTCTTAGGACCTGTCGCATTATATTAAGCTCTATGCAGAGGGAACATATAATTAATATCATATAGGTACAAAAATTATGCTGTCATGTTTAGTATTACTCAGCCAACACAATTTGAGTTTTCTCTTCAGATTTGTTAAGAATATCTAACTGCCCTGCTTGTGTGATCCAGTTGTTCATAAATGCAATGCTTTACTGAGCCTATTGATGTGATGCACTGTATTCTGTGAACAGAAACTCCTGTTTACTGTGTGCTTCTGGTAAGTGTTGGGGTACTTTGTGAGACAAAGCAATTATTGTATACTCAAAAAACAATAAACTGACTGTCTGACATTTTTTGTGCAAGGTCTGTTCCTACAAAAGCTAAAAGAGTAATGACCTCCATATCAGTAGCATAATTTGGCTCAACACATTTTTTTATTATTATTTTAATCATAAAATGTGTAGGTTGTAAATAAATGGGCTGGTAAAAAGTTGTTCACAGTGGTGGCAAGAGGATCCAGACATACTGATGAGTTTGAAAGTTGTGTGTGCACAGAGGGGAATTTGTCCTCTGCATTTAATCCATCCAAACACAGTGATACACACACACATAAACACTAGTTAATTCACACATGGGGGCAGTGAGCACACATTCCCAGTGGTGGGCAGCCCTATCCACAGCACCTGAGGCATTAAGTGCCTTGCTCAAGGGATCTTCAATCATGTCCTGCCAGTTCAGGGCATCAACCCAGCAATGTTACAGCCACAAGGCTGTTTCCCAAAACACAAGGCTATGGCTGCCCCTTAAAACACACAAACAAACAAACAAACTATTATTATTATTATTATTATTATTATTATTATTATTATTATTATTATTAATAATAATAATAATAATAATAATAATAATAATAATAATAATAATAAATACTTAAGACCCTATAGATGAAAATTACATACAGGACATGAAATAGCACTAAGGTGTAAGGTGTAGTGAGCAACTGTGGCCTGGATGGTTAGGCAACCAGCCTTGTGACTGGAAGGTTGTTGGTTTGAATCCCAGGACATGACTGAAGTGTCTTGAGCAAGGCAGTGAACTCCCTGGGTGCTGAGAATAGGGCTGCCCACTGCTCTGGGCATGTATGCTGGTGTGTGAAATCGTATGTGGGTAACACTGTGTGTGGATGGGTTAAATGTGGAGGATTAATCCCTGTGTGTGCATAACACAGTGTGTGAAATCAGTATTATTACTATAACACCTGGTTCCTGTCACTCCCACTGTAAGGAAGTCTACAACCAGCCTCTTCACACCAAATCTCTCTGAATGATTCAGTCTTGATTCGGCTTAATTGTGGACATTTGGAAAACCCTTTAAATTTGCAGTGGAAAAATAAGCTTATTTAATTTAGTTACACATAAACCAAATCTCCCCAAAGGGAAGCTTCCTAAAACTTTTTCATTTACTAAACAATGTGTTAAAAATTAAATCTAATCAGGTTGAGTTTCCTGTCATAAATAAATAAACAGAATTTAAGGGGAAGGTCTGAGAAGTTCATTTGAGATGTACACTAGTTAACACCCCCTAATTTACTCCTATCTGGTAGGAGGGATTCTACTATGTTTAGTATGTGGACTGTATGTGTAGTTTGTGAACTGTATGTGCAGTATGTGGACTGTATGTGTAGCATGTGGACTTCTTGTGTAGTATGTGGACTGTATGTTTAGTATATGGACTGTATGTTTAATATGTGGACTGTATATTTAGTTTGTGGATTGTATGAGTGCTATGCTGACTGTATGTGTAATATGTGGACTGTTTTTGGACTGTATGTTTAGTTTGTGGAGTGTATGTGGATTATATGTCTAGTATGAGGACTGTATATTTAGTATGTGGACTGTACAGTATGTGGACTGTATGTGAAGTGTGTAGACTGTAAGTTTAATATATGGACTGTTTGTGGACTATATGTGTAGTTTATGGACTATATGTGGATTGTATGTAGTGTATGGACTGTATGTGTAAGTGAATATAATTGTGAAAATACAGGACATGGAGAATGATCCTTGACAGAGCTTGTGCCACTTGTAGCTGTGTTTGACTTACCGTTTATTAGAACAAACTAAAGTGAATTAATACTGTTGACACAAAGTCTCAACATTAAAATACAATACTCAGTACCCATGTCTTTGGACCCAGGCCCTGCCTGTTGTTTATTAAGTGTTTCGGCAGAGTGTTACATAAATAAATCAACATTAAATTTAATTCTCAAATTGGATGGGCAAAATCCATGCAATTAAAAAACTCTGGCTAAATAAGTGTTCTTTTTAGCTGGCTGTTGTGCTGCAGTTCTGAGAACCATTACATCCACTTGTGCCTCCTTAGATGTTTATAACAAAATGTAAAATTTAGTGAACAAAATTTGACAGATTTATTTACAACATTTTTATTGTAACATTTGACAATATAATAAAGATGGCAAAGTTACTGTGCTAAATGATACAGAGTTAAGCATTTTGTCAGTGTCAGGCAAACATTACAACTAAAATTAAATAATCATTATTTTATTTTATAACTTGGTTTTGCACAACCTGCTCCTCCAGCCCACCTGATTATAACTAGTACGCAGTGAGAATTAGGGCCTGATTTATGATTTAAAGTGCCATTTCTGACCCACTATGGATTACAGCCTCTCCTGGAGGATGGGTCTGTGAAGTGCTTCATGGCCCACAGGTTGAGAAACCCTGATCTTTGTCATCATAAATTAAATAAAAAAAAAAAAACCTTAAATAACAAACACTGAGTGACTTAGTTTGCCTTAATTTAATTCTGCATAAATGTGTTTTAAAATGTATTCTTTGATATCGAGCTATTCAAGCAGATGTTGTAGCTGGAACAGCTGGATTGATTTTTGCTGTGGGAAAATGATGATGCTACACAGTGCACTGCACAGTGTGAGACAGAAGACACTTTCATCTTGACAGTTGGGAGTAAACAGTAATTCACTGATTTCAGGGGAAATATGAAACTGTGATCTGTTCCACGGAAAAAGCAATACACACTGTGTTTGGACGAATTATTTGGCCAATGAAAGTGAATGTAACTTCCTCCATAATGTGATGGACTGTTTTGTGTCTCGGATGTAGACAGTGGTGTATTTCGTACGTGAGCTGTAGAGATGGAAAATCCAAAAAGTCAATAATCCGCTCCAGGCTTTTGTTCCGGCTGCCTCAACGGCTCCGCTGCGGCGCCCTCTCTCGCAGCCGCCCGGGCGGTCGGAGCGGAAGCCCGTTCGGACTTTATGGATCGGGATCCCCTGGCAGTACAGCGTGCGATATCCCTGCGCCGCGGCGAAGCGCGGCATCTGAGAAGGAAGTGAAAAGGCGGCGCTGAGAGCTGTAGGGGCCCAGACCACGTTCCTCCTGTGTCCGAACCGAGGTCAGAGCCACAACCGTGTCCGAGCGCCTGCTGCGTGGTCGGTCAGAAGCCCTGTAGTGCGGAGATGTCTGGCGGAGTGATCCGAGGACCCGCGGGCAGCAACGACTGTCGAATCTATGTGGGGAATCTCCCGCCTGATATCCGCACCAAAGACGTCGAGGACGTGTTCTACAAGTACGGGGCGATTCGGGACATCGACTTGAAGAACCGCAGAGGGGGTCCGCCGTTCGCCTTCGTGGAGTTTGAAGACCCCAGGTAAACAGGGCTGCAGGCCCGCGCGAGACGAACCGCGCCGTGTGTCGGCTGGAGGCGGATTAAAGTGTCTGTGTGGGCCGCACTGGGTTCTGCTGGGCTCTGCTGGGTTCTGCTGGCCCCTTTAACCTTCATTACCTCTGTTTCAGTCTGAATGTGTGTTTGTGCGGGTTAAAAGCTGTCTGTGGCCCCTGGCTGCTGAACTCACGCTGGTTAGCTCCTAATGCTAAACAGTAGCTAAGGGTAACGGGGGCCGACACACACTTACAAAGCTGCACTTCTGCCTGCTCACTCACTGGCTTCTTCACTGAACTCTGGGCTTCTGTGTGCCTCACACAGCCCTTTACACGACCACAGGATTCTCCAGGTGAAGGATTCCAATTAGAACCTCTTTGAGAAGGTCCTGTTGTGGTAGAACCCTTTGTATAGAACCCTCTACAGCTCCTTTACCAACAGCCTAAAGCACCCTTCTCTCTAGAACGTTGCCCATCCTGAAGAGCCCTGATTCAGAGTGAAGGTGAGGGCAGGTTGGTTGGTTCAGTCTCAGCTCAGATCTTCTTCCTCAGGCTTGTGGTGAAGTTTCCAGGCTTGTGTGTGAAAATGTTCTCAACTGACTCTCTTGTTTTGCAGGGATGCAGAGGATGCTGTCTACGCTCGGGACGGATACGATTACGATGGGTACAGACTTCGGGTGGAGTTTCCGAGAAGCGGACGTGGGATGGGCAGAGGAGGTTTTGGGGCTGGGGCACCGAGGGGCCGATATGGACCCCCATCCAGACGTTCTGAGTACAGAGTGATCGTTTCAGGTAATGTTTTCCTTCACTTTTGAAGGAGCTGCGATGCACAGATGTTTGAATGAGTTGAACCATATACATACCTGCATACTGGCGTAACATCTGTACAGCCCAGCTCGCAGTCTAGAGGGGATTTGTTACATGTGAAGAACCTCACCTGTAACCATTTAACACTCTCATGAGAACTGGTTTTCCTTATTTACCAGTTATTCAGTTTTCTTCAAGAACAAATTTTGACATGTTTTAGGAAGATGAACGAGGGTTCAAAGAAATCATGAAACCTATACGTTAGATGGGGGGGGGGGGGCAATGTTTTACCTTCTCTCTGGCAGAGAATGGAACATGAATGCTCTTTAGTAATACTTTTGTTGCTTGCAGGGCTACCACCAAGCGGAAGTTGGCAGGATCTGAAGGATCACATGCGTGAAGCAGGTGATGTATGTTATGCTGACGTTTTCCGAGATGGAACTGGTGTGGTGGAGTTTGTGCGCAAAGAAGACATGACCTACGCTGTTCGAAAGCTGGATAACACTAAGTTCCGCTCCCACGAGGTAAGTTTGACATTTTAATTAGGACTTTTGGATTTTTCTTTAAGGTAAGCATTTGAATGAACATTTGTTCATTTTGCCAGGCCGTTGGTGAATTACAGAATTTCACTGCAAATTGAATCTGTGACTGAGAATCACCCATTTGGTTCATGTACTTCTGTGTCTTAATTCTAACGTGCGTGACAGTGGTTACAGTGGTTGTTTGCAAATGGTTTCCAGTGAACACATGATAATGAAATTTACATTGTTAAATAATTAAGGGACTTTCTAATGGTAAGTACTTTGACTCGTAAGCCTGTTTTGGCTGTGCCCTGTGCTCAGAGAAAAGTTTTTGTGTCCATCAGGGGGAGACTGCATACATTCGAGTGAAAATGGATGGTCCACGCAGCCCAAGCTATGGAAGATCGAGGTCCAGGAGCCGCAGTCGGAGCCGCAGTCGCAGTCGAAGCAACAATCGTAGCCGTAGCTACTCGCCACGGCGTGGCAGAGGATCCCCCCAGTACTCTCCTCACCACAGCCGTTCTCGCTCTCGGTCCTAAGCCTTCTGTCATCACCTGTGTGGTGCTTTTGGTTTCCTGCCCCTTCACGTTTTTTTGATGAAGCTGTTGACTCGTCCCAATGTGGTGTTTTTTGTTTTTGTTTTGTTTTTTTTAAACCCCTCCCTCCTCCCCTCCCAATTCAGTACTAGTTTTAGTTTTTCACCTTGATTTTCCTGAGACCTGGTCTTCTGAGTATTGTCGGTTTTTTTTTTTTGGTTTGTTTTTTTTTGGGTTTTTTTTTTATTTCCACACCCATTCTTCCATCCCCCATCCATGACCCCTCTCAAACCCATCTTGGTTCTTTTAAGAATGTTTTTTAATGGACTGCTCACAACCTTCCCTTCTCAACTTTTCTTTTGTCCTTTTTGAATATGAAATGGAACTCTCATTGACCAAACAAAGGTTGCATAAAGCGTCTCAGTATTTTTGTAAATGTCATGTACTGTCTTCCATGAGAGTGGGGTCACAAGAAATGTATTTTACCCTTTGTCTTCCTATAGTTGTTTGACAAGAAGGATCGATGATGCTTTGTAATAAAGGATTGCTGAATCCAGTTGCTGAGTTACAGGTTTAAATGTATAAACCAGGAGGTCCTCCATTCAGTCATGTTTCTTTACCAGCAACTTCACATGACCTTATTCCTCTTGAATCTCTACAAGTAGGCAAGAAGGCCCTTTTGAACTGTGTTTACAATTCAGATATTGTCTGTTTTTGTACATGGTATACAGTTTTCCTTTGTAGCAAGTCAGACTGCAGACTGAAGGTGTATGTACTTAAAGTCTGGGCAGTGTCTGATGGTAGATATGTAGCATGGATTGCCATAATCAGCATTTTTTTAAACAATAGAATGCCATATGCATGTATTATACAAATAATTGTCACCAGAAGTGTTTCTAACTCTACCCTTTTTCTTGATTTTTGCTGGTATTAAGGTTTGGATTGGAGGAGAGGCTCAGTGGATGCCGGCTCATTGGGATCAGTTCATAATGAAGATAGGATAGGGAATGCTGGATACATGGAACAGGATCAATTTCTCCAGGATCATAGGATTTAAGACCAAGCAGTTCAAGTTTTACAAAAAAGAAAAAGCCCTCCCCCCTTTTATTTTCTCCCATTTGGAATGACGCCAACATTTTGGCCATTGATCTTTTCACTCACATTGGAGGAACAGATGCTGGAGCAATCTTTTGGGATGGAGTCAACAGGAGCAGTCTGGTAAATTGAGGGGAAAAACTTGGGATTAGGGGTAAGACTCAGGCAATTTTAGATGCTCACTGCCCCCCTGGGCGGGTGGTGGTAGATGCTTTTACATTGCTAGCTTTTTATTTGGTTATTTTTTTAGTAAACAGTTGCCTCAATAAAAAATGACATTGATAACAATTGACTCCTTTTATTGTTACATCCAATTTATTTAATCTGGTTTCTTCAGCTTTGGTGGAAGAAAGTGCTGGATCCAAGTCCTCCATGATCAGAAAAGAGCCATGCTGTATTGTGGCAAAGGTTTTAACCTTAAATACCTTTAACCGTGATGAGCTGTAACTACACTAGATCAATTAATTTAATGCATTTTTCCTGATAGTTTAGCAAGTATGAAGTTCTCAATCTGCAAATCCTTTATTTTGACTTTTATTAATTTGTGAACTTGATTCTGTAATTACATTTCTGATGTACAGTAGTGCAATTCTAACACAAAATAATTTGATTTGAAATTCAATTGTCAATTATGATCTTAATTTTGATATCTTATTGAATCTGGCCAAAATATGGAGTTTTATATGTTAAAACTGAAATGAACATTTTTGTTTTTAAACTAAGCTCTTTTACTAAAAGTAAAAAATCATCATCATTCCAGATATTTACAGGGAAAGTGCCAAAGTAAACTGGGCTATGCCTTGACCACACAGGATTTGCCAGTTGAATAGATCAGTATGAAGTCTTTGATTCGGTTTTACAGAAGTAGTGAGAGGAACCAGAGTCTGGGCAGGAAATAAACCAATCATTATCAAATTCTATTTAAGATTATGTTTTTAGAGTCACAGCCAATATGCTCATGTTGGGCTTACATGGGTGGGACTGGGGAAAGGTGGGCTCAAGGTGGATGTGGGCCCCCAAATGGGCCCTGTGGTTAAAAGCCCACTTTAACAGGCCCCATGTACAGTGTATAACTCACATGGTCCATGAATAAGGTCTGGGTGGGTTAGGTTTGAAGAAGGTCTCTGGGTTTGTTAGATTTGAGTGAGGTCTGGTTGGGTTAGGTTTGAATGAAGTCTGGGTGGGTTAGGTTTGAAAAATATCTGGATGAAGGTCTGGGTGGGTTAGGTTTGAAAGGTCTGGATGAAGGTCTGGGTTGGTTAGATTTGAATGAGGTCTGGTTGGGTTAGGTTTGAATAAAGTCTGGATGAAGGTCTGGGTGGGTTAGGTTTGAAAGAGGTCTGGATGAAGGTCTCTGTGTGGATTAGGTTTGAATGAAGTCTGGATGAAGGTCTCTGGGTGGATTAGGTTTGAATGAAGTCTGGATGAAGGTCTGGCTGGGTTAGGTTTGGATGAAGGTATGGTTGAGTTAGGTTTGAAGTGTGGATGGTTTAGGTTTGAAGTCTTGATGAAGGTCTGGGTGGGTTAGGTTTGAAGTCTGAATGAAGATCTGGTGGGTTAGGTTTGAAGTCTGAATGAAGATCTGGTGGGTTAGGTTTGAATGAGGTCTGGATGAACGTCTGGTTGAGTTAGGTTTTAAGTCTGGATGGGTTAGGTTTGATAAACCCTGATTGGGTCTACTAGTGGTTTAAGCAGGGTAATCCAGGTCCAAAAGGTCAGAACCCACTCTAGGCAGTGTGAGCAAACATCTGGCTCTGAAGTGAAACATGTCTGGGAGCATTTTGTGAGGCTGTGCTTTAGACCGCTGCTCTTTCACAGGCAGCTCGGGCTCTAATAAGCCTCTTCTAACACAGGTATCGTGTTCCCTTGGTCAAAGATGCATTGTGGGTTGAAATAAGATGCTGGCAGAGCGGCGCAAGAGGAAAATGCCCGCAGTGGAGCGGAGTCTTGTCTCCAGCCAATGGAAAGCGGCGTGGCGGTCAGCGCTGTGAAGGAGGAATCCGCGGGCAGCAGTCAGCGCTGGAGCTGCTCTTCAGTACAGCTGCACACTGCGCAGGAGCAGCACTCCCGTCTCCGCAGCTCGAGCTGGTGTCAGTGAGCAGATATAACCGACTGAAGGTGAGTGCGCTGCCCGCTGAGCTGTCCTCAGAGGCCGGACTCAGCGGTTCACTGGAGCTGCTGGTCGAGCTGGAGAATCCAGATCCTTGACAATCCGCTCCGGGTTTTCGCTCCGACCGGCCGAGCGGATCCGCCGTACAGCGCTGCCCGCGTGGTCGGAGTGGAAAACCCGGAGCGGATCCCTGACCGTCGGGTTCTGGAGTTACCAGCTCAAATTGGTATTTCGTTGTGGTTTCAGATGAGTAACGTTAGGCCGTCTCCGCACTGTGACTTTAAAGAGGCCGCTGAAAGCCGAGGCCACGCTGCCTCCTTCCAATCACTGCAGCTGGTTCAGCAGTTCCGCACTAAGTTCAAGCAGAAGGCGGCTCAGGTTTCTTAGGAGCTTCAGCCAAACGTCCCAACGTGAGGCAGGACGAGGGTCTGTGCGGAGCTGTGACGTCGCTGACGTGCCCACGACTGGAGGCACCCTCCCCCCTGCAGAGCCGCGAAACGGGCTGCTACTGCAAAAGTGCACTCACTCCAGGAGATGAGGTTCACTTCCACCTTAAACGGTTCACTGCCACCTTAAATGGCACAGTGCTTCCATTTTGCAGCCCTTTTATTCTGAGCTAATGAACTGCTCCACAGCAGGTTCTCTGTGGCTCTGAACATCAGGATTACAGCCTGACATTGCTGGATAAAGAGGATTGGCTTAATGCAGGCAGCTGTTGGGAGTCTTGCCCAAGGACCCTTATTGGTGGTCCCTCACTGTTTCCCAACCCTGGTTATGTTCTCAATCTCCCCTGATTCCACTCACCTGTTAACTGCTGGGTTAATGGGTCTGTTAGAGTTTGGAAACCAGTAAACTGTGCAGGAAGCTGGCACTCCAGGACCAGGGTTGCTTACCCTTTTCCTAGAGGCAGCCCTCCCTTGCACATGTTGTGCTTTTGCTCCCAAAACACACAATCCAACTAATCACCCCGTTAACAAGCTTTTTCAGTGTTGCAGGAGTTGTTAATGCAGGGAATCCACTGAAATTTGCAGTGTGCTCCAGGACCAGCCGTCCTCTAGCTGGATGGATAGTAGTAGTACCAATACTAATTATTAAACAGTACAAATCCACCAGACTGAAACCTTTAATGGTTCCTATGAAGTGAGATGGGAACTGTGGAAGATGAGGAGGGGGAGACAGAGAGAGCTGGTGAAAGAATTGAACGGCCTGTTTAGGACTTACTTAATTCTCTGTTTGGCCTATCTGGTGTCACCGAATTACCCTAACAAACCAGACCCTTTTAGGATCCTTTCTCTGTGCAGAGAATTTGCCCGGTATTGTGAGAAGAACCTAAAACCCGTGTATGAAAGAGCTCTCTGTTAAGCACCTGGTTTGGAAATAGCTGTTAAAGTAGCCGTGCAGGTTGGCTTCTTTTCTTTGCGTTTTAATAAGTTTTAATGTGGTTTTAACCTCTGTTTTTCTGTTTGCTTTTCAAGCACCATGACTGACAGGAAAGCCGTGATCAAGAACGCTGACATGTCTGAGGACATGCAGCAGGATGCAGTCGACTGTGCAACACAGGCGATGGAGAAGTACAACATAGAGAAGGACATTGCGGCATACATCAAGAAGGTAGTCCTAATTAAGCAGCACTTTAATGTGTTCTTGCAGGTTCAGGGTCCTGAGCTTGGCTCCCAAACGGCCCCCAGCTCTGCATCGTTCTTCTTCGAAATGGTGCACTGACTGTTCCCAAACTGCTCCACTACAGTGAATGTTCAAAGCTCTCTTTTCTGTTTCTCTTCACTGCAGGAGTTTGACAAGAAGTACAACCCAACTTGGCACTGTATTGTGGGAAGGAACTTTGGCAGCTACGTCACCCATGAGACGAAGCACTTCATCTACTTCTACTTAGGCCAGGTGGCCATACTCTTGTTCAAATCTGGCTGAAGCTCCATGAGTAGATCTTTTTTTTTTCTTTTCTTTTTTTTTTCCCCCCAACATGGACCGAGATGCACTAGTGGCTGATGTCGTATCTAATTACGCTACCAATGTTAAATGAGACCATGCCATGCCTATGCTGACTGTGCATAACTGCATGGACCGTGTACCATACTGACTGTGTGTTTGTTGCAGTTCAATTGCTTTTTCATTATGTGCGCCATGTTTATCAGGAGTGTTTATGTTTGTGGTCCTGATGAGGTTTGTTCAAGCACAGGAGCTGTAAAGCCAGGTGTGACCTTTTGATTGAATAAAGCAAAGCTATGAAAACTGCATTAGAACTTCTATTTTTCTTCTGAGAGATGTATTTTCTTTAAGTAGTGCCGTATAGCCTGTGTGGTTCTATTGAACACCGTGAGTCATGTCTGTACCATGGCGGAGGTGGGCAACAATGAATATAAGTCTCGTATATGCTAGTGAATAAGACGCTCGGTCTTATAATCCATATCTAACCTCAGATGAATGTCTTTGTTTCCTGACATTTGTTAGGACCAGTTGTCGGTTTGGGAAGAGGGTGACTTGTGCACAAATGAGCGAAGGTTTATTCTGTGGAACATTTTTTGTTTAAAATGTCCTTAATGTCTACTGTGACGGGAACAGATGAATGTGTATTAGAAAATAATGTAAGATATCAAAACGATTAAACCAACTGCTGTTAAGTATATTTTCAATGCTGTTTTTGGTCTTCTTTGTAATGTGCTAGTTGCCTGAATGTGAAGGGACTTTAAGATGACTGCACAATATTTCTCCAGCTCGTCCTCCGCTGTCTTCCTGAATTTCTAGCTAGGCCTATTCATTTAAAAGTGTATAGATCATCAGCATGGATTTTTCCTTCTGTGTGACTTGTAGGTCTTCAATGTGTGTCTGTAACTGGCTTCTCACCCCTCAGTGGTGCCCTCATTCTTAGGCCTGTTAGACAACACTTGCACTCACTTCGTTGTACCTTCTCAGGCACTGCCCATGACAGAAAGGCCATGTTTCTCAGCCATTAAAATGTACATTTAATGCGAAATACTGTCTGATTTTTTTCTTTCTTCAACTGAAGTCCAACTTTGTTGTATGATGTAATTAATACACAACAAATGTTTCATCTGGAATTAAGGCTATTAAAGAGTTTCTCCTGCTTTTGTTGGTGTAACTGTCTCTACTGTCCAGTACTCTATTTTGCAGCATTGCTGTGAGGATTTCTTTGCATTCAGTGATTGAGAGTTTGTGAAGTCATGATGGATGTTCACCACTAAATTTCATTTCCAAAGTACTGAATGGAGCACCATCATTCCAGAGAACACAGTTCCAAAACTCCACAGCTCAATTGTGGGGGCCCGTGAGCCCACATCTGGCATTAGGCATTATGCCAACTGGTTAATATTTATCTGCTCCATAGAGACCTATTCTCTAAAAGAACAAGACAAACTGTGAATGTGCATTTGCATACCTGTCAGCAATTGGTGCACCTTCAAGTAGCTGAATTAATTTGGATGAATTCAAAGTGCATGTAAAAATTCAAGCTGAATAACCAGTGTTGCAAATAATAGTGTCAGAATATTCAAAATATTTTGCACAAAACTATGCAAACAAATCAGCCTGCCATGATTGATTTAATCCACTAGAGGGAGCCTTTGCCATGTGCATGTTTAGTCACTAGGTTGTGGGATACCCAGAGTGTCTTGTGGCACATGACACATTTTGGTGCTTTCTTTGCATCTGAGACAAATGCTTGAGCCACTTTAAGTGTGTTGGACAACACAACACTAAATTTGGCCTAAAATTGGGAAAGACCAGATTAGATCATGCCAGCTCCCAATTCTGCTCCTGCACATTTTAACAAACCCAGTGGCATTAGGGTAGTGGTCTATGTTTTGCTTTGTGTTATTGAAAATAATAAGCTCAGTATGACAAGCTTATGAGCTTTTTCATAATCTTTGTACATGCACGCTTAGCATCCTTGTACCACGTGGGCTAAACCAATCACTGTAACATTTCTCAGAATCCAGTCCCAGTATCTCCATATGTATAGGATGGGTGGGATATGTAAGATGGGTGCTCATGGGTGCTGTGCTGAACAAGTTCTCCCATCCACATATAGTGATAAACACACTAGCGGGCAGTGAGCACACATTCCCGGGGCAGCAGGCACTCCACAGCTATCCACGGCACCTGGGGAGCAGCTGGGGAGTTTAGTGTCTTACTCAAGGGATTCAAACCAGCAACTTTCATGATGTTATGTCTGCAAACTTCTCCAAAGTCTCCAAACCTCCAGCTAGAGGGCTATCTAAATGCAGGTTTCAGGTCTAATCCAAATCGACACCCCATTCAACCAATCAAGGACTTTTGAAGGCAGAAAGTAGTTGCATCAGGTAGTTCGAATTATGGTTGGATCCCAAGTCTGTGGGAAGTTAACCCTCCAGGAGCAGAGCTGGAGACCATTGTTTTAGGGGTTCTGGTCACCATGGGCCTTAGTGGGACTGCCCAGTCAGCACAGCTTGTTGTCAGCAGAGCAATTCCTTGTGGAGGTGAACTAGATGTATTAGATAACATTCTGGTCAGTCATACTCCAGCTGCAGGTCTGTTGTCTGTTGGCTTGAACAATTAGATGATTCCAGTAAATGATAAAATCGTTTATCAATTAAACACTTCAGTTTTTTTTTTCCATCTTCATTTCCAGTTTTGAAAGGTTTTGCCTGGTATAGCTGTAGTTTCCTCCAGAACCAATCTCAGTTGGGTCACAAACAGCAACCACCTCTGAAGCAAGACTCTTCTGGTTTCTTTTACGGCCTAGCGATTATGATAAGATGTGCTCAAGCATGACATTTGTTTCCTCCTTCATGCTGTTTTTATGGCTCTACTGGTTTGAAAATCTATTTCTTAAAAAGAAGCTGCTTAAGATTGAGCCAATCCTTCCCTCCAGGTAAACGGTGCACACCTACCCTGAACCTTAGTTTGCGGTGATGAAATGAAAGCATTAAAAAGGGATATAGTTATCAGATCAGTTGTTTCTTTATTTCAGTTTATGTCAATGTTGTGAACTGATCTTTGCTGTTGTAACCAAGTTGTTGATTTTTCCATCCTATTGTGCCTATAATTATTCAAAATGAATAACCCAAGAACATAGAACATAGAAAATTAATTCACATTTTGTAGTATAGGTTTGTGATTGGTGTGGTGGCTGTAACTTTAGTTAATACTACATTTTTTCTATACTTTTTAGACTTTTCAAATAGATTTATAATGAGCCATTTTGATATTATCATTGGGATTAACTGGCTTCAACCAGTTCCATCCTTGCATGCCTCCTTCCATCCATCCATCCATCCATCCATCCATCTTGAATATCTTTTTCATTTTATATTTTCTTTTTTCTCTAGCACTCTCTTTTTTGTAGAATACTTCTCTTTTATATAACTATTCAAGTTGTGTTTGATTATTCAAACTGTGTTCTAACTAAATGTTTTGCGTGATTTGTTTTGTCTGCTACAGTGAAAAGAACTGTTAATTGCCCAGATACAGCAGGTGAAAAATGGTCATTTGTCTAAATCTGGCCCTTTATACTGTGAAATAATGATGTTGATTAATGCTGACTATCCCTGTTAATTAAACAAAGCAAGTCAAACAAAAATGATGAAACTAGAATACTAATTTGCTCCAATGTAGCACACAGTTATCTAGAAGGGAATTATAATATTCATTATTTGTATCTGACTTTCCTTCATTCTGGAAGATTTTAAAGAGTTAAAGTTGATCCCAGATCCTCTTATTTATAGACACAGAGAGGCAGAAAAATTGATGTTAGCATTCAGGAAAGGTGAGGAATGTTTATGACATTGAGGAAGAATCTCATTGGGGCCTGGTACAGGTACTAGGTACTTTTTGATGCCATTCCAGTGGTGTTCCTCATACATTTTCTGTAGTTCTAGGAATGTACAATACAAACATGATCTCACTCAATGGGCTGTTGGGAAATTTACTAAATTTAAGCCTATTTGTTCCTCGTTCTTCAAGCTTTGTCCTTGCACAGGGACTCCCAGGCAATTAGCTTCCAAATGTCATGCCCAGTCTACCTTGCTGGCCCCAAGAGTTATTTGTTCTAATGGCTGTGCTCTGAATTGGGTGGGTAGCCATGGAGCCTACTATCCTTGTGTAGGAAATAGCTGAGGCAATCATGCCGAACAGTTTCGCATCCCAGTGTGTCACTGACCTGATGAACCTGTTTGACAAAACTTTACATGGAGTTTAATACAACTACAGTTGATCAATAAGCTAAAAACAATCAGCAGCGGTATATACAGATATGACGTACCTTGATTCAAGCTTTGGGCACTAAATGCTTTCGAGGATGTTAACTAATGGGGTCAAATTTCATTCGTTTTTCATCCTTTAGATTCCTTTGTGCAAGGCTGGTTCCCTAACAACTGGGCCACAGCTGCCTCTAAGGCTGCCTTTTAGTCAGTTAAAGAACTGAAGAAGTCAAAAACCCCTGCAACTGACTCTGATAGTGATGCACATTCTCTGTGTAGCCTGAAATCATCACTCACACCACGTCTTGGTAAATGGAGATAAAAGGTGAGTCCATTGCTCCCACCAGCAACTTCCACACCATCACAGTGCATTCAGTTCACAGTAAAGAGCTGTTTTTGAGAATAATAGGATAATGGTATTACATTATTTTTCATTATTAATTGTATAATAGAGAGATTTTTACAGTGTGGTTTTGAAATAGATATTCCAGTGTCGTTATCGTGCAGATGACTTGAACTATACTATTTATTCAACAAAAGGGGGGAATCTTTCATTTCCCTGTTATCATGTTCCACTAACTAAAGACATTTGACCATTACAGTTAGGACTGTTGGGATAATAAAAGTGGATCATGTTTGCTGGTTATCTTGAAGATGTTTTTTTTCGTTTGTAGTTGGATGTTACGAACCCGCTTGAAGATGATGATTGGAGCTGCATAGTGGATAACAACACCACCTTTCTGTTTGCAGTCCACCAGTAAGAGTTCTTGGGCAATGCTCTTAACTCTACATTCTACTTCTTGCGTAACAACTATGGTTAGAGTGGTAAACTGATATAAAGTATTATAAAGTTTATTATTGACATTTTAGCTCTTATTATTTAAAGTTCTAATATTATATCTATTTGTTTTTTAACATATTTTCAAGAAAGTGAAACAATTTGTGTTGTGGGCTCATCCAATTACTAAAATTTCTTTTCCAACTGGGAAATATTTAGAACGTGGAACACTCTCAAGCAACATGAACATGTTCCACATGTTCCACAACCAAACCAAAGGCTGTTAAAGGGAATGTACTAGGCTTTCATGTCACATCAGATCTCTAGATCTAATTCGTTTAACCTTTTACTCCATAAACTGTAAACAGAGAGAGAAGGAACATTTATTTCCTGAAAGTTCCAGACGCACCCAAATCATTCATGACCATCAGTGACCTAACAACTGCAACGATCATAAGCTTCCAACTTAAACTTTTCAATTCAGTTCAGTTTAAGCATTTCTCTCTATCTCATACTCTCTTCCTCCATCTTCCTTTCCTTCCCCCCTCTCTCCCTCTCCCACACCCAGAAACCTTAGCTAAACTCTTTATGGTCTTACGTCTTGTAATCCTGCCCATTTATTGCTTGCTCTGTGAGCTGCTGTCAAGGATAAGGCAATTAGCTTATCATGAAGATGTGATTTATAGAATCCACAAGTGACAAAAGCCTTGCGGTGCCATAGAATTCTCTTTTGATTTGGATGGAAAAAAAAAAGCAAAACAAATATCTTGCTCTTAAGCGCTCTCTGCTCCAAATGTCTCAAGTGGTGCTGGGTCATTGGTTACGGGAGAGGGAGCTTGTTTTAGCAGGTGGCTGGGCAAATAAGACGCATAACTACAGTGCACTAGTGCTTGGCTTCTGATGCCATTTTAGAAAGCCTTGAGGTGGTCTGAGAACACCCTCCTAAAAAGTCTGCATCGCTAGACTTTGTATTTTTGCCCCAGAATGTGTGTTTGAGTGTGTTCAGGAAGAGGTCAGCTTGGTGCCGGCCTCTGCACTTTCTTGCCTTATCTCAGGTAATATCCCAGCTCTGGAGGCATGTGATGTTGAGCAACTGGGCCATAAAGCGGCAGAACCCTTTATGAGCAAGACTGTGAAACTGCACCTCCACCATGTGCCCACCACTGCCGGGCCTGCTGCTGCAGGGCCTCTTTCACCTGAGTCCAGGATGTTGACAAAACCCACATGTTCATTTCGATACTTAAACAGGTGACAGGCGTTTGTTACCATATGGGGATAACAAAAATTATATATATATTTTTGAGAAATTCTACTCTTAAAAATAAAGTTTCACAAATGGTTCTTGGTTGTGATGCAGCCAATGGCTTATGTGGTGGCCTATATAGCAATTTAGGGTTTTTGCTATTAATCATAGTCATTGGACTGAAGCCTCATTGCTTAGAGTATACCTTCGCCAATTTATCATTATCAACCAATTTATTAAAGTTAAAGTCGCCTTGTGGTTCAAAACATTAGGACAATTTCTTCTTAAAAAATATGTGAAATACTTCCCTGTAGATCATCTTCATCTCTGATTTCCTTTCAGTGTTTCCATTCATTTATAACCAATTACCAATACTGATGCATGTAGATGTCTGCACCTCTGCATTGGGTCATGGATCCCATTGTTAGGCCAACATATAGGGTGTGACGTCTATTGGGTGGTCTACCTGTTGGGAGGTCAACCTATCCACTCCACATTTTAGTCCACATCTCAGTAAATGACAGGCCTATCCTTCAACAGGTTTCACGATAAACACCCTCTTGTTAAAATGACCTACTAAACCAATAGGAAAGAGGAAACAGATTAGTATAAACATACACTGGCATTTGAGCAGAGACACTGAATCTTTGGTTGAAGCCTTACAAGTTAAGTTGCAATCATTTCTATTATAATCTGTACAGCCTCTGGCTATGTCTTGTCTCCATTATTTCCTTCAGCGCAGTCCCAACATCCCATTCCTTATGTGATTTTAATTGAAGAAAAGTGGAGCACTGGATCTGAACTTGTCCTGAACTGAGGACCAGCCCTGTCCTGTTGTCTGTACATTCAGAGATGTTCTAACATAAGGGAATGGACAAGTGATGTTTGGAGCAAAGAGTGCAGTGTTTCAGAGAATGTTGATGAATGTAAACAATAATACTCCCAGATTTACATGGAAATTCAAGTTTTGCTCTATTTGAAAAGGGAGCTTCCTTTTTAATAAAGGGTCTTATGCACCAAGAACCCTGCTTTTAAGCCCTTTATGTAATAAATGCATGTGATGAAACTTTAACAGACATAAGTCCCTTCAAATCATAATCAATTAATTATGCAGAACTTTGAGTTTAATGAATTTCTGTAAAGATGATTCTAAAGACACAATGAAATTGGTGTGATCTTGTTTAATTCAGATTAACCTTACTGCACCAAATTTGCTCTTTTAATTTGTTTGGGGGGTTGTTAAAACAATCTTTCATTCCCTTTATGGGCTTTACTTGTCTCTGTCCCTTTCCATGCTCAAGGTTTCCTAGACCTGTCCATCTCTGCAGGGGGTATTGTGGTCAGGAGCCTAGAGATGAAGGGAGCAGGGAGTGGAGGTGTGTATGCGTTACGCAACCTCTTCACAAACCCAGATTCATTGCTCTGCTTCATCGCTCATGGGCATGTCTTAATGGCTGCCAATTACATTCTGGGCTTTCTTGGAGATAGTGGGCAGTCGAGCGCAGCGAGGCTTAATAACAGTAACAGCATCCCAGCTATAACAGCAGATCACATCAGGCCGCGGGGGGTGGTGGACACCAATGGGGGGCTGCATTCTGTGGGAAGGTGGGACTGATCTTCATGATGCTGGGATCTCATTCCCGAAAGGGAGGGAATATTTGTATGACTAAGTATGTGAGAAATGAGCAGGGCCACTGAGGGAGTGATTCAGCAGACAGTACAACTAAGATCACAATGATAAACAAGATTATCATTCAAATTGAGTATCAGTACATTGTCTGTTTTCCTATCATAAACCAACTTTTAAATGTGGTATGACAGGAAGTGAGTGAGAATGAGAGAAATACTGTGTGTGATACTGAATGACTAAATAAAAGAGAGAGTCAATGGCCCACTTGTGTGCATGTCTGTATTAATTGATGTGAAAATCAATCAACAATAAAGAATAAAAACAGTGAGTGAATGTGTGAAAGAATGAGAATGAGAATGTGTGTGAATGAACAAAATGATGAGTGATTGAGCGAAAGAATAAAATGAGTGTATGACCAAGTGAGCTCACGAGGGTGAAAGAGTGAGTGTATGACTGAATGAGAGAGAGAGAGAGAGAGAGAGAGAGAGAGAGAGACAGAAAAATTTTGAGAGTAAGTGAGAGAACGAAAGAGTGAAAGTAAGTTTATGACGGAATGAGATGACAGGGATGGTTTGATTGAGTGAATGAGTGAGTGAGTGAGTGAGTGAGTGAGTGAGTGAGTGAAAGAATGCGAGAGAGGGTTTGAATGAATGAGTGAAAGAAAGAAAGAAAGAAAGAAAGAAAGAAAGAAAGAAAGAAAGAAAAAGAATGTGGATTTGAATGAGCAATAGAATGAATGAGAGGGATGCTTTGAATGAGTGAAAGAAAGAAAGAAAGAAAGAAAGAAAGAAAGAAAGAAAGAAAGAAAGAAAGAAAGAAAGAAAGAAAGAAAGAAAGAAAGAGGGTTTGAAGATATGAACGAGATGTGAAATGAT
The DNA here is from genome assembly GCA_034509495.1 of Acestrorhynchus altus. Taxonomy (NCBI): domain Eukaryota; kingdom Metazoa; phylum Chordata; class Actinopteri; order Characiformes; family Acestrorhynchidae; genus Acestrorhynchus; species Acestrorhynchus altus. The sequence goes on along the minus strand of CM067517.1, from coordinate 19,454,392 downwards.
TGAATGAAAGTTAGTGAGAGAGGAAGAGAGAGAGAGAGAGAGAGAGAGAGAGAGAGAGAGAGAGAGAGAGAGAGAGAGAGGTGAGTGACTGAGTGAGTGATGATCAGGTGGTTAGCTATCCACTGGCACTGGCTTAAAAAGCAGATTAAGCAAGACTGGAGCAAGGGGCCAGCAGGGCGAATGTGAAAGGGAATGGGTCAACCTGATGTCGCTCTCACTAACTGAAGAGGGACATTTTGTGTGAGGATGTCTGTCTGGACCGGAGGTTAATGTGCTGATGGAGAAACAGAGATGTGCGTCTGAATTCATTACAGGATGGTCAGAGGAGCGTGGAGTGAGAGGGCAAAAGACAGAGTCCACTCTGCTCAGAGTCAGACAGGAGTGGCCAAACTGCTGTTTCCCGTCCCACCTACAGTTACAGCAACAGCACTGTCATTTACATTCAGCTGTCACTGAGTTCTATTATCCTAACTATTTTGATGAATAATTGAGCAATTGAAATATTGATAAAGAGATCCAAAATTAAAGATAGATTCAACAAAAACTATGTAGAAATGTTCCAAAATACTTTCCATTTTTAGAACACTGGAAATGTAGAAAGCCCTAAAAAGAGAGAAAAACATAAACATTAACAATAACGATGCCATACATGTATAGTGTCATTCTATCTGAGCCATTAAGCGAGACATGGCCAAAATGCTTCCCTGTTCCCTCATTAGTTTTGCACTATGTAAGGATAGACTATTTAGTAGCCGAAGAAACACAGATGAATTCGGTGATATAGAAAAAAATGCTGAAAGCAGCACTGATTGTGTCATTGCGACCAAGTATTGACCAGGGACTCTCCTTCTCTTTGTTAGATTGAAACCTCCTTCATCGACTAAGATGAGCTCATGGGGTCTGTCCAAGGATTCCGAATCAAATATTGTCTGTATAGAAATACAAAATATTGTATGAAGAATATTGTAAGTTGTACAGAGACAGTGCTGTACTATAGAGTAAAATTAGGCCTACTGTCTGCACTTCTGATTGATGAACTTTACTAATGTCTATTGAAACAGCAGCATATACATATATAATGTAATACAATTCATTTGCCATTTCAGAAATACAGTAGTATACTGTACCTGTTCTCTTCTCTGAATGTTCTTACTATGGTGGACACAGAAAATCTCAAAGTGGGTTGCTTCCCTCATTGTCAGTCCATGGACAAGAACATGGTCTATGATTGTTGCTCGAATTTCCAGTCTTCCTCTTCATCCTCCTCCTCTTTCTTGCCCTCTTCCTCTTGATCCTTGTCCCCCACCACACATATGCACACTTAATTTCTTCTGTCCGTTCTCAGACCTTCTCATTCCAAACCTTCAACAACCTGTTTGCTCTCTGAACCGGCTTTTATTGGTTGCGTCACGTCATTTGAAACAAGGGAAATCAACTTTGGTTGTGTTTAATCGGTGATGTTCGCTTCACTTGTGTTCATAATTGTTGCCAGTTGTGTTTAGCAGTATGGATGATGTGCATTAGAGTGCAGAATGCGGTTGGGGAACGAGAATGTGTTTAGAGTTTTGCTGAAAAATGTAAGTGAGATCTGCAAATAGTGTTTTATCATGTGAAATTTTTAATGTTTTGACAATATATGAGTTTAGGCAACTGGGAACTCTGTTCAGGCTGGGAACTCTGTCAGCAATTAGGAAAAAGTGTTTGTGTTTGTCATGTGAGGGAAATGAATCACATGGCATTTAGTGCATAAATACATTTTCCTCACAAACAATGCCTTTTGTGCCACTTTAACTTTACTAATAGCAACAAACAGTTGCATGAAAATTATTTTGCTTACATTCATGAAATATTATTGGCAATTTCTCTTTTACATGGCCTACATCGACAAACTTCAAAAGCTTTAAAATATTTGTTGTGAAACAAAACAAATCTATGGAAATGTAACAATGAAAGTATAAGGTAAGGAGACACTAATGAAACTGTTATGTTTGGAACATCCTTCACCAAACAGAGAGAACTGGGGAGCTTAGTTACCATAAACGGTGATTCACTGGAACATCGATTTTACAACTGATTACATTCATTTACCTGTTGACATCCTTATCAGCTGTGCTAACAGACAGTAGAATTAAGAGTAGAAACTGTACTATTCAAAAATACACTAGATTTGGAACTGTTCTCAGTGCAGACATACCTGTGAATACGCTAACGTTCACAGACCAGGGACATCTGTTTAGCAGTAAGTTCATATATCAGATGAGGACCTGAGTGAATAAGGCTGCTCATTGAGATAAACTAGTGCTAAAACCAACACTTTAATTTCCAGGGGCCTGAGGTTGTGGGTTCAGTCCCTGGCCTGGTTACTTTCTGTGAGGACTTTGGTGTGTTCTGGTTTACTCCCCCTGCCAAGAAGACTCAAGCTCCCAGGGGGTCCAGGGGGTTTACCTCCCTTGCGCCCAGTGATTCTAGGAGGGCCTAGATGGGTGGATGTGGCTCTTGAATTGTATTACTGTGAAGAATTGGAAAATATAAGGATACTATATTTCAAATGTTGCTGAGCAGTGAGCTTGGTGGACAGAGTTTGTGCTTATGTCCAAAATTCATGTCCAGTGAAAACACAGGGGCAGAGGGTACCTGAAACAAGGGTGAAACAAGGGACAAGACAGACGCCATGGTTGATTGAGTGTGAAGTTTTTGTCTTTACTCATGTAATAATGGATAACTTTGGGTTTTACATTAGGTGGCACCACGCCAGGTGCTTGCTCTGGGTTGAAACCTCATTTAGAAGGACAGGGAGGGGAAAAATGGGAAAACTGAAAACAGAGCCATTGTGAGATTCAGAATGCTTTCTCTAGGTTTTCTTTTTTTCAGGTAAATTCAGACCGGTCTGAACATACGCTGAATATGATATAATCTGACTGCTCATCTTCCCAGCTTTTAATATTACTTTGAGGGAATAATGGAGTTTAATTCTGACTCTCTATTTTTAAACGTTAAGAGGCCAATGGTGTTAATTTTCCTAGAAGTTGCACTTCCGCAAATGTTATGTATATTCTGTTAAAGTAGATGATTTACTAAACGTCATGGTCTGATGTTCTCTATCTATGCAGAAATCTTCCCAGAATCTGAATTTTGCATATAAGGAAAATGCGTAAGACCAAACACACACACACACACACACACACACACACACATACACACACACACACACACAAAGATGTGATGGTCTCCAAAACACCAGGGATTGTCTTGCGGGGTGTTTCTGGTTTGCAGTGGTAAAAAAGCGCCCATGCTGATCTCTGTACATCATCCTACAGCAGTCGAAGAAGGTGAACTGGTCTGATGAATCACATTTGTGGGTGCCTTTTCTTAACTGGGGAAGAGATGGCCTCAGGATACACTATTAAAAGAATCTTCTGCAGGTCAACCTTGGTTCCTAGTGCTGTGGAGATTTCTTTGCAGAACAAGTACACCCCTTTAGGGGAAAGTGACAATGAGAATCAACAAGTTTCCCCAAAGTCCCCCGATCTCAGCATGATTGAAGTTCCTTGGGATGTATTAAAAACAAGTGTGGTCTATGGACGCCCTACAGGACTTAGGTTCTACTGCTAATGTCATGGACACTTTCATTTGTTTAGAACAACATGATAATAATAGAGGCTGATTGGTGCCTGTTTTGCAATGTATTATTTTGTCATGTTTTGAAACTGCCTGCAGTATTATTCTTAAGTATATTCATAAAAATATACATGTTCTTCATAAAAGAAATAAATGGATAAATACGTTGTGTATGATCAGTTTTCTGCCGATGTAATGATTGATACAAATAATAATATTTTATTCAAACTTTTGTTTATTTATTTATTACTCTTGATCAGTATGGCTTATTATATTCTCTAATAAATGTCTAATACTTTTCTAATCAGACACTCTATTCAGAATATATGAAAATATGAAAAATCTTTTTTTGAGATGCACTATGCATGTGCATGCATGCGTGCGCACACACACACACACACACACACACACACACACACACACACACAGAGTGGGAAAGAAAGAGAGAGAGAGAGATTAGAGAGAGAGAGAGAGAGAGAGAGAGAGGGGATCCAGCAGGGACATGAGTGGTGTGTGATACAGTACAGTGTGTGAAACAATGCCTCCTTTGAGCGCCCTCTCACACCAACCACACCAGCATTGATTGCAGTCTGTGCTAAAAGGAAATGTGCTGATCTGTCGAACGGTCTGTTACTCATTAACAAGGAGCAGAAATCAAAAATAAAACTTTCATAGTCTTGAATAGATAACTTGCTACTGTCAATCTCAAACATGTGAAATAGTTGACTGACACAGAGACAGAATTAGGACATTTGAAATCATTCTTCCTTTACAAATAGACAAAAAAGGAGTTTTATGGACACACTTCTAGAAGTGTATTATAGAAGATGAGCTTATTAAATAAAAACAAGGGCACAGAAATATAATGACCTGGTAAAATGGTCATTTTCAGTGCTTCTTCACCACAGACAGTTCCTCTTGGTTAATGTTAGCTGTGCTGGAGTCGATGTGTTTTCTGCTCTTTTTTTAGTGCAAGCAATTGTTTATGCAGAGATAAAACCTATATCTCCAAAAATTTGAATTGAAAATTAATTCAGTTGTCTTAATTTTATATGTGATTGAGAAATAATTTACAAACACTTTTGCAATGGAAATATGGCATTAATATAATGCTATGTAATATGTTTATTATTATGTTTATGTAAATACAGTACATTTACAGTATATCATACTTGTGTCTATAATGTAAACCATAGTTAAACATATGTGTGAATGACAAATACAATACATTTCATATAGTACAGTCTAGAAAAATTGGCATGAATTCAAATATATTGCAAAATATTCTCAATATATCAATTTTGTTCCCCAGTATATACATAAAGTGTGACAGTATTCTGTACACTGTAAACTGCAGTATATTTACAAGATGTAAATCCCCACTGTCCAATGATCCAATGAAGAACATTAATCTCCAAAATGGTAACTGTTAAATAAGTTTTTATTTTATGGGATTCTATTTTTTTTTTTATTTGGTTCAAACCTGGGAGAAAACTAAAAATAGACAAAAATGGAAATACATGGTTTTAAATGGACAGCAGAGCATAAATAAATAATACATAACAGTACATAAGTAAAAGTAATTTTTTTTTTACATTTGCATAAATTCACTTTTGTGAACATTGTTACTGGGGTTTTCTGTTTCTTTTACAATCACAAATGATTATAATCTACCACAAAGCCAAAAGATACACTTTAGTGAAATAATAATCAACATATTGTAACAGAATTTTTTTGCATAAAGGATCGATGTTCAGAATGTCTTCGTCATCATGCAGTGAATTATTGTTTAACTAGTTTGTGGAAAGACTTTCTGTGATGTAGTATTTTGAGCCATTAAACTCTTTAGGAGTCTTTGTACAGTCAACAACAATGTAAACATTTCTGACTTACTATATTTCTCTAGAACTGTGTTGCACACAAGACTACTCTGAAAGACTTTACTCTGAATTACTGAGACATAAAAAAATCTAATTTCCTGCCCAGACTGGAACCTTTCTATTGTTCTATTCATTACAAAAAAATCTAAATTGTAAAGGGGATGGGGGGGGGGTAGGTATTCATTTTAAATTAAATAAACACACACACACACACACACACACACACACACACACGCATGCACACACACACACACACACACACCAAACATCATCCCACATAATATTGCACCTTTATGATTGTTTGAAACCTCTTTATTTCACCAGTGATAGGATCAGGCTGACCCACTGAAAAGACTCAGATTACACTGTGAGAATGCTGAATGTCCTTGGCCAGATGGTGGGGGTGATGAGGAGATATAAAACCTGCATTGACGTTGAAGTGGTCATAACAGCTCATTGCGCTTCATGTAAGACATCTCCACAAGTTTTACAGGGTTGTAAAAGCAGGTGACATTATTACCTTTAAATGAGCTCTTGGTGAAATTGTCACACTAGCTTTCAAAGTCATGAAACTGTGCTTCATGAAGAGCACTGTTTACTGAAATGCTCAGTGGTGAAGAAGAAGAAAGGAGATTAATTAAGTTGTCTAAATTTTATATGTGATTGAGAAATCATTTACAAACAGATATATGTTGTGAAATATTCGGAAATGCAATGTAATATATATATTAGTATGTTTAATTATGTAAATACAGTATATTTACAGTATGTAATACTTGTGTCTAAACAATATATCAAACCTGAGTTGAGTGAATGCGATTAATTGTGAATTCATGCCTTAAATCATTTGACCTTAAACATCCTCAACAAATGATAAACAATGCATTTTTTGTATCATATTTGTAAGTAAATCAAGTAAACTTAGATTAATTTCTTTTTGTTTAAGAGACACAAAAAGAAACAGGAACACAACAAATTCCATTATTCCTTCTGCCATCCTCACAAATGCTGATGACTGATTATTGCTCAATGTAGCATTAAAGCCTGTATACAGACACCAGCAGAGAAAGTAGTAACTTGCTCTTACAACCTTCAACAGTGAGGGCAGGCAAGCAATAATATTCAAGTGTACACATAGGGAAGGTAACCTGGGAAGAATGACTACACAATGATGGTGAGTGAGGAAGGGAAGACACACCCAGTATGCAAATTGATGGTGTCTAGAGCCAATATGATGTATTCATTCAGACTGCACTGCCCCAATATAAGGCCGACCCTAAATGTCACCACATAACTCATGTTCATTCGAGTAGGTCTAACAGAGTCGAATTAATTTACTTTATCTCAAAATCTGGTAAAAATATTTGATCTTACTTAAAATAGTTTGAGCCTCATCTATTCCTTTTAAGTTCTGTTGGCTTAATCGTTTTAAGTGATCCCAACTTTTTGTAGAAATTAAATCTCTATGAACTTGAAATTGTTCATTAAGACGTGCAGTTCGATTTTACCTTGTATAGTTCAGTTCTACTTCAGACTTGTGTATGTATTGTAACCCAGAAAGGTATGTGCACTGGGTTCCTATTAAGTGCCTAATTTTTATACTGTTTATACTTCAGTTTCATTCGTTGCTTAGATGTGATTGTAGGTTCTAAGCTTTTTTAAAGGCCACCTACTGCTCTTATAAGCAACCGGTCTTACATGTTTTAGGTAACACTGAATGCAATAAGTGAGAGACCATTTATTCTCATGCTCTCATGTTTTCCTGTAAACAGTACTCAAGCATCACACAATTCCTCATTCGTCACTGAAGAATGTGTCCTTCTGAGTGTCAATTTCGAAAGTGGGAGCTTTCCTTTGGCTGTGTTTTCTCTATATTCTCTTCAGCAAGAACGTTCCACTTCTCATGGCTGCTAATGGTCATCCTGCATGGCCCTGCATTAATGAGGAGGCCGTGAAGCTAGCCTTAATCGTGAAGGAAACCAAGCAGGTAATTGCCTTTGAATGCTTAATTGGGTGCTTGTAGGGTGGGTGGAGGAGTGGGGTGGGGGTGTTGGGAAGGTTAGGAGGAGGATCAAAGTCATCTCTTTACCTCTGACTTCCCAGATCAACCCCAGGGTGCCTCAATGGTGCCTCAGTGGCCTACTCTGCAAAATGAAAAATCCTATTGAATTATCAAAATGTTGAAATAATCAGTGAGATATTAAATCATTTATGATGTGTTTAGTGTGAAATAGTTTATAGGAGAAAAAAATCAACTGATTTATGGTTCATAATCCAAAACGTTCTCCCTCATCTATCAAAATGCAGTGTTTCATGGACCAGACATCATATCTAACTATTTCATTTAAAAGGTTTCTGTGATGTAGCAGTTAAAGGTATGGTCTCCAACCGTGGTCCTGGAAACCTTGCCACAGACTTTGGACCCAACTCAGGTCTTCCCAACCTGATTCAATTAAGTACATACTAAGTACTGCCTGGAAATGCTTGATTGGCTATATGGGGTGTTCAGATTTGAACACTTTTGTAGAGACATTAAGCTCCTCCCCTGTGAACCAGTCTGACTCTGATTTCCCATTTCTAACAATTTGCATCAAATAAAACTAAATTGTAAATAATTATGCAATTAAGGAGTAATTTTGAAAGATTGTTGGAATTTCATTTAAAATCCCGCTTCTACAGTCCTCCAACCCTTCACATTTTAGTGATTTCCTTGCTGTAGCACGCTCTTAAAATGTGGCAAAAGGTATTAATATTGAAACCTTTTCATTGTTTATTTTTTGATTATTATTATTATTAGTATTGAATCATCAGATAAATCATATATTAAATATATTTGAGGGTCTGCAATTGTTTACTGATACAATAAAAAAAAAACATCACACAGTCACTCTGTAAATTGAATCTGTTTTATTTTTTAAAACTAAGATCACCTATTTCGAGCTCATAAGCTCATAAAAATATCCCTCAAAAGGTGGATAAGGTGTGTTAGAGCTGAAATTATTTGAAACTGTAGTAGAAAAGGCATGTTACCCCCTTTTGTCCAATACCAACATTGAAATCCCTGCATTTTGATATAGGCATACAGGCAGAATTAAACTTTAAAATGAAGCATTCTTAACTCCTCTACTACCACAAAGCTGTCATAATAACACACATCTTTCATTATAACATCAGTGTGAGAGTTGTTACATTGTCACAGCAGATTCATTCTTGGCCCTTCAGAGAATTCAGAGGGGCCTCAGTCATCCACAGAGAGGCGCCAGGGAGCAAAAAACACTCAGTACTCAGACTTTAACAATAGGAGCATTTTGCACTGGACCCAGGTAATATGGATGTGTTTAGAATGGTCTGTTATGAACCCAAAAGCTGCACTGTGATACTATGAAGCATGAAGATGCAGGCAGAAGTATGCAAATACCCTCTGAATCCATCTTGTTACTATCATTAATGACTAACTCACATATAGATCATTTGCACTGTTCCTGGTTTCAGAGTGTATTGAAAACTGCTCAGCTGTCATTTAACATGCCTATTTACAACCCTGTTGCCTCCAAATGAAACGTGCTGATAGTTTTAACACTGTAACAAAATCTAGTGCTGTTTTTTGACGCCTCAGCTACTGCTTGTGGTGTTCCACATTTGAGATCAAAATCTCTGTTTCCCATAGCACATTTTTCACTATAACTAGCAGCATCTTTAGCTGATGTGCTGCTCTCCAGTATCAACAACACTATATTTTCCAATCACCAGCTCTGCCAACTCTGCTGAAGGTTCTTGCTAGAGGTTTGGGTTTATGTACACTATGGGGACATGCATATGTCAAGACTGTTATGTAAAAATTCTGGGGTTTTGAAAGTGATCAGTTTTACAGCTCTGTTGTGGTCATTCCAGATTCTCATTTGAAGCAGGACACATCAGTCTTTGAGGTTCACAGAAGGACATTATAGGCCCCCTTTAGGTTATCTCTATTTTGTCTCTGTTTATAAGCCACATAAACTATTTAGGTAATGAATGAATATCAAGAATAAACAGACAGAGAGGACACTTCATTTTGAGTTCATTTCCAAACAAAAGGGTGTATTAAACAGACAATTACAGTGATGCCTCAACAACTGAAAATTATTTTATAATATAATAATATTTTATAATTTATCCAGTAATTTCCAGCATCAATTCAGTGTCCAATGGTGTGACTTAAACTGACAAAAGTCATGGGATAGCAGTACATTGTACATTGATATAAATATAAAGTGTTACATCAGAGGATAGCTAGGCAACACCAGCACCCATATAAGGCTGGACACTGGCCAGTGTGTTCAGGCAAGCTGATGTGCCAGATGGAACATTCTGTTTTTCAAAGTTATGTGGGCATTTACCATTTTTCGATCCATAGTGTGTTAGTAATGATCGTGACTGGCAGAGTCTGGTTAACATTTTCTGTGTGAACAGACAATTGACATCCACATTCAATGTAGGAGGCTCCACATGAATATCCTGCATGCTTCTATGGGACATAGCAAAAGTCATGGGGTGTTGTGCACAGTTCCAGGCCAGCATGGTTGTGTTATAAACTAGTGTAAACATATGAGTGAAATGTATCCTAAGCCTAACCCTTAACCTAACCCTAACCTTAACTGCCAGTAAAATGTAACTTTGTTACAATGTGTGCATGAGATTTTTAATATAAGCTTCAGAATAGTAGAATAGCCTATTGTTTGTTTTGGAACATGAAATGATAGATGGATTAACATGTTCAATCAAAAGCAGGTCCTAGTTCTGTTCCTGTCTAGTTCCTGACTTTTGGATTTTCAATGTAAACTGGTCTATTAAACAATGTTGTTTACATTTCTGACCCAAAAATGCCAGATAATCAGTTAACTTATTCAGGCAGCCAAAAAAATGGGGATGTCATACTGTATCCACAACAGGCCAGTGTGATTGCATGCCTTCTGTCTAGGCAACCAGTACAAACACCTTATCCACTCACTGAATTGGCCAGTTTTCAAACTTGATCACATGTGCTTCCAATTGGTTGGAATGAAAAACCTATAGCCACACTGTCTATTATTATTATTATTATTATTATTATTATTATTATTATTATTATTATTATTATTATTATTATTATTATTATTATTATTGTTGTTGTTGTTGTTGTTGTTGTTGTTGTTGTTGTTATTTTTGTTGTTATTTAATTAATTATTTGTTTTTTTTACTGTTGATCAGGGTCGTTTACAGCTCTTGAAAATCAGAAATCCAGAATCTCATATTATTACAGTACATAAATTCAGGTTTGACAAAATTAAAATAAGCATTAAAATATATTGAATATAATTTTTTTTAAATGACATTAAGAGCAAAAATAAAAACTTTTCACAATATTCTTGAGATGCATTAGAAAGTTCTCAAATTATATGAAAACCTTCACTTAGTCAGTCAGTTGGACATCCACGTTGCCTAATGTACATAATTTAAAGATCTTTTCATCCACTAGTTAGTGTATCCAGATAATATCCATTTTTACAGCTTTCATTATGCAAAGAGCTTCAGAAGTTTGATTTGAATAACTGTTATACTTTTTTATCCATCTGCTTTCATTAGCAAGAACTTTTTGATCAGCTTCACCTGCTTTCAGACCCACAGCTTTCAGAGTTATCTTCTCACAGTGCAAGAATGGACAGGAACAGCAGTGGACGTGACTGGAGATGTGGAGCTGGATTTTCTCCTCTGTCTTGAGATAAATGCTTCAAATGCTATTTAGCTGTGGGCAAATATGGGGAAATTGACAGATGGAGAAATTGAGGTGATCTACCAGGCATTGCATGATTGTTTGGGGTCCCATTTTCTTTTGTTTTGCACCTTTTATATGAACACATTTGTGTTTATCTGCTCCAGAGAGTCCTATTCTATTGGCACATCTGTGTCAGCAATGGATGCAACTTAAACTAAGCTGAATGCATTCATTAAAAAGGTTAGTCTACATACAGTGTACCTCTTGAAAAGCAAATAATATGATAATAGTATATATAAAATAGACTGACTTAGAGTCTAGAGGTAGAGTGGTGCAGTCCTAGAGACTGTATCAGTGCTAGTCATGCTGTGTGATTGGCACTGCTGAACTGCCACTGCCAATAAACCATTCATAGCAAACAAGAACCAAGCTAACACATTTGTCTAATCTGACCTCTCCCTATCGTAGGTGAACACCTCTGAGTTGTCAGAGAAATTTGGGTTGGGTTGGCATCCCTTTCTCTCTTTTCATGCCTCAGTGTCTCTGAGCGTGTATGTTTTTGGCTCATTTGTTTTCACTGAGTCATTCTGTTTGAATATACGAGAGCTATTAATCAGGCTGCTCTGGTGAGACCTTTACATTTCACACCTCCCCAGCTTAGACTCAGGTTCGGTTGTTTCCTCCAAGAGCCACCTTGTGAATTGTTCTAGCCCGAGCAGACATTCTAGTTTAGGGGCCAATTCTGGTCCCGGAGTCCTCACGTTCTTCACCAATCCAATTAACACGTCCTGAGCTGAAGCATTTTTGCAAATATTTGGAGGTGGTTTAAAATGCATTTACAATTTGATTTGTGCAGACGCAGACTTTCCTGCAGTTCGAACATAGCCTAAGGATTCACAAACCATCTTCAAATGCTCTGTTCATTTGACCAACTCTGCTCCTGGACTGTCCGCAGACTTTAGATCCAACCCTAATCCACTCCACTTCATCCAACTAAGGTCTGCCTTCAGAGGTACTTGATTGGCTGGAAGGGGTGTTTTATGCCACATTAAGACCACAGGCATATCGAATCTTTAGAGATGAAAGTCCACAGTTATCTGTAAGTGATCAGATCAGATCAGATCAGATCAGATCATCACAAACCTATCTGGATGGGTTGTTGTGATAACAACATAGGCGGCAGTGACTATGTAGCCATGCTGGTTATGTAGGTTTTGGTGGTGTTCTTGAAATTGAACTCTGATTTGTACTGCTTTTGGAACTTGCAGGAAGGAAGGTAGTTCTCCAGGTTAGAGACCACTGCTTTAGAAAAAGGAGGAACGCTCTTCTCAAAAAGCATTTTTATTTCAAGTTTTTTTGTTTAAGAAGTTTATTTCATAAACTCAATTTTTCAGTAAAAATCTAATTTTGGTTTGTTTTGTCTCTGTTCTCTAGTGCACTGGATTCAAGATGAAACAATGACTATGAAGTGAGTGTCAACATATATCTCTCTATACTAGTTGAAACATTCACAAAATATTTCTCTCTTTTTAAAAGACCACATGTAATAGTACTGCTTTTGCTTCATTTACAAAGTTAACAAAAAAGTCTAGAATTGGTTGTATATGTGTGTTATGGAGTCACAATCACAGCCAAAACATTAGGTTGTGTCAAATCCTCGATATAGGCACAGATGTTAAAACTAAAGTCAAACCTACCACAAAAGCAAGCTTACACCATCTTGATTTCAGAGAATTCATCTTAAAATATACTACAGTTGAGCCGCAAGATAAAGTGCTGAGAGAAAAAAGGAACTGCTCATTAACCAGACCGACCATATGACTTATAAAACATGGTGGTGTAAGTATTTATGGCTGTAATGAAATATAGCACTGCTGATACATATCATACATATAATACTTACAGCAAGCAGGAACAATGGAAATGACTGCATTACAATATTTGACATTTACTATTAAACATTGTTTTATTTAATGTGCACTTGCTGAAATTGGGTGTCTGAATGTTTGTTGCTTTCCTTTTTCCATCCCACAGCCAAGAAAGCAAAACTCAGTTAATTTCAAAGTGCATATAAACTGCATTTCTGTTGCCTTCTCTGCTTGTCGTACCAGACGTGAACCATAGATCATATGTTTTTTATTCCTCATTACAGAGTAGTGGAGCTTAACTGTAAGTCAATATTTATTCCAGGAAGTACACGGTGAGAGGTGGAGAACATTTTGGCCCCAGAAGATGATCTGCTGTAGGAAGCTAAATGTTCTATACATTTTTCTGTCGAACCACTGAATTAAGTGACCTATGGTCTCACCCAGTGTCAATTACCACACAACCTCATACAACCCTCCCACTTAAGACAATTAGCATGCATAAAAACATGCACTTGTCTGCTGTCATGCTGCCTGTCAATCCTAAAAAAATAAATAAAATAGTAAAATGTAAAATAGCTTTACATTAGTAGCAATGTTAGGGGTCCAGTAAAGTGTTTCGGGGGTCAATTACCTGAGCCCTCTTTCAGCTGTAGTGTGATTTCCCTGACTGTCTGTCAAAAGTATAAGAAGTTCACTACAAATATTAAATGTTGACTTGCATCTGTTTATTTTTGTTTTAAAAGTATGAAAATCACTGTATTTTATTTTTTAAAAATGCACCTGCTTCATTTAATAATAGCTACATTTTTCCCCCAGCAATGCCTGTGCAGATACTACTCTGTATATATAAATATCTGTAATTATATTGTATTATGTGATTAAAGCACTGCCCAACTGATGTAATGAATCTCAGCTGTGGTGAGGAGCCTCCCTACAGTAGTTACTGAAGGCCAGAGAAGATGGGAGGTTATGCATGGGGTCATGGTGCTCTAAGGATGAGTAATAGGCTGCTTCTGCAAGGACACTCTGACCCCAACTCACCAGGGGTTTCTCCCAGAGAACCCTCCCTGTTCGTTTGATAGCCCTTGAAGAACCACATCTGAGTGGTGAATACATGGCTGAGATGCTGCCCATGATACCTCACACCTGCTGTACAAAGGAGAACAAACACTAACTTGGTTGGCCCCCACCAGTCTGCTGTGAATCAGGGGATATACAAAAGAAGGACTTTCAGCACTTCTTACTCTCCCCAGGAGTGGTCATCCAGCACAAATCACTCCAAGGGCAAGACAAATAATATAACCATGAGTTATTAAGAGTCCCAGGATAACATTTAGTGACCTACAACTTTTCAGTTTAAACTTGAACACTATTTGAAAATAAAAGTCTCATTTTGACCACATGGATGTGGTACTGTCATGGTTTGGTACTGCTTTGCTGCCTTGGGTTCCAGTACAGTTTGCTGTCATTGATAGACCTAAAAATTCTGTATTGCAGCAATAAATTCTACAGGAGAATGTCAGTGCATCTGTCTGTGAACCGAAGTTTAACTGCAAGTAGGTCACACAGCAAGACAACCCTAATTACAATAAGTAACCATAAGTGCTTTTATAATGTAAAGTTTAAAGATGCAATAAGGTCATTTCCACTATATGTTGCACTAGACCACCAGAGTCTCAAACCAAAACAAATGCTTCATAATCTGCTTCAGCTAAGCCTCTCCCCTGCAGTTTGTGTGGTCAGCACTGTGTTGCAGCCCAGGGAAAGTGGCTACTAAACACAGACAAGCACAACTGAGCAGTTAGATAAGGAGGCACTGATTTTGCTAGCCTTTTAACCCATATTGACTGAGTCTGTACTGAAACCTCTGGGCATGACTATTGCTTCTGCCTAGGTTCTGCCTGATTTCTGTCCTTGTTTCAACCTAGCTGAGCCTGACCAATATTTGGAGGGTCTCTTTTCCCCAAATATTTTGTACTGCACTTGTTTTGTGGGGAGGGTCCAGGTTTCCAAAGGGGAGGACAAAGGCCTAAACCATACTTCACACAAAGACGCGAACACAAATGGCAATGCCCTGCCCAAACCCTATACTCTGAATTGCAGCTTGCAATTGTGCTGGGTTATGAAATGTGTTGACATATATTGAACACATCAAACTCAATCTAGCTTGAATCACATCCTTTCCTTAGTTTACATCCTTGCATGAAGTATGTTTTGGGTCTAACATGCATATGTAGCTGGACAGGATATGAAAACTGAAATATACTAGTTATACTAGTTAATATACTTTAATAAAATACTAGTTTTAACTGTAGAGGACATTTATTAGATAGACTATAAACTCATAATGCTAGTTATGCTACATTTTTTTAATATGTTAGCAGAATTTCCATAATTACAAATACAGGTGTGACATATTTAATACATTGAATATAGTGTATTAAATATACATTACATGAACAAAATATTGAGATATATGTTCATGCATTGATTCCTTTGATATCAAGGGTTAAAAGAGTTCATCCTGCTTTAATTGGAAATACTGTCTCTACTGTCCAGGTCCAGGGACTTTCTACTAGATTTTGAAGCATTGATGTGAGGACTTTATTGCATTCAGTTACATGAAGTCAAAAGTTTGAAGTTAGAAGTTTGATGACTCATTAAAACACTCATCAACTGATAAGTTATTGGAAGGAGCACCATTATTCCAGAGAACACAACTCAATGCCAGCCCACAAATAACCCACACCTGGCATTAGGCATGGTGCCAATAGGTTCATGATTATCTGTTCCAGAGAGTCCTATTCTATTGGCAATACTTCTATACTGGGACTAGACAAACTGTGTGTGCATTTACACAGTAATGGATGTAATTGGATGTATGGACTGTTGGAGTAATGGAGTATTGGATGCAACTTAAAGTAGCTGAATGCATTCATTAGAAAGTGAAGTGTAAGTCGGACCTGCAAGTTAAGTATATATGTTAATATAAACAGTATATATACGTCTATATACACTAATTAAAAAATAAGAGATGCAAATAATTCACACGCAAGTTTCACTGTCAGCCATGGTTATATAGCCTCATCACATTTTGACTCTGTTGTGTTGGCAGCGTCCTTTTCAATCATTGTCCATCATGCGTGTAGTGATTCAGCAGCCATCAGGCATCAGCAAGCAGTGATGCGCTCCAAGAGTGATTCTGTTAGTGCCAACACTATTGGCAGACACATGACCACATGCACGCAGACTGGTACCACATCTACATCAGCAAAGATTGCAATGGTGTTGACGGCCAATGTGTCAGGCTGCCATAGAGTCTATATCAGTCTTCATTTTTAAAGGTGTTGGTAACCTGACAAAACTTCCTCTTGGGTGCAAATAATTCATGTACCTTTTTTTATCATGATGCATAATAACACTCCTAACATGTAATAGTTCTAAGATAATTACAGTCTATTATTTACCAATGAAATGTGTATCATTGCTCAAAACCATTCCACCTGAAGTGGGGAACATTTCTCGTACTATATATTGACTCTTTATGGAACAACCTCACATAGTCCATCCCAAAGAGAATACCTGTTGCCGATTCATCACCACCATCAAAGCCTGTGTGATCTGACAGGCCACAAGAATAGACCAAACACACGTCTTGAGCCTGGGCACACATCTCCAGCACTTGTAAGAGTAAACAGGACAGCATTGACTTTTATGTCTTAGTATTCATTCAGGAAAAGTGCACACAAATGCACACACCCTCTCCATTGTCTGTTGACTGAGCCAACAGTGTGTCAGTCAGCCAGAACCTCAGAGCCAAAGAAGCAGTGTCAGAATGACTGCTCAGACTAAGGAAGTGTAGACCAACTCCATTCACTTGAGATTGTTTCTCCTAATTCAAACACACATACAAAATCCCACCAAAAATAAAAATAAATTAAAAAAAGTAAATAGTTCTCTGAAGGTTCTACATACAGAATATACAAAAGGAATGCTTGAATGGTTATTTGCATGGTCAAATTGTTCCTCTTTATGATGGAAAGTGTGTTGTACATCATTCTTTAAGTTTTTAGAACGGTTCTGCATCGCATACGTTTCATATTTCATACAGTGCAGTGTTATAGCACACATTTGAACAGCAGCCATGTACCAAAGGACCTTTTATGTCCAAACCCAACTGTCCAATAGCTCCTCCTGAGAGCATGAGGAAGAAATCCATGCAAAGGGGAAACCTATTTCCCTTTATTTCACACAAGGACTCAGAAACTGCTTTGATAGACTGTTGAAAAAAGAGGTAAAAATTAACCATTGGTTAGAAACAGTGTTAAAACAGTGTTAAAACAGTGTTAAAACAGTGTTAAATCTTTGTCCAGGTGATCTTCAACCTTCCACACCCATAATTCAGGTAGTGAGTTCTTCAGGATCTTCTGAATATGGTGTGTTGAATCTAAACACTGAGATTAAATACCCTTAATATAGAAGATCCACTTTTGGTTCCATAAAGAATGATTAATTTAATGATTCTTCAGGGAGTCATGTGTGAGTGTGAGGAACATCCTGAAACTTAAAATAACTTTTAAATGTGTTAAATGTTTAATAAAGAAATGCATTTATTTTTTTATCTATCTTTCTACTTCTGTACTGTACTGATGCTGAATTCCATGCTGCTACTGGAACCTTAATTTCCCTGAAGGAACTCTCCCAAGGGATCAATAGTTCTATTCTATTCTATTCTATTCTATTCTATTCTATTCTATTCTATTCTATTCTAAACCTTCACACAAAAGTTCTTGAGAAGAGAAATTCTCTAACAGGGCTCTTTGGCTGAAGTAACAAAGGAACACTTTTTAAAAATGCTGATTAAAAAACATTCCAACATGAAGAAGAACCACTTAACCAGGCAGCGTTAAACCATCATCAAAATGTGTTGGTTCTATATAGAACCACTGCCTTTACAGATGAACCCTCGTAAATATATAAATGTACTTATAACTTACACAAATTATAAAATGTACTTCCACATCTTATTAATAAAACAATGAAAGAATGTTTCCTTAGAGAATCAAAGCTATCATTCTCTCCCAATTGTCCAAAATAACTTTGGTACTTTTACTTTATTATGTGAGTTTTTTTTTCACCCTCTTCTATTTCTGGCTGTTGTCACTTTTCCCAACCTGTGCTCCTGTCCTGATGTTGAACGCTGACGGGATCCTCATACTCTGCAGATCAATACTCAATTTGTTTTCAATAGAAATGCCAAGTGATCCAATCAAAACACTTTTTGTCTTTGATCAAAGTAAATGATGACTTCAGTATCCCCTTCAACTATTTCCCATCTTCACATTAACTGGGTGATTCTCAACTGGGTGGCATAGAAATCACCAAACACACCAAATTAGTGATTCCTTTTACAGGCAGAGTCAGTCTACAAACATGTAGTGGGTCTTATTTATTGCTGTGTGCACATAATTACAACACATAATCTACCTGACCTCACTGTAGTCAGACATAAGACCATTTCAACGTAGGTAAAAAGCTATTTAAGGGTCAACACGCAGAAAGCTGTTTGGAAGAGGTGTATCATGTTTTAAAGCAGAAGAGTAGAGCGGTCGGTGAGTGCAGGTGGGGGGTAAGGTCCAAGTCGCTGTGTGGAACGGGACATGATCGCTGGCTGCTGAATCTCACACACATGCTCTGACTCTCCTGCCCTTTTCGCATTGAAATTTTCCAAACGTTCCGCTCTGTTCCCCAGCTCATACTGAGGGGGTAGAAAGAGGTCAGACCCAAATGGCTGCCAAGTGCTTTTAGGTTCCAAAAGCCTTGCTTCAAGTTAACCTGAACTCTCTGGAACTGGACACCATTATTTAAATTGATTTTTCAAACATATTCTAGGCAAATAATCTGCTAATATGTGTTTTGAGATGTTCATATTTTTGCACCTCAAGTTGACACTACTCAAGATATTGATACTGATACTAAGTATATCACAATGAGACCATAAGACCATACAATGCTATGAAAAGAGTTCCAAATGACTTACTCTCATCACTGGCTCATTATTTTAGCATTAAAACTAGTCTTAAAATTTAGCAATGTTACCTCAGAAAATGAGTGTCTCTTTTTACCAGTATTATCTGTTCAATTACAGACAAACACAATGAGTGAAATTTATGGACATAAATAAAGTTATTGCATTAGATATAAACTGTATAAACTGCATTGACATTTTCATAATGCCTGTAGGTATACAGTAATTTTTTAACAAAACACCGGACAGTACTTTAACATGTTTGTCCTGTTCTGAATGCAGTGAATTGAAATAACTGGCAACCTGAATAAGTATTTTTGTGTCAGTTGTGATTAATATATGCGTGATAATGATTTAAATTTTGCCTTCACTTTATTATATTGGATGAGAAAATCTTATCTTTGCTTTTTCTTTGGAATACTGTCAGAAGCCAGTCTCACCGCTCTTTGTTTTGTCTGACAGTGACAATAAGGAACTTATAGGTTATCAGTGTCTATTGACTTGCCTGATACAGTTGAGAGAGTGTGCTGCTATGTCTTTATCTGTGTATCTCTAAAACACACATTTTACTGTATTATTAGTTTAGGCTGATATTGGGGGAGACAAGTGTTTGGTGTGAGTTTAAAAGTAATTATTAAAAGAAGAATATTTATATAGTGTGACTGTATTTTTGCCTACTGTACAGAATTCCCATCTGGATGATGACTTGGCAAGTCTCCTTGCCCTTCTTGGCAGACCTTGAGCCAAACAACTATTTGCATGCACTGTTATGATCTCTGCTGCACATCCATTTTACTCTCAATGGGGGTCAAGCTCAAAAGACACTGAACACTTGTGTCAAAGCCAAAATTATCCTCTTCTTTTCTTTTGTCTTCAATAGTAGTTCCCTATGCTCGTCATATATGTATTACTATTCTCATATTAATACTGTAAGTACAGCTACAAGCTCAGCTTGGCCAACAAGCACAAAGAAGCTACACTGGCTGATGAGTTGTCTACAACTGTGTTCTTTGGAACCACACATCTAAAGATTACACCATATGTGGCTTTGTTTTTAGTATTACAATGTGAATAATTGTGTGATGTGGCTAAATATGCATATTTGACACAGTAGTGAATATACATTTCTCTAAGGTTTTACAAAGATCTCAGTTTACAGTGACATTTTAGTGAATATTGTCTAAAGCTCAAAAACAACAACCGTAACTGAATCTTTTGCTACAGTCTCTGGACACTGTGAGCCAGGATTAGGCCTAGTCCTGGACTAGCCTTCTGTTTTGAATGGAAATTTCCGTTGAAGGAAAACATAGCCCACAACTAGCCCAGATACCGTGTGCATGTGGGGCCTGTATAGTCCAACCAGAAACCAGAAAGTTTTGCCCACATGTTCCATGTTGGCCCCACATATGGATGCCCACCAGGTTCAGTGATCAGACCAGGAGTTAAACATGGGAACCCACCTGGCTTTTCCCTGTCAGGAACACTGGTCATATTTACTGTATAATCCAATGCACCAAAGTCATTTCTGCCCATATTGTACATAACATGTCTATATAGTCCAACTATTAAATACTCTGTAGCTTCTTTTCCTTGGTGTAGAACCTGGCCTGGCCTGAAATGATTTAAGTAGATTGAGGTACATTGATTGAACCAAAGGTGAGGTGCTCATTAAAGGGGGATGGGGGTTGTTGAGCACCTCTAAGTGTTTGGGAAGCGAAGTGTTCATGCAGCTCCTGATCCACACATGATCCCCTAGTCCCCAACCATCTTCCCTCTGTGGAGCATGTGAGAGTGACCTGAGATCAGTGTTTTTCACTACGCTCTACTACACAGATTGCTTTCACAACAAGCTTGCTGAGAGAGGTTTTGCAGCTTGTTTTTATTTGTTGTTAATGGTTGACACATGGGACAGACCAGTGCAGATGTTTCACATAAAAAACAACATATTTTTGACCAATGTATGTCAAAACCCATCCCAGAATCGAACTGGTTTTCATTGGAAATGTGTACCGTTACAAAGAAACCAGTGCAAATGGGCTCCTCTGAGACATCAAAAAATGATTAGATGGAAAATCATTTAAAGATATATTTGATGAATTTGATCAACTCAAATTCTACATATTTCAGTTCAGTTTCTTGCCTGGTTTTCCACTCCATATGCAGCTCGCCTATATTTGGGGGCCATTGTTTTAAATGGCACATTTTGACAGTTTTCTATGCAAAAATAAGCCAAATAAGCATGTGCAGGAAACAAACAAACAAACAAACAAACAAACAAACAAATAAATAAATAAATATAATCTGTGAATGTAAAATATCTGAAAAATCCACGTACTTGCTCAATATTAAATTAAATTAAATGAACAGTTTTAGGTTAATTGTGCTTTAGAATGTGCAGAAGTTTCCCGACACAGACTGTTAATTCTCTTTCAAAGCCTAATAATATTCAGGATCAACGAAAATAGCGTTTGAGCAGATTTATATTTTTAACTCAGTTGGACAAAACAGAATTCTCTCCCCGTAAAGCCTGGAGGACAAAATGATTAACTATACAAATTAATTAAAAAAATTAAACACTAAAACAACCATCAATAAATAAATGTCTTTATAAGGAACATTATCCTAAAAGACGTATTCAGATGCAATTAGTTGTATAAAACTCTTTAATATATAAATTAATTAACACATAAATAATTTATACCTAAACTGTTGCTACATTGTGGTACTGTCTATACAAAAACATCATCAACAACAACAACAAAAATATACTTGCTTTTCTTTGTATTATTACGTGTTATTATAATTGTTATTATTATTGCTGTTATTATTATTATTATTATTATTATTATTATTATTACTGTTGTTGTTGTTGTTGTTATTATTATTGTTGTTATTATTATTATTGTTGTTATTATTACCCTCCCCCTTCAAAACACTCCGAATATATCTGACAAAGTCCAAAGTTCATCAGAAAGTCTCTGATAACAGAGGCCAATAAAAGCAGGCGAGCTGCAGAGCAAACACACAGAGCCGCTCACTCACAGCTCATTTACATAAAGCGTCCGCTGAGCGCCGGCCCTCTCAGTACTAAGCTCCTCCTCTCTCCTGCACCCGTATTCAGGGAAGACTCCGCCTCCTGCGTGTGGATTGGCCATGGGCCTCGCGTCTTCAGCGTTATGATTGGCTGTTCGCTGGCGGTCCGCGGTGCTGGGCCTGAGGGTTCCGCCCACGAGGAGCAGGTCCTGCCGCGGGGGGCGTGGCTTATGCGGAAAGCGGGTGGAGACAGAAAGGAAAAGCTGTCCGATGTTTTTCTGCATGATGGCAAAGTTACACCGCGAGGTTTTTCCCGAGAAGCAGGTGTGCGCGCGGGGCTGTGGTCTGAGCCCCGGAGGTGAGAGGAGAGCCCGTTTCCGCTCTCTCCCTCCTCTTTAACTGGAGCTCTCCATCTCTCTCTTGTCCCCTCGCTGTGTCTTCGTGGATGTTGGGGAAGATGGTGTCGAAGTTGACGTCTCTGCAGCAGGAGCTCCTGAGCGCTCTCCTGGAGTCTGGAGTCACCCGGGAGGTGCTGGTCCAGGCACTGGACGACATGGACCCCCAGCCGGCCAGTCTGGGGGTCAAACTCGAGGGGGTTCAGGCGTCCCCCATGAGCGGCGACGGGGACGCGCACAAGCCGGTGTTTCACACGCTCTCCAACGGGCACGGGAGAGGGAGACTGTCCGGGGACGAGGGCTCGGAGGACGGGGACGATTACGACACACCGCCGATCCTGAAGGAGCTGCAGGCGCTGAACACGGAGGAGGCGGCGGAGCAGAGGGCGGAGGTGGAGAGGATGCTGGCGTAAGTGACTCAAAGTGACAAAAAACTCGCTTCACACTCACCAACATCCCGACAGCTCGGTACAAAACCCGACCTGCAATGAAAAGAGCAGTCTTTACATCCCTGTAGGCGTTTGGTTCGTTTAATCCAAGGGTTTTTGTTCTGGAGCTCCAGATCAGACGTTTATTAACACTGTAATAAAAACCACAGAATGAACATCACCCTTAAACAGACCTGAAAAGGAATCTGCTGAAACAGTTTCCATTAGATCAATGCAGAAACATCTGCTGTTACAAGAACATTGGAAAAGAACAGCACGACAGTGAGACGTGACTTTCCAAAGAAACGCTGATTGAAAGTTTGGTTCAGCAGTGAAACGTTTAATTTGATTGTGAGTTGAGCTCTATGTCTGATTCAGGGAGGAGGACTCATTCGTTGTAAAACGTTGTAAATGTAAAAGCAGAACATCGAGGCCCTTTTTCTTCCCGATTATGTTCTTCAAAAGTAATCTTCTGATTAAAACACTTTCTAAACTAAAGTGGACTAAAGTAACGAGCTGTTAGAAGAGAACGAAGATCAAATGCAGGTAAATAGAGTTAAACGAATGTCTAAAATTCAAGTTTAGAAGAGCGATTTGCATTTGTGTCAGAGCTGAAGTTGCCGGCTGGTGTTTACAGATTTAAAACCCCGCGCCACCAT
The DNA here is from genome assembly GCA_034509495.1 of Acestrorhynchus altus. Taxonomy (NCBI): domain Eukaryota; kingdom Metazoa; phylum Chordata; class Actinopteri; order Characiformes; family Acestrorhynchidae; genus Acestrorhynchus; species Acestrorhynchus altus. Next base: position 19,430,752 of record CM067517.1, on the reverse strand, counting down.
TTCATCTTTTCTCTTTCTGGTTACTAATTATCTAGTCGGGTTATTATTTCTTTAGCTTAGAGAAATATGAAGTGAAGAAGCTCTATTTATCATTAACTATGGCACCAATGTGGAGACCATATTTAAATAGAACGAATGATCTAAACCCACCTCAATATATCAATTATATAAAATGTATAAATCAAATATTTTAATTTACAGGGACAATATAATTATATATATATATATATATATATATATATATATATATATATATATATATATATATATATATAATATTTGATTTAATTAAAGTAAATAGAGCTTCTTAAGGATTGTTATTATTATTATTATTATTATAATAATAATATCACACAGTGACATATTATTATTATTAGTAGTAGTAGTAGTATTAATACTATTGTTCTTAAAATTATAATGTTCATTTTACTGTAATTACTGCAATTTTACTATATTACTTATAATACATATAATACTATAAATTATCATATTTAATTTATTAATACACACACATATTAATACTACTACTACTACTAATAATAATAATAATAATAATAATAATAATAATAATAATAATAATAATAATAATGCTTAAGAAGCTCTATTTACTTTAATGAAAATTTTTATTTGGTCCAGTTTCGATTTTCCAGCTCAAATTAACTCATAACAATATAAACAAATGCAGTAAAAACACAAACTAAAGCACGTGGAGTTGAGTTATTATTAATTTTATTCTATAAATCATCAACTGAAAGATACACAGAGGCGTAGGATTAGTGCGGAGTTCGAATAACCAGCTATTCATTGCGAAAGTCATAATCCAGCTTCTCTACTGTTTCTCTCCAAACCAAACACTCGGCTCTTCTGCGGGTAACACACCAGCCTGACCACGGTGAGTCCACAGCTCCCACGCAGCTCTGAGACCAACACACACACCGCGTTCACTGTGACCAAAACACACCGCCGTTCACTGTGAACAACACACGCCGCGTTCACTGTGACCAAGACACACCGCCGTTCACTGTGAACAACACACACCGCCGATCACTGTGAACAACACATACCGCGTTCACTGCTAACAACACACCGCGTTCACTGCGAAAAATACACACACTGCTGTTCACAAAGCGAGCCGGTCTCCACTAACAGTGTAAAAGCAGCGGTGTGTTCATCAGTCACAGACGCTCATTTATTGGTGTTAAAAGTGTGTTTTATCGGTTTAATGCTCAGTCGTTTGATTTGCTGAAGTTTACACTGGTTTTCTTTTTTGAAACCTGTTTTTATTTACTGAGCTGTGTCTTTGCTGGATGTTTTGAGGAAGTGAGCTGTTTCATTTTTATATTTTTCAAATCGAATATGTAAAAGAAATGTGCGGAGATGTCAGATTCTATTTTTATTATTTCACTGTAAAAAAAGGGACTGGATTGAAATAATCTTCAACAACAAAAACAACAGAAACATTTGACTTGTTCCAAAGATGTCGCTGAAAGGAAGCGGCCTAATAGTCTGTTTTGGACTCAGATCAGAGCTGACCTGCAAGCTTTGGAAGTTTTAAAGCCGCTAAACACGATGATTAACACTCATTTATTAGAGGGATTGACAACTGCATGTGCCTTTAAACCAGAGCCAGAGAGAGAGAGAGAGAGAGAGAGAGAGAGAGAGAGAGAGAGAGAGAGAGAGCTAAATACTAAGTCTCCTAAAACACACTGGTGTAAATAAAAGCATGCACTAAAAAGAGGATTATGTCTCAACCTTTCTGATGCAGATAACAGGGTTCATAGTAGGACCTGCTTATCTAATCAGTCATGGATCCTCACTGTGTGTAGAAGCCCAGCATAACAACTTTTAAATATGCATAACCAGTCATAATCACACTGGAACATCTTTGAAAGATGTTAATGTGGGGAAAAGGCCAAATACACACTCACACTCTAGATTCTCCTGTGCTGTAGAAACAACAATTGAAGCTGCATTTAGTTTTAAAAGTTTTAAGTTTTAAAACAATGTGAAGTATATATATATATATAAAATTAAAAATGACCTTTTATTTTATTTTATGAATAATAATTATGCTATATTTGAGAAGTGCTTAAATATCGTGTGTTAATAATCATACACTGTACCATTTTAATAGAGCACGTATTCGATTTCAGGTTTATGATATGACGTGATCATGGCTAATATTAAATTAGACTAGTGTTAATAATTGTTTAGATAATAAAGTGCTGAAAGCATGTATTACACGATATAATCGCACACGTTACGCATCCGTGTGATGTGATATAAGCAAAGTGTACAGATGTACACAGATGTTGGATTAGTTGGTTGGTTAATATCACGGGCAAATATAACACAAAACGTAGCAGAGCTTCATTTTATAGTCATATATAGGCAACATTTGCCTCCTTCTGGTGACAAGATTTACACACACACACACACACACACACACACACACACACACACACACACACACACACACACACACACACACACACACACACTTTCTGATATAATGTATGTCTATATTGTCACACACAGTATATTTCGTGTTGAGGTCTTTCTTTCTTTCTTTTTTTCTTTCTTTCTTTCTTTCTTTCTTTCTAATTTAACACTGTTAATTTTTCGGTATGTTTGTATATAGTGTATTAATTAAACACACACACACACACACACACACACACACACACACACACACACACACACACACACACACACACACTCTCTCTCTCTCTCTGATAGGTACAGTTGCAGTGTGTTGAGGTGTTGTTATGAACAGGGTAATAAATGCTCAGTGTTTCTCCACAGTGAGGACCCGTGGCGCGCAGCCCGTATGATCAAAGGCTACATGCAGTAGCATAACATCCCTGGAAGTGAGGGTGGATGACTGGCCTCAACCAGTCTCACCTTTCCTCCCAGCACCTGAACAAAGGCACGCCCATGAAGATGCAGAAGCGCGGCGCTCTATTAACACCTGGTAATGTTGTGGAAGTAAGCGAGATCCTGCGGCGTGTTCACAGGCCGCTCTGCCTTTCACTCAAAAACACCGTTTGCTCTCTTTTGTTTGTTTATGCATTTACTTATTACCTTTTACAGCACACCTCTGTTCTGTAATTCTTCCTTTTTATTTTATTTTCAGTTTTTGTATTTAATAAATCTCCTATTTATTATGTTTATTATGTTTATTATGTTTGTTATGTTTGTGAATAAGACTTGAATATATTGCTATTTCTGCTGTTGGTTTGTTTTTGTTTTGTTTTGTGATTTTACGAGTTTCTTTTCTTTCTTTCTTTCTTTCTTTCTTTCTTTCTTTCTTTCTTTCTTTCTTTCTTTCTTTCTTTCTTATCTATTGATTTCTTTGACTGACAGCTAAGTATAGAGCAGTGATTATCCCACTAATGTGACTCTGAATCAGGTGGGATATATTAAGCAGCAAGTGAACAATCAGTTCTTGAAGTTGATGTTTTGGAAGCAGGGCCAACAAGAGCCAAATTGTTATGATGACTGATCACAGCATCTCCAAAATGGCAGGTCTTATTGGGTGCTCTCAGTTTGCAGTGGACAGTACCTAAAAAGTACTGTAAGGAAGGACAACCGATGGTGTGCATGTTGAGCGAAGACTATCTATCTATCTATCTATCTATCTATCTATCTATCTATCTATCTATCTATCTATCTATCTATCTATCTCTCTACATATTGAACTACCATATAAAAGATATGTTTTGATTCCATGTTTTTTGAGAAAAATATTCTATAACAACAAGCTTTTCAATGGATTTTATATTCGTGTTTTTTCTTTAATATTCTCCTTCTTTAGTAGACTCCAAAGAAAAGTCTAAATAAACAATCTGACATGAAGATAAGGATTTCAGCTTATCTATCTATCTATCTATCTATCTATCTATCTATCTATCTATCTATCTATCTATCTATCTATCTATCTATTTTCTTTTTTTCTTAACTCATTTGGTTTTTTTTTGTTTAGTGTTTGTTTACATGCACAATGAGATTAAATATTCATTATGATTTGTATGCTTAAATATTTAATTTGAAAAATTCTCAGTTTAACAAATGACATTGAAATAGTACCTTTTAAGAGCTTGATTTCCTTGTTTTGTGTTTGTGAACGTGCACAGACTGCTTTAATGTTGTCCAAAATTAGAACATTTACACATTCAATGGATCCCAGTTTATATTGACAGATACTAGAAGTGTTACATTTCCTCTGCAGCTCTGCAAAGAATGATGTACTTTAGTACTTATTCAAATAAAGATCACTTGGAATATCAGAGCCAAACATACGTGCATATGATGGTGAACAGTGAATCTGTTTTCTTTATGTTATGTATTTTTTTCCTGAAAAAAAGTGGAAAAGTATATGTACATCAAACACACCTTCTCTTCCTTTTTCAGAATTCAACCAAGCAGTACAGGGGACTGGCAGTAACATGACAGACAAAGCCAATCAGGATCAGGTGCTCCTTTTTTTCCCAGAGTTCAACCAGCCTGGACAGGGTATGGCACAGCACGGGGATGACACCAGCACTGAGCCTGCTCATAAAAAGCTCAGAAGAAACCGCTTCAAGTGGGGGCCTGCATCCCAGCAGATCCTCTACCAGGCCTATGAACGGCAAAAGAACCCAAGCAAAGAGGAGAGAGAGGCTTTGGTAGAAGAATGCAATCGGTAATGCTACATGAATTATAAGCATGTTTATTGTGATGAAATATTATTTCCGATTTTTTGAAAGCTTATTCTAGTGCTCAGTACTTGTCCCAGACTTTCTTGACCACAGTTTGATATTTCTTGACCCTGTTTAGGGCGGAGTGTCTACAGAGAGGTGTCTCTCCATCCAAAGCGCAAGGGCTCGGCACTAACCTGGTCACAGAAGTGCGTGTCTACAACTGGTTTGCTAACCGACGTAAGGAAGAAGCCTTCAGGCAAAAACTAGCAATGGATGCCTACACTGGTCAACCACATAGTATGACCTCTCTCCTGTCACACAACTCGCCTCATCATCCACAAGCCAGCAACTCACCCCCTAGCAAAATGCCAGGTACCGTCCTTCTTCCCTTCACCACTGGTTGAGCTGTACACAATTATTTTTTATCACAGTAAGAGAATAATAATTGTAAATGCTTCAATGAGGAATGGAGTTAGAGTTGATCAAATCAGGGTGAAGGCTTGTGATCAATAAGTGGGAGTAAATGGGGGAGTGAATGAGCAAGTGAGTGAGCGTAAATGCCATTGTTATTCTGAGCTTTGAAAACACATTGAGAACAATCAGCACTGTAGCTACAATCTCCACTCTAGAGTCAGCAGGCAAGAGTAGGGCCACAAAGAACTGCAACCCTGGGATGAGGATTAGGGTCAGGCTTAGGTCACTTAAGCACAGGATTTCTATACTGGCAAGATGGTCTTGTTGTATCAAATGTATCACCGTTTCACTGCCAACACTCTGCCAGAGTTAAATTGAAGTGCAGTGCAGGCTAGTTTGATTGATCTTGTCTAATTTATATCACAACACTTGCACTAAATATATGAAATGGGACATTTGGCTTGTTGAGGTTTGACTGATGTTTATTCTTTGTATTGAAAGACCTGTAGAATAGACTGCTTTTGGTTTGTGGATACCGCGAGTGGCTCACCTGTTTGCTTATGTTTTTCCCCTGGGCACCTGACCAGTCAGTGACCTCAGGAAAGGGGGAGAACATTCAAAGATTTTGGGGCTAGTGGTGCACTGAGGTCAGAAGACACTGTGCTTTTCCATGTTCTTCCTTAAGTCGGGGGTTATGGGGCTTACAAGACGTCCTGCCAGCAGTATCAGCTGTTTTTCAGTGTAGGAGCCTGGCCTAACAAGAATGGCTCTGCAGGGCCACCTCATCGTGTTGCTAAGGCATGGTCTGTATTATGCATGCTTAATTGACAATTAAAACCTTTGGCTACTACATCTCCTAGGCCTTTGATAAGGGGCACCCCTGTCCCCTGCTCTCTTTACCCTCTCCTAGCAGGGAACCCCATTGTCTGTGGTGTATTAGAAGACTGCAGTGACTGTAACCTAGGTTCATTTATCTCTGTTGGGCTAGGGAGGAGATGTTGACCCCATCCCCCTAGTCCCCCCACCTTTATGAGCTAAAGTATAGTGGTCGAGGCAGAGACAGGAGTGGAGCAGCAGGAGCTGTCCGCTGTAGTATTGGCTCTTTTCGGACCAGACAGGACTGATCACCATTTCTGCTGCAGCTAAAAGGGGCTCTTGGTGAAGCCCCCTCTCTTTGCCCCTTTTTCCGATGCATAGCAAAACCAGGTTGTGTGGAAGGGGTCATTACAGGGTCAGAAGCTATTGCTCTAACTACAGATTTATTGATGTTTTATTGACAACAAGCAGGTTGATTAGATACTGATGGAAACTTAATCCTGAAATATCTGTGATTATGTGGATAATTTAGGTTCCATTGGAATGCAGCTGCATTTTTTTTTATATCCCTGTTAAATTCTTTAAATTAACTCTACTTTAAAACACAATATACACATTTAAGCCAAATTTTGCACCCATTTGAAGACTGAAGAATTTAAGATTTTCAACTGATTTGAAGCTCTTTATTTAAAATTTTACTTGAGCACATGTAACCTTCTGCTTGACCTTTGGAACCAAGGAGCTCAACTATTTCTGCACTTACCACTGCAGGCCACAGAAAAGCTAAAAGGCCATGTACGTCCTGCAGAGACCCAGGAGGTCTCTCATATGCAGCAGCATTATAAAGACCATTGCCTGGGGTTGGGCACCAGGGCTTTGATACTACATGGGTCCCAGGGAGAACTGAAGCCTTTCAAACCTTGCTTCAGTTCTCTGCTTACCACTCCCCCTGGGACTTCCCACCCTCCCCCTGTTTTGACTGAGAAGTGTATCAAGCTTTTGACAAGCTTTTAAGCAAAACTGTCATATTCTAAGCTATAGTTTTACACCTAGAACTACTGTAGGTGGTAGAACGAGGCCTGTGTCTTTCACAGTCATACAGAGGTCTATAGTTCTGCATGGAGGGTTACGCTTACATATGCCATCTGATGTTTTTGTCCCGCATTGCTGGCATTCTGTGTTGTGAGAGACTATATTTTGCTTCCTTGTTGCCCCAGAAACACAGCTCTCCTGCTGGTTGGCCTGGGTCAGACACCACAAACTAGGTTGGCTGAAAGAGATGAGAAGAGTGAGAAGTAGTCCCTGCAGCCTGGGTGAATGGCAGACAAAGTCAGACAATGCCCCACTGAATAGCCCCCTTTCTCCCCCTGACACTTTTAGAGGGCACAGGCCTATAAAATAAAGTCTGTTTATGGTGGTCAGTCTATTGTGTGGCAAGCGGCCCATGGACACGATGGAGTACTTTATTGTCCTCTGCTGGTGTTTACAAGATGCTGTAGAGTAGTGAGAGAGTTGGCTAGGTACTGAGGAGGACAGGGTGTTAACTGTAGTCAGAGTGGTCTTCTCCTGATGTCCAGTGAATGGATGCAGGATGGATGCCATGTGGTTGAAATTCCACTTTTATATGATTCCAGAATAAAAGGAGACCGGAGTTATTTATAATAATTTATTGTGGTTATATAACTGGTTTTAACCCATACAAATAAATTGTTTTATTGAAGAGCTATTTGGTGTGAACATGCATTTCATCCATGCAGCATGATGCACGTTTGGCGTTTCTGAAGATGAGCTATATGCTACTGTTTTTGAATAGCATATGGTGTTCTTGTGCTGTGTTCAAGCCAGGGAACGGGGTTTTAGGAGGATCCTGCTGTTGACATGTTATTCTCAAGAACTGTAGCTCATATCAGTTTGCTGGTGAATACTGACTACACATGGACAGACGTGTTTGACATTAGCATTGATTTTTTAATGTTTGTTCGGTCGGTATCAGAAGAGTCTGGGATTTGCAAACAGCTGCTGAAATTCCTGCAAAGTGAGACACAAACATCAAAGTACATGTCCCCTGATAATTTACATTTTTTATTTTACAAAGTTATTGTCTTCATACCAAAATGCATACCGGGGAATTTGTAAAGTGTCCTGGGAAAAGCCAGCCACCAAGGGTGCAAGGTGCAAGCCTCAATCTGCATATACACACACTAGTGGCCTTGGCTGTTTTGGGCCCATATCTGCAATGGAGGGGCCCAAGTTTGTTTGCTCTGTTCAAGCCTGTCTGGGACCAGCAGGCAGCCCAAGCCTCTGGCTAACGTGAAAACACAATTAGTCAGAAGCATATATCTCTGCCCTACATATAGACCTGGGTGACACACATTCAAGCAAACCAAGGCAAACTTCAAGAAGTAACCTGTTATCGCTTTTTCTTTCCCTTTCTCTATCTCTCTCTCTTGTTCTCTCTCCCACAGCTGTCAGGTATAACCAAGGTCCAGGAGAAGTCAGCTCATCTACTACCATAAATCATCACAGTGGCAATGGCATGACGAGTGGCCAGTCCGTGTTGCAGCAGGTCTCTCCTGGAGCGCTAGATCCTAACCACGGCCTGCTGTCACCTGACGCCAAGATGGTGAGCACACCTGGCCACTCCTGGCCCCAGATAAGATAAGCCTGGGTCCTGCTTTTGACACAGCAAACGGCAAGCAGGGCCCCCGATGACCTGCCAGAGGCCCAACAAATGTGCTATTGTTCTTCTCACTGTCTAAGCTCCAGGAAAATACTTAGGCTTAGCCCACATCACCACGGGCCTCCGAACTGGTGGTAGCACCAACAGGGCACGGCCATGGCTAAGCCAATAAATCTGACAAAGAAACATTCTGTTGCTATTGATTATATGCCGTGGAAGGAGAAGTGGAAGGTGGGGCTGTGCTTGCTCTGGCAAGCGGACTGACAGCAGTGCTCGATTAAGCTGGCTGGTGCAGGAGCGAAACAACTGACCCTCCTATCACCCTGCCTTATCCAAATATTGAATTTTATGCTAGACAGTCTTCAGTTGACTTCAGTGTCCACAATTGTTTTCGTATCAAAGACACTGACTGTCATTGGGTATAAATCGAATTCATCATGGCTTTCTGTTGCATTTGTGTAGAGGGTCAAGCACTGAAGAGGGAGGGGAGGGCAACTGCGGCTTATCTGTACCTTCAGACAGTTGTCTGAGTGAGGCCTCCTCTCTGATCATCAGCCTATTCAAATAGACCTTCTGCCTCTTGGAGACATAGTATTCCTCCTGAGATAATGTTACAGTTACAGAACCATTGATAACACTGTTACAGCCCTTTTACTGGTCACAGATCTGAGGTTCAAAACGCAAATGTAGGAAACAAATGTGAAGAGTTCATTGCTTGACTTTTGGAATATTTGCTGCTCTGTGCCTGACTGAATGTGTTTCTGTGTGTTTTCTCTCTATAGATCTCAGGTTCAGGTGGAGGGCTTCCACCAGTCAGCACACTGACCAGTATGCATGCCCCTCATCATGCTCACCAGCCAACACAGAACCTAATCATGCCTATTTCTGGAGTCATGGCAATTGCACAGAGTGAGTTGCTTTCTCCGTTTCCCCCTTTAGCATGTCATTATTCATTTTTTGTTCCAGCTTAGTTAATTATTATAAAAGCCTTCCTGTGATGGCTAAGGTGGTCAGTTTAGAGGTCAGAAAGGGCTGAATTATGATGACCCTAACACCACCCACTGATAGCATATTTTTGTGGTTCCTTGTGCAGGTCTCAACACGTCGCAGGCACAGACTGTCCCAGTCATCAACAGTGTGGCAGGCAGTCTGGCTACTCTACAACCAGTGCAGTTCTCCCAGCAGCTGCATAGCTCCCACCAGCAGGGCCTTATGCAGCAGTCCCACAGCCACATGAGCCAGCAGCCCTTCATGGCCACCGTCACACACTCACACAGTCAGTATACTCGGTTAACAGGGTTCACTCCCTGTAAGAGAAACACTGCACTATATATTGCATTTGTTGTTGAATGGAATGTTGTAGTGCTATGCAAATTAGTGATAAATATATCAGTCATTCAATTGCCATTGTTAGAAATATCACCATTCTCCAGTACGTTTACTGTATATGTGATTCATCACAGGTAACCTCTTCAATAATGTATTACTGTAGCCAATTTGTGTTATCACCCACACCTAAACAAAAACCTTAACATTTGCCTTATATACTCATGTACACTGAATCAATTTTGTGTAACTGTTCTTTTTCTTTGCTGTGTCCTCTTCACAGTGTACTCACACAAGCAGGAGCCACCACAGTATTCACACCCCTCACGCTTTCCCTCCGCCATGGTAGTGACAGACACGAACAGTCTCAGCACACTTAGCTCAATGTCCTCCACCAAACAGGTAAGCAACATGTTCTGTATGGTAAATGGTATACGTGGTAAATGTGGTATATGACATATGACATATATGACGTATATGATTTTTCGGACTAAACCGACACTCTCTCTTCTGCATGTATCACTGCAGCCATGCTTTTCGAAGAGCTATGTATTTAATTTGCAGTGATTTCAAATTTCCTCTACACCAGTATAACTCTGTGTCCTGGTTAGTTTTATCAATAACTGTGATGAAATACATTTTATTCATGTGGAAATGTTGCTGGATTCATTTTCAATAAATCGTCTTCAGGAAATATTATTGTTGACTATGTTTTTCAATACTAATATCCACTAAACCTTGATTTCTACTGAAGGTAATGTACCTAGCAGATGTCCACCATGAGCACAATACTAACCGCAAGCATAGTGGAGTCTAGCTAGTCCCATGAGTTGTGTTCATTTTGATCATTTTTTTAATCCCTGTCATATTAGGATGGTCCTGTAAACAAGATGGTGCAACTGGGGGGTCTCTCCTGGGTAAATACTGTTTTAATACAAGCTGTACACTGTGGTAAAGCTTGACATTAGGGACTTTCCTGATCTTATTTGATCAATAAATAAATAAAAATAATAATAATAATAATAATATGTGATGCCTTTAACATCCTCAGCGGTCAGGGTAAGCTGAAGTAAACTTGGGTAAGGAGAGAAGAGCTTAAGAAAGTAGAAATTCTGGATCTTAACATTGTAATTTGTTTTACGAGTTAGGTTTTCTTCTAAAAGCACCATTGGTCAGGGCTGTTTACTGTCCTGATTGCTGGCTTTGGTTTGGTCATGCTTGCTGCACATCTCAATCAGTGGAGCGAGGGGCGTAGTGATACTCCTTAGAATGCCTATTTCCTTTGAATGGCCTAACTGATCACTCACCCGTGCTCTCAGCCACAACCTGATAAATGAAGCTTCCTCTATACCTCTCTCTCCTGCTTTCTGTCACTCTCTCCTCCTTTTAATCACTCCAGCCTTTCTCACGTTCTCTCCCTCCATCCCTCCATCTCTGTCCTTTATTCTCTCTGTGTTTGTCACACTCTCCTCCTTTCAATCCCTTTCCATTTACTCACTTTATCCAATAACTTGATCTTGTTTTATTCTTGGCCTTTCTCTTGTAGCCTCTTTGCCTGTTTCTTTCTCTTCCTCTGTACCTCCACACCTGCCCCCCACCCCCCTCTCTAGTTCTTCCTCTCTGTTCTGCCACTCCCTGACCCAGCCCTCACTGTCTCAGATCAGGAAATGAGCCTCACTCTTAATCAAAGCTCTTGTGCGCCACTGGTTTCCCTGCTGTGGAAGGGTGGTAGAGTTTGTATGTGCACTCACTAATTATGCCTCTTCCGACTTCTCCCCGCCCTCGCAGAGCGCTCTAGCCTGAAATGCAGTCCGCACTCAACTGCTTTCACACGCTCAATTTCCCACGCTGGCCACTAGCCGGTGAGCTGACGTGATTTGGCCTTAAATGTCAGAGCGCACTCTCTGACTGCTGAGAGTGACCCCCCTCCACATGACCTTTCACAAAAAGCTCTTAAACCAAATCCACATAAGATTGCTTTCTTGCAAAAAACTTGTATCTCCATGTTTGATTTCTTTCACTTTTTATGGAATTTTAAACTGACAATTTCATGATGAGTGGACCAATAGAAATGCTCCAAAATGCCTTTTTTTTATTTATTTATATTTGACTTGCTAAAATTAAATGTGTAGATGGAAAGTTAAGAGGGTTCTGTAAAGTTTTCATTTTGGAGATAAAAGGTTCATTTATGGCAGTGTTCATATTCAGACATGCATCTCCAAAGTGCTGAAGCATGTGGAAGTTATAGGACTCACTATTATAAAATATATTTTCTTCTACACTTCATTTGAGCATGTTTAGGCTCTGTGATTCCCCAGAGAAGGCACTTTCAGGTCCTTCTGACTCTTATCAGTTGCCTGTATTTGGACTGGGTGGTGCAACAAGTGGCAGTGGGCTTTCGGGGGGATATTATGAACACACTCTAGCTTTATAGCCCTCCTGTTTGCCCTGTTTTTCTCCTCACAAACTAAATGCCCTCCCCACACCCCCACCTCCTCTGCTGCACCTAATGTGTCTAGCCCCCGGCAGCTGGCCTGCACCTTTATCAGGTGACCCAGGTGAGGCTGTTTGCTGGCCAACAGGTCATAGCAGGGTCATGTGCCTCCACCCTTATGGCAAAAGGCAGAAACAGAAATGGCAAACAGTTCAGTAAAGGCTGTTTCAGGGGAAAAAATAGGTGCGAGAACAAGCGGAAGAAAATGAGGAATGTATTTGGTCAGGTGTGGCATGACTTCCTGGGCCCTGATAACTTGTTACCTCTGACCGCTGAGGAAATTCCATGCTTTCTCATGCCTAACTTTACATCACAGACTCATTTTTTGTTGACATGGTAAGGTCCTATATTACAATCTGACCATTTCCTCTTTTTGCTTCCTCCCCTTCTTTGTCAGCAGTGTCCTCTGCAAGCCTGGTGAGCACATCTACCTGACTTCCTTGATGCCTAGCAACAGGAGCACATTTCCCTGCCCTCCCCCTCCACCACTCCCCACTGTATCTGTGGCAACTCTAACCGGCTGCTAATAACTGGCAACCAGTGCGGTGAATGAAGAGATGGTCAATAAAGCAGGAGGAGAGCAGAATTGACAGCGAGAATGGACGCTATGGCTTGGTTTTTTAAAACATAGAAGGATGGGAGGATTATCTGGATATCTCTTTCGGTTGATCCAAGGTGGATCATGAAATCTTCAACCTAGCCTGTTGTAACAGTGTTCTGCTTCTTCACTAATGGAGAGTTTCATGAGTGTTGTTCTGCATGGATAATTCACTTTTGAGGAACAAATGGAGAAACCTGAGGGGCAGGGGGGACTGGAAGGATGAGCTGCAAAAGAACGATCCATGCGCCTACCACAGGTTCGAGAGGAAGCCTTGGGTTTTTTTGATTGAAATAAAACATTGCCTTATGTCCCCTTCCATGTTCAAGAAAGCATCAACATGCTCACCTTGACATAGACATCGTCTAATCAAATCATGCATTAAATGACAATCAATGTATATTATTCCAGATATATATGCCAGCTAAACCCAAGCCTGCTTCCTCTGGCCATTTCACACAAAGCAAAAAGCTGGTGATAAATGAACTTCTGCAATCCTTTTTAAGTGAACACAGTGGACTGCACACACATCATAGAGAGTCTTCCATCATTAATGGTTAGTATGAGTGGTCGCTGTTCTGTACAGATGTAAATATGAATAATTAATATTCCACTTCTTTGAAAGCTGTACATATTCAAGGTCATCCTTCTTCAAGTATGCTGTATTTGTCTTATTCAACATATAAACTGTGATTTAGAGATGACAATCTTTGAACCAGGAAGGACTATGCAATGTATTGGAAAGCACAAAAACCGCTGGGATTAGCCCATTAAAAAAGCAGAGCTGGTCATCCACAGAACTGGAAAAGTAAGAATTTGCACAGTAAAGGTGCACAATTTTTTGTGCACTGTTTGTTCTAATCATTACTACATAAGTTCCTCCTATTCTGTTATCTGAGGACGAGCTCATAAAACCATTCCATTGCTCTGATCATATCAATAACGTCAATGTAGCTGTTATTATTGGTGGTTTTGTCAAGAGTGCTAACTAAGAGCGATTACTTCGTTTTTTCTCCAAGCCAGAGCAATCAGACAAATGTAAGGGTGAGAGTTAGCCATCTCTGCCTGGTCAACAGGACAAACAGTATTAGTCAGTTATGCAACTCTGAGAGAACTATATGTTCCATCATAGCCTGTAAATTTAAAACAGACACACTATTTTTCAATAAAATAAATAAATAAATACTGCATTCTTAGGAAAGAAAAAGAAGAAGGTGAAGAATCCGATCAGGTTGGCATCTCTCTTTAAGCTCTATTCTGCAGCTCACCTTTTTCTTGTGCATCCAATACTAACTCATAAAAGGTCACTAAACATTTTTTCTTTTCTTTTTTTTTTATTTGTTGCATTTAATGAACATATGCCTACTGCCATGTGGTTACAGCGCCATTCTCAAAACAAACCATGTGATCCTCTCTTCCTTGTATTATTTTTGTATAAAATGAAAATCAATTAAAAAATCATTATTTATACTGTGAGAAAAAAACTAAGGTTTTCAAGTAAAGGCTCTTCTCAAGATTGATACTAGTTGTCCTTTTTTCTGATTTTTGAATATTTCCTTCTGTGGCCATGTGTGTGTGTGTGTGTGTGTGTGTGTGTGTCAGGCTTGCTTGCATAAATTTAAAGCACCCATGACATGGTCAATGTAAGATACTATCAGCTATCCCTAAATTTTTATTTCAGCTTTTCTCGTGACCGCAATAAGCCTCATTGCCTTTCGCAAGGTCTTGATGTGTTTCGCAACCTTATAGTGCTTTCAATTCTGACAAGAGTGTGAGGAATGTGTGTCTATTGAACTAGTGCCCCTTCCCAACAGCCCTGACAAGCATTGTTTGTCCAACTTATCTGCAGCTCAGAGGGCCCAGTGTTGCACGATGCATCACATTGTCTGCAGCTGAGTGTGGCCTGGAGTATTTGCTGATGAGTGTTTCTACCTGGCAATACACGTAAATCTCAAGGCAAGCAGGCTTGGCAGCAAGGTGAAGCCTTTATTGCTTCTGACAAAGTTTCATTGCATTATGACATGATAAGAGGGCGGTTTTTCACTTCTCAAGTGCCCATGCTCCTTCTCTTCTGTGTGAACTGAAACTCATTAGACACTACAAACTACTCCTTTTTGGGGGAAACTTTTTGCTGAATATTCAAAATGAGAGCTTGTGCATTAGAGTGAGGCCAGTGTCCATCAACTCCCTTATACATTTTATGAAACTCCCTTCATAAAGTGTGAATGAGAAAGATGCCATAGTCTAGAGCAAAGTCATGCCCTGACCACACAGGATGTCTGCTTGCCTGTGGGTGGTAAAATACTGATTCTGTTTTCAGACATGATGTTTCTTAACCTTGGATATGGCCCCTAGATACTCATATGAATATAAATAGTTAATCTGTTAATCAGAACTGAATCATGAATTAATCGATCATGTCTTTTTGGAGAAGGTGTTACTCTGGTAATTCATCACACAATTTATTACCCCCATGACCACCAGTTAGAAAGCCAGTTTGTCATGAGGTGTATAATGTCTGTAGGTTACTAAGATCCTGAGACATGAAGCCTAGAAATCAGATCTTAACTGCCCTCATAGTGTGGATCATGGGTTCTAAGAGTTAAGGTACATTTGTAAGATGTATGCACAACGACCACAAATTCAAGGAAACCATCATGACAAAGAACTTAAGTAAAGCTTTCTTTAACCATGAGATTGTTATTGTTCATTTAGTGAAACACAAATCTTTATTCGGCTTTAGTTAGTCAGCTATCTAGGTAATCTTTTGAAGCTGTGCTGTAAATATGCTCATTTCAAGATTACCTTCAAACAGTAATATTTTCAGAAAATGCAAAAATTTGCATATATATATATATATATATATATATATATATATATATATATATAGTATATATATAAACAAACTGTAAATATGCCCATCAGAAACTGTAACAGTAACATCGTATATATGTGTATGTGTTGTTATTGCTATTATATAATTGTTCTTCCATGGTTGAGTAATCATCACACTGAAGGCACTGGTCACATGGACGCTTTTGGGAAAATGGACCAAGATCCTTTAATTAAAGCAGTGGTTCTCAACCTTAGTTCTGGACAGGGATTGAAAACATACCAAGAAACCTAATAATCAGAAATTAGAAAACTAAAAAGAATGCTTCTGATGCCAGATAATCTGCAATGAGTCTAGATGGGCCTTCAGGAAAACACTTAATGGGAAGGTTATTTAATAACCTTTTAATGATATATAGACATATTAAGCCGTACTGTGGGATGTTTTCTATCATAGGAATAACAATTTAGACAGATAATGAATAGATTACAGGTTACACATCATGATCTAAAAAAAGTGTTCAAGGTACCAAGGACTGATTGTCAGCACACTTCCTACAGGGATGTAGTGAACAGTAATATGTTTCACTAATGCTTAAATACAAGTAAAGTAATACTTATATTCAAAAATAGAAAAGTGCAATTATTTTCCACCTCTGACCTCTGGCTTAAATCAATGTTTTACCAAGACATCAAATCTAAATTATTTATATGTAAATGTTCAAAGAATATATGTCTGGTGGTCTAATGTGTATGTTTGATACATTAATACTTAATAAAGGTTCTTGTCAATCACATCTATGAACTGTTATGATTGTTCTGACTCATGGTATATTTTATAGATTTTATAAATTTTAGAATCTAAAATTTAAAACAATAGAAGAATCCTACAGTACACAATTTGCTTCTCCTTCCTACATGAACAACATTCATTATTTCAGTAATTAGCCGAGGGTTTCCCTAATACTGGTGATGAGCAAATAGAACATAAGTTCTTTCTTTGACAGTGTGAGGCTCTAATGTGATAGCACCCACAAAACACTGTGATTAGACCCTGTTTTGTCTTCAGCTCAATGCACCCTAAAGAGTACCATGCATAGTTATGAAAGAGAATGTCCTGCTGAGTATACACTTGTAACCCAATGATGCCTCCCTGTTTGGTTATCAATGAGGCCTTTGATACTGCTCCCAGGGAGCCACTAAAGATCTTACTGTTGCTCTTTTTATGGTATCTTTCTGAATAGAACAGAGCCTTGGAACAGAGAGAGCAGTGCTTATTAGCATCCTTTAGCTAGAGTTAACAATACAGACTACACTATTAAAGTCATTGTCCATGTTCAGCCTGAAAATATTGCCTACAGCTAACTATCTATCTATCTATCTATCTATCTATCTATCTATCTATCTATCTATCTATCTATCTATCTATCTATCTATCTATCTATCTATCTATCTATCTAGTATTTGTGTGCGTGTGTGTGTGTGTTTGTGTGTGTGTGTGTGTGTGTGTGTGTGGGTGTGTGTGTGTGTGTGTGGGTGTGATTTGGGCTCTGCGTGCCACCACACTGCATTTGAAAGGAAACCATTGAGATACAACTGAAGTGTAGACTTTCAGGTTTAATTCAAGGGGTTTAACAAAATATCATATGAAACATTTAGAAATTGGCAACCATTTATCTACAAAGCTTCCTCATTTCAGGGGCTCAAATGTAACAGGACAATTATCTCAAAGCTATTTCCATGAGCTGCATGAGCTATTCCCTCATGAATCCATCACCAATTGAGGAGTTGATTCCAGGTATGGCATTTTCATTCGGAAACTATTGCTGTGAACCCACAACATGTGGTCAAGAGCCTCACGTAAGTAAACAGATCAGCACTAAAAAGAACAAAGAGGAAGAAATCCATCAGAGGAAGAGTGGAAATGTAAGGAGTGGCCAAATCAACAGTTTGGTTCATTCTGGGAAAAGAAGAACGCACTATTGAGCTCAAAAAGGCTCAAAAAGGCCTGGAAGTCCACAGAAGTGGAGCCAGTTCTGGAACAGTATTCTTTAGACATATGAAACGAAGATCAGCCTGTTCCAGAATGATGAGAAGAAGAAAGAACATTTGGAATGGCTCATGATCCAAAACTGATGATGTGACAGAAGACAGCAGTAGCCAGATGAATTTTGAAGTGTAATAGGATGACTTCTGCTCAGATTCAAACTAAATACAGCAGTTGTTTGGATGGCACTTCACTATCATACAAAAGCACACCAGGAATAAGTGGATTCAATCAGCAGATCTGAATCCAATCGAGCTGCATTTAATTTGCATACATTAAACTTAAAGTAGAAACAGACACAAACAGGCAACCAAAGACCACTGCAGTAAAGGCTCGTAAAGCAATACAAACCCAGCATTTTGTGATGTCCAGACTTTAGGCAATGACTTCTCAACCAAGTTTTAAAAATGCATTAAAAATGAACATTTTATTCCTAATATTATTTTGTCCAATTACATTTGAGCCCCTGAAATGAGGAGGTTTTTAGAAAAAATGGCTGCAATTTCTAAACATGTCATAGGATATTTTTGTTAAACCCCTTGAATTAAACCTGAGTTGACATTTCAATTGTATCTCAATGGTTTTTCAACCAGTGTGTTGTACAAAGAGTGAAAAGATTATGAAGACTGCCAGGTCCAAACATTTATGGGCTCAACTGTAGAGAACTAACTGTTCTGTTATTGTAGGTAAAAGTAAACGCAAATAAAAGTACACTCTACAATGTTACATTTTGCTTCTACACTCTCAAAAGAGCACCAAACTCAGTTATACCTCCTTTGGCAAATATCACAGCTTTAAAAAGCTTTTTAGAGTCAGCTAGTAGTCTTGCGGTTCTTGTCTGTGGGACTTTCACCCATTCTTCATTGTAAAAGGCTTCAGTTTCTGATGTGGGAGATGGGTTGAAAGATCTTGCTGTACTGATCCTTTGAGGTCTATTCCTGGATTGTTAATATAAAAATCGAGGGACTGTGAGGACATGGCAAAACTCATCTTGTGCCTCTTGAGGTCATCCAAATTTTGAGGTATGTTTAGGACTCATCCTGTAGTCATTCTTTTCATGTTACATTTTTACAGACAGTGTGACGTTTGCTTCAGTACTTGGTTGGTATGTAATTAAATAAATTCATTCTTCTGAGTGAACTACTCCCACTGCCACTAGATACAACACAATCCTGGTCAACAAGTATGATTGATCCACTCCTGTGTTCTTTTCATGAAGTTTCATGAACCTTTTTTCTGTAAACATTGTGGTCAAAAAAATTCTTAAAACAATAATCTGCAGAATTTATTGTTAAAACACAGGAGATGTTTAAATGTTTATTTGAAAACGTATGATGCTGAATTTTGTGGACGCAGAAAAGGTTTTCTTTTGATGACTCTTCAAGCTCAGGATTCAGGGAGCTTTGACAGCTGCGTAGAGAAGCTCACTGCTGATTTGAGGAGTTTGAGGAGTCTGTGGTTTATAGAGGTTTGTATCACTGGGCCTTTTCTGATGATGAGTGTGAACAAGCCATTCCCCAACAAGCTAAACAAAGTCTGAGGCACTTAGAAAATATTATCTGACAGCTCAAATCTCTTGGATTGTCCAAAGGTTTGCATCCCCCTGTATGTAATATAAAGGTAAAAGTCACTATCAACATCCTATAATAACCTAACAATTTAGTCTCTCACACTTTTTACCTCTAAATATAATTATTAAATAGGATTTGTGAATCTATTTAACATTTAATGCCCTTTTTATAAGAAATGAATGTACATTGTAGTAAATTTAATATAGTAGTAAATACCCTGTTTCCTAAACACAAATTCAGATGTTAAAAATCTGATTGCCCTTAAAGTAATGAGAAGACATAAAGTACTTTATTTTACTGAAATATGTAATTGAGGAACATACAACCAAGTAACTCAAAATATAGATTCCAAGTAAATATATTGTAAGTAAATTGAATCTGCCTCTGCCAGTAGCCTATATGCTGATTTAACTACATTTGCTTATTTTATAAAAACAAAAAACAAACAAACAAAACAAAAAAACAAGAAAAACAAACCATAATTGAATAATTAACAAACCATTAAAAGAATAATTAAATAATTGATCCAGTTTCTGAGTATTTAACTTGATTAGTTAACTTTTAATATTCGCTCATGCATAAAAGCAGTCACATGTTATATTCTGTTTCCATCCATCAGCAGAAGACTGAGAGTCCTGTATAGTCCTGAGTAGTGTGTACGGACGAGCAGGCACAGTGGGAGAGCAATGGGTTTCCACTTCCATAGAGGACACAGAGGTCAACGCAAGGATCAAGCTGGACAGACCGAGAACAGAGGTGATGGACAAAGGAATAGAAAATGGAAGTTTAGCAAATGTGGCTGTGTTTAGGAGCCTGAAGAGAATGGTCACTACATCAACTCCAGCCGAGGCCCCAAAGGTAATGGGCAGAGAGTCATAGCAGGGGTCAGAGGTCAGAGGGGCACTGCCATGGCTAATTGGCACACTGGTTCAAATTGAGATCAGATCCAGCTTTGAAGTAGCAGCATTGAAAATGTACAGTAAAGAAGGTCATTATGACCTTATTATACAATATATTTATACTGTAAATACACATATTGACTGTTAGGACTGTTAGAACTTATCTTGTGCTGTTTTTCAGAAGCATCCAACAGCTGCCATTTTTCATCTGTAAAAGAAAATAGCAGCTATAATATAACTATAGCTGGTTATTAAATAAGGTGTGTTTCTTTTATTACAATAGAAATATTATACTATATTATATTATACTATAATATTATTACTATATTTCTTCATTTTGTGAAAACTGTTAATAAACATGATTTCAACTTGTCATGTAAAACTTTTATATATATATATATATATATATATATATATATATATATATATATATATATATATATATATATATATATATATAAAGTAAATGATATATGTATATATCAGTAAATATCAGAAATCATACAATCTGAGATAATAAATTATGTTAAATAATGATAAACAATGTCTTGTAATTGTGTTTACAGTGAGTTTTATTCTGCAAATTATTTAAAAGATATGATGTTGCAGAGCACTAGCAATTAGAAATATTGGCAACAGTATAATTACTTCTATAATTAGTATAATTTTCAGACTTCTGCACTCTTTAATTCCAAAACTTTAATAGTGTAATAGAACCAAATGGACTAGATAAACATGGTTTAAATCTAGTCCTGATCTACAGATTTTGAATAGAAACTTGTTACTTCATGAAATTGGAGAAAGTTCCTCCAAAGATATCAAGATCTTAAAGCGTGACAACAGCAACAGTGTGTTCATTAGTCCATAAATTTGTAAGACGATGGGTGCAGTGTTAAAACAGTACAACAGACCATAAATAACCAATTGACCCTGGTTGGGGCAACTGCCAGCGACATGGAATTAGGATTATAATAGGAAAGTAAAAATGTCAGCATTAATCACTAAGATTACTTCAACATAGTTAAGTCACAATATTAGTAGTAAATGTAGTGTAAAAGAGTGAAAGCTGTGAACCAATACATTTTCTGACCTATCAGACCTTGTAAAGGAATTCCTAGCCCTATTCCCATTGTGAGTAACTTTGTTGGCTTCATCTGTGGAGCTCAAAGCAGCAGCAGAGCAGAATGTGAATGCTTCTTTTCGGCCATTGTGTGTAAATGGGGCGGTGAATGTATTCTGCCCCTTTCAGCTGGGAGACTGATCATACAGTAGAAAAGGCCTAAGACAGATAGCAGTCGCCATGCTGATGCTGTTGTGGAGTGCGGGTGAAGACTGGTGATTTATGGTGATTGGTGGGATGCTGTGTGAGGGAGGTGGGTTAATGTTCACCTGGCTCACATGGCCACCGCTGTAGACTCACTGCTTTCACAGCAGCTCTGGGCCTTCAGGGGGACAGGCCTGACGTGGCTGGCCTCAAGCTAAACCCACTGCTCCCAGTAGGGTAACAGCATCCTTCATGCCCCCCTCGCCACATCCTAATAGTTATGTAAGATGCCCCATTCAGACAACTGAATGGCTTGTGGAACAAATGAAAAATCAATCTTGTCTGGTAGGTTCACTTTCTCAGCCCAGTGCCTCCTCCTGTTTGTGTGGTTCCTTGGTTCACTTTTAACATTTCTATAATGTTAAGTGATATATAGGCCTCAAAAATAACTTATACTATCATCTGGATGCCCTAAATATAGTTGGCTCGCCAAGACATTTTAAGTAGTTTTGAAGCTCGCAATACAGCAGAAGGTAATGGAAGCTTCTTGTTATGATAGCTGTAGATCAATGCATATTGTAGTAGGTATGAATATGTATATGAGGTCTTTCTGAAAAGCTCAAAGACTTTGAACTTTTAATTTGATAGTGTATAGTGTAAATATTTTGTACATTCCCAGCTGTAAAATGGCAAGGCATGTTATTCCCTAATTATTTCACTTACAAGTAAGAAGATGACAGACCTAGAGTTGCATTTACATTTGGAAAATGATGCTTTTAACTCTCATTATGAAGTCCAGTCCAGTTCAATGTATAGCAAAATATTTTGTGTGGGTAAATGAAATATTGAAAAACACCAACAGGCCCAGAAGACCACAGAAAATGCAAGTTAAATTTCAGATTCACCAAAAAAAAGTCTAAAATGTCTGAAATGTACAACAATGTCTTACGGACAGTTGTGACAAAGATCAACTTGTATCATAGAGAAGAAAAGAATCAGGAGAAAGGAAAGAACTGCTCACAATCCCACCCCATCTGTCAAGCATGGTGGAGGTAGTGTTATGGCATGGTCATGTATGGCTGCCAATGAAGGTGTTATTATCTGCTCAGATTCTGCCAAATAGTTCAGTGCCTCATTGAATGGAACTTCAAAGAGGTGGACAATGGACATAAAACACATTACAAGCAGCCAAAAACTTTTATAGGCAAAGAAGTGGAATGTTTTACGGTGGTCAAAAAAGAGACTCTCTTCAATTCTTTTAAGCATGCATTTCGGCAATTATGGGGAAATTGAAGATAAAATGCTACTAGAATAAGGAACAATGTATGATAATAGTTGTAATTCCTTCACATCACCTTTAAGTGTTTTTGGTATATGAACTACAGGGGTTGGACAATGAAACTGAAACACCTGTCATTGTAGTGTGGGAGGATTCATGGCTAAATTGGAGCAGTCTGGTGGCCAATCTTCATTAAGTGCACATTGAACCAGTAAGAGCAGAGTGTGAAGGTTCAATTAGCAGGTAAGAGCACAGTTTTGATCAAAATATTGCAATGAACACAACATTATGGGGGACATACCAGAGTTCAAAAGAGGACAAATTGTTGGTGCACATCTTGCTGGCGCATCTGTGACCAATACAGCAAGACTTTGTGATGTATCAAGAGCCACGGTATCCAGGGTAACGTCAGCACCACCAAGAAGGACAAACCACATCCAACAGGATTAACTGTGGAGGTAAGAGGAAGCTGTCTGAAAGGGATGTTAGGGTGATAACCTGGATCGTATCCAAAAAATGTCATTCCCAAGATGAATTGATGCTGTATTGGCTGCAAAAGGAGGCCCTAGTACACCATACTAATAAATTTTTGCAGTCTAAAACCAGGTGTTTCAGTTTCATTGTCCAACCCCTGTATATGAGTGCTTTATTTGAATACTTTACTCAACATACTTCACAGTTGATCTATTCGGAATCCTATCTCTGTAAGCTTACAGAAACTTTTAATATTACTCTTAATATTCCTTTTCATCAACTACAAAATTAGGATGGCAAATAAAATAAAAAAGGGAACCGTATAATATTTCAATGTCATACAAATTGCTAAAATATTAATTTGGCAGTGTTTTTGCATCAAGTTGCATTTACTGGGGTCAAAATAATAATAATCACTAAACTGCCAATACATTTTTGAAGAATTATCAAATCTTATCAATTTTGTTTACACAAATGATCATAGAAATCCGATATCTAAAGACACTGTTATTCCATGAAATGATTATGAATATTTTGAATGAGGTCTGTAGTTTTGAAACTGTTTAAAACTCTTTTTAAAATTCATTCAATGCAGAGTGGTGTGTTATTTGGAGAAAACAAAGTTGAAATGATATTTTCATGTTTTAACACGTTTTTAGTAAATTATGAATAATTCGCATAGAGACAGATTCTGCAGTAAATATGCAGCATTTTTCAGTAGCTGAAATCTGTTATTCCTCTATTAAAATCCAGCTGAATTGAGAGCTGAATGATATTAAAGCAGTCCATCAGCAGGCTGGAGTGAAATTAAAAACACAAAAATGAATTTACAAACCACTAAAGTATTGAGTAAAGAAGGTACATGAGAGTTTTTATTCACTTCAGATTACAACAATGAAAACATGACTGCTCAGAAGAGGGTTCTGAGTATGACAGGCAGAGACTTGTTTGCAGCACAACAGCGCCATCTTGTGTTACTATTAGACTAGATCAATATTCCAAAACCACTGAAGCCCCTCTATGAACACTTTTTTCATTTAATAAAATCTTAATAATTATTGGTTAACTATTAGAGATAATTAGTTGGTTCCGGTTTGATGGAAGCAGGGAAAGCACTAAAACTGGACTGAATGTTAGGAGTGTAAAACTTTGAACAGGACTAAAAAAAAAGAAAAGAAAAAAAGAAAAAGGTAAATTCCAGCAGTTTCTACGCTCATGCTGCCCCTTACCATCTCTCTGACTGAGTGAACTCTGGTAGCAATAGCACACACACACACACACACACACACACACACACACACACACACACACAATAATTGAACTGAACTCACTATACAGACATGTCAAATATTGTGTACATAAGTCAACACTATATATGAGTGTTATATATTATATACACATATAGTGTCTATTTATGCACATCTCATGTATATAGTGTGTCATTCTACACCTCTCCTGTATATAATGTCTATCTATCTACCTCCTATGTATATACTGGTCACTTATGTACCTCTCATGTATATATTGTATTCTCACCCATGTGTCACATATAGTGTGTTGACTTATATACCTCTCAAAGAGTGGTATAGTAGTATGTGTAGTATATATATATATATATATATATATATATATATATATATATATATATATATATATATATATATATACTGGTGCAATGAGTACATAGTGTTGACTCATGTACCTCTCATTTATATGGTGTCTAATTCTAATTTTACACCTCTCATATATGTCTTCTTATCTATCATGTATGTAGTTTTGACTTATCTACCACTCATGTATATAGTGTCTTCTTACCTATGTATCACGTATAGTGTCTATTTATCTACCTCTCATGTTTAAAGTGTCTACTTATATACCCTGATCAGTTTTTGTCTGTAGTGTAGTTGTGTGTATAATCTTAATGTATGTGTATAGTATTTGTGATTAGTTGTAATGTATCATATCTAATAGTAAGAATGTAAGAATTGAAATGTACAGTATAGCTGTTTGCGTTGCATATGAAAATAAAACCCTTGAATCTTGAATTTGTTTGCTGAAAGTACTGTTCTGTTTATAAAGGATAGCAAACATGAATGTGTTTTGAATGTGAATTAAGTGCTTGAAACTGTTGTATCCTCATTTATAGCCCATTAAAGGATAATAAACCGCATAAATTCACAAACACAGAATAAACAAACACACAAACAAAAACACACAAACACACACACGCGCGCGCGAAAAACACACACACACAAACAAAGACAGAAAAAAACACAGAAAACACACACACAAAAAAAAAAACAGACACACACACAAACAAACAAACACACACACGAAAAAACAGACACACACACAGTCCTCCACAGGTGACACCGGAAGTCTCGCTGGGTGATGACGTCAGCGCTGAGAGCAGAGTAAGATGGCGCTCCGGCCCGGAGGAGGATCAGCTGCAGCAGGAGCAGCAGGAGCAACAGCGGCAGGAGGAGGAGGAGCAGGAGGAGCAGGAGGAGCAGGCAGGTAAAAAACAGCCTTCTTTTCTACTCCTGTATGTACCAGAGCGGCGGCTTTTACTCCGCTGTGCAGCTCGTTTATGTGCGGCCGGTTTAAGGCTGTGGTTTCATTTCTCATTGCTGACTGTCTGCACTCGCTCTGTCTGTCTGTCTGTCTGTCTGACTGACTGACTGACTGTCTGTCTGACTCCCAACACCGCTGTCAGACACCTACAACCTACACGACACCTCACCTCCTCCACACATACAACCTCCACCACACCTACACCTCGCTCTGTCTGTCTGTCTCAGACCAACACCGCTGTCAGGCACCTCCACCCACACCTCCACCTCCTCCTGTCTGTGCTTCACAGCCCTGCTCCTCCGTGGGCCGCTTGTTCTCTGTCGCAGGGTGGAGCTGTGTTTTCACTCCGTTTCCAGGGTGACAGAGGTGGTTCTAATGATCTGCAATGGAGACGCCTCATCTGGCTGACCTGTGAGCTTCTGCAGAAGACCAATCAGAAAGCTCCACCGTCCCTGAAGCCTCAACACAGCAGAGCATGAGTGTGTGCTGTTTGCTCACAGATTAGAGGCACCCCCCCCCCTCTCAGTTCATGCCTCCCCTTCCTAAACCTTTCAGCAGGCCCATCTGAGTCTCCCTTTGAACAGTTCTGCCCTCCCAGTTCAGCCAGTCAGTCGTTATAGCCGTCATGTCAGTGTTCTGTCAGCGCCTGGACGCAGAGACTTAAACATGCTGAATTTGACTGTGCTGACCGAGTCCTGCATCGTCTTGTCAGAAAGAGCCGGACTCATCTTTTATTTAGCACGGGATCCTGCTGAATGGCTTAAATAATGAATGTCTGCTTCCATTCGCAGCAGCTCCAGGTAACTGTGATACCGAAGGTGAAACCAGATGATACCTGGTGATGCCTGGTGTGCAGACTGCATGCATGAGCAGAAAAAGCACCAGCAGTTCAGAGAAGTTAGATGTAAATCGTAGACGTTGAAGCGCCACACAATGCTGGATGTCTTCAGTCTGGAGTCATCGCATTGCACACTGTTGCTGTTTCTGAGGAACATTTAAAGGGGAATAATAAGAGTTCCTTTGCTTTTGTCGAAGTAACAGTGTCTACTGGCCACGTCTACTAGATTTGGTCACATTGAATGATGAGTGTTAGTGAGGTCAGGAGTACACATTTGTATTGGGTGGAACGCTGTTGTTCTAGAGCTCACAGTTCCACAGCTCCACAGCTCAATGGTTTATGCGCATGCCCATGCCTGGTATTAGGTTTGAGAGACTATGGAAGACACTTCTACAGGGACCAAACAAGCTGTGTGTGCATTTGCATGTCTATGTCAGCAGTTGGTGCAACTTAAAGTAGCTGTGTGCCTTAATTAGATGGGGTGTCCACAAACATTTGGACGTATATGGCTGTTTTGACTAATGCACTCAGACATTAAAACTAATCAAATCTAAAATTATTTGTATAGCGCTTTTTACAACCGGTATCACTTTACAGCAGCTTTACAGAAATCCCACATGGAAAGGGGAGCAATACATGAACAAAGGATTAAAAAAAACCTTGATAGGAACTAGGCTCACAAGGGGGACCCATCCTCTGCTCAAACCTCTTATACATGGTTAGTTAGGGGACACTGGACCCCCACACCTCTGTTCTAATGCTCAGGTGTACTGAAGTAATGTTAGTCAGACATTGGACATAATAGTAACAGTAGCAGCTAATTAGGGTCTGTGTAAATTTCTACATAGTTGGTGACGGCGGGTGGGCAAGTAGTCCAGGGCAGTGTGGGAAACTAGTCTAGACCCAGTAGCCTGAAGGTGGGCAGCCAATGTAACGTGGTAGCCGGGGAGCTCTGGGTTCTTCTCAGATGGGGCAGAAGAGCTCAGCCACCTAGTGGGTCATCGTTAACTCGGAAAAGTTCAAGAGATGTAATTAGTTTAGTGTTTACATTTATGGAGAACAGGGAATATAAACATTCCCAGAGTGTGGTTATATGAGTCCGGCAGATCTGACTATAACAGCCTAACTAAGGAGAGAACCAGAAGGTAACATAAGCATGGAGCATCCTGAAAGGTTGGCGTCTAACTGCTAACCTTGAGGTGATAAAAGCTTGCAGTAGTTTTTCAGCATTGTGCAAGGATAAGGCACCTCTTAACTTGCAAATATTACGAAGATGAAGAAAAGCTGCATATGTGTTGATCAAATGATAAATCTCAATCAGTTACGATACCAAGATTTTTTACTTCTGAACCAGGTACACCTGAGAAATCAGCCAGACTTAACGTTAAGTCTGATAATTTAGTTCTTGCAGTTTTAGGACCCAAAAGGAGAACCTCCATTTTGTCACTATTTAGAAGGAGGAAGTTTTGTAACATCCAAGATTTTACATTTTAAACAGCCCTCCATTTTCTTTAATCTAGGTTTATCATCAGGTTTTGCTCATATATTCAGCTGAGTGTCATCTAATCATCGACTAAAACTTTACTCTCAGTGGAAAATCAACATTCAGAATGCTCTGTATTCCTCTCTGGTAAATTGGCCTTAAGTGTACTTGCACAACCTTGATTGTACTTTTGGGGGCCAAATAGTGGCCAGTTATACAAGCTATACAAGACAGTAGACATGTACACATTTTTTGTTATTAAATGCTGATACATAAACATTTAGGGAATGTAATAATTGGGGTTAAACACTCTCTTCAGTATGGGAAGGATATGTATGGTGGATTGGACATTTTGTAAAACTGTGTATTGGTATTAAAAAAAATCCAGGTGTGTAATTTTCATGTGAATGTACTCAGTAAAAGCCTGTTTCAGGTCAAACATGATGCCACTGCTCCTGATCTGACTGGTCAAAAATGTAGAGCAAATTGCATTATGTTGTGACGGGAACTGCACTCTTCAGGAGGGGAGAGGGGGAGTACTTACACTAAAGTGTGTGTATAGACACAGATCAGCCATAGCCATAGCATTATGATCACTTTGTAATTTCTACATTCACTGTCTTTTTTACATTGTTGTTCTGTCATTACACATTGTAGTCCATCTGTTTCTCTGCATACTTTTTTGGCCTCCTTTCGTCTCATCTGACCACAGCACCTTCTCCTAATCACTCTCCGAGTCATCCAGGTGTTCGTTGGCAAACTTCAGATGGACCTGCATATGTGCCTTCTTGAGCAGGGGGACCTTGTGTGCACTGCAGGATTTTAATCCATTATAGCGTAATGTGTTCCCAATGGTTTTCTTGGTGACTGTGGTCCAAGCTGCCTTGAGATCATTAACAAGTTCCCCCGTGTAGGTTTAGGCTGATCTCTCACGTTCCTCATGATCAAGGAGACCCCATGAGGTGAGGTTTTGCATGGAGCCCCACATCGATGTCTGTTGACAGTCATTTTGTATTTCTTCCATTTTCTTACTATTGCACCAACAGTTATCTCCTTCTCACCCAGCATCTTACTTATGGTTTTGTAGCCCATTCCAGCCTTGTGCAGGTCTGTGAGCTTGTCCCTGATATCTTTAGAGAGCTCTTGCCCATGTTGTAGAGGTTAGAGTCTGACTGAGTCTGTGGACAGGAGTCTTTTATACAGGTGACAATTTAAGACAGCTGTCTTTAATGCAGGTAACAAGATGATTAGGGGCGTCTAACTGGACTGTAGGAGCCAGAACTCTTAATGGTTGGTTGGGGATCCAATATTTATATCTCTGCAAAATGCAAATAAATGTATAGAATTTATACAGTGTGATTTTCTGGATTTTATTTTTGATATTCTATCTCACTGTTAAAATGAACATACATACACACACACGCACACACACACATATATATACATATACATACATACACACACACATACACACAAGGGAACAATACATGCTCCATGGTCCCTGAGGATGGATTCTTTTCTAGAGGTGGGGTGACAGCTGGGCAGCTGGTGTTCTTGTAGCAGGTGATGCAGGCTGGAAGTAGAGTCTGACAGGCTGTGACATATTGCAGGCCAGGAAGGGAAGTCAGCATTAGTGAGCGTTGAATTAATCAAGTGAGACCAAACCCAGCCTGTTGGCTTTTAACCAGTGAGTGTCTCCTGGCAGAAGCATTGGTAGAAGCCCTCTTGTGTAAACAAGATGTGATGTTGGTGTTAAGTGAGTGATGTTCTTAGCAGCACTTGAGTGAGTGTGTTATGGAGGTGAAAAGAAAACTGCCAACAGCAATTTCACAGATTGCCTACTGTCCTTTTTTAGATGTAAACCACTTATGGATGAGCATAGACTAATATAGAGCTCTGACTCTTCCAGAGCTCGCATAAGCCATTCATGTTGTTTTTAGAAAGTGATACAGGTTTAGCAATTGAAACAAAAAAAGCACTTAACAGCAGCACTGCTTTGTCTGAACCACTGGAACCAGTGCAACACACACTAACACCACCACCACCACCACCATGTCCGTGTAACTGCAGTGCTGAGAATGACCCACCACCCAACATTATTCCCGCACTGTGTTGGACCTGTGAGGTCCTGACTAACCTATTTGAATATTTTTCACAGAACATGAAAAAATACATAGCACTGAAGCCCAGCTGGGAAAAAAACATAATAATAATAAAAAATATATTAATAATAATAATAATAATAATAATAATAATAATAATAATAATAATCTACCACCTCTATGACCTGCTCTTACAAGATGATGTAATGGAACTGTGCACCAGTGCTGTTTGAGTTCACTTGATTAAAGCCCAGAATATCTAAGCTATAGTATTGTGTGTGTTTAAGGAAGCCAGCTGGCCTGTGTTTGTGCTGGAGCAGCATTGAGCGAGGGCTTTTGTGTGTTGACATTTGAAAATGGCAGATTTGTGGGGCCTCCCCAGCCACTGACGTCAAGGCAGATTTCTTTCGGTGTTAATCTGCGGGCTTAATCCCATGTATGTTGCTCTGTAGTGGTACAGCCTCAGTGAGTGCTCTATAAAGCCCTGAATCTGAGGGTGGACAGATGCATGATGGGGCTGCTTCAGGGCAGCGACTCTGTAATGTTCTCTTAGAGAGAACTGCCTGCTTTCTAATGTCATTTACAAACAGCTTGGTAGAGGAGCGAGAGAGACGTGAACCCAGACAGACCTAAATTACTTAAAGGTTTTTTAAAGTTCATGAGCAGATTTTTACAACTGACCTGCCAGTGAAATGTGCCCCACTTACCCTGGTCTTTTTGGAGGATGAAAAATTGAACTGAAGTATCTTTCTCTTCTATCCTATAATTCCAGCTAAAAATGCAGTTCTTGGCATGGCGGTCATGCAGGATCAGACCAACCTAAAGATTGTATATTTGATATCTATGTTGTCTGTACCATCCTTAACAGCATGGGCTTGCCAACATGACCATGTTAAGGCACTTGTGTTTTGGCTACACAAAGTATATATTAATAGAATTGATTATAGATGTATTGGAAATATATGTATATCCTTTATAGCCTACTATTATCATATACTCATCATCTGGAGTCCTCTAGGACAGTGGTCCCCAATCTTTTTGTGGCCGTGGACCGGTGAACGCCTGAAAAAATTACTGTGGGGGGGGGGTGGTATCTTCATGGTAAAATAACTGCTTTCTAATAGATATGTTATTGAAGCATTAATGCTCTAAACTGCTGCTCTCTGCTACACCGTTATCTCTCATCGAAATTGACCAAATAGTTGACCATTGACCAGTGTTTAGGTCTAATCAAATCATACTGAAGTTTTTAACATTTCAGTTTTAGGCAAGTCCCATCTGAAGAATCCAGTTAAAGACCAGTTTTGCTTTTTAGCTGGTTTTGGTGCCGATGGTAAAGATTGTTGAAAAACATACAAAAACCCACCAGTTGGTTAGAATCCAGCTCTGACCTTTCAGCATATAGACTATCTTGTTTATCATTTTGGTCATGTTTCTTGAACATGCTGGTCAACCATCATGGCTAGGCTTAATATACTGGTTATTCAGCTTCATATATACCAGCTAACCCATCAAACTCCAAACAAAACATACCTTTGTTGGTCAATTTCTTAACCAGCCTTCCATTAATCTAAAGCTGATTATAATCGCTTTGATTATTGGCTATTTTGAGCTGGAATTAAAGGACTATTAGTGAAGAACATTCTTGTGGCAGAATGGCTGTGAATCAGCAGCAGCTGAGTTCGGAGTTGGCTGAGGTTTGCCAGATTAAGAATATCGTGTAAAATATTTGGGCTTTGTATTCTAAATAAAGTGTGTCATGGGTTGGCAGGTCCTGAAATAGCTTGTGAACTGATTTCATCTGTTTTTTGTTTTTTTTTCTTCATATAGTTTTATGTACCCTGTTGGAGGGGGGCTTGGACCACCGCAAGGTAAGATTCTGATATCTTGGTGTGTGTTTTGGTATTATACTGGTCTGTTTAAAGTTGAATGTGTAAAAGGGTTTCTGTGTGCTGTAAGATGTTTTCTTCTCTTGAAGTTTTCTGAAGTTTTCTTCTTTTTATTTATTGAAGATAATCTATAATGAGAACTGTTGTTACTAAAATTAGATCAGAGAATCTTTGAGGACTGAAAATAACTCCTTATCTATCTATCTATCTCTATCTCTCTCTCTCTCTCTCTCTCTCTCTCTCTCTCTCTATATCTATATATATATATATATATATATATATATATATATATATATATATATATATATTCATATTCTGAATAGAAGTGGACTGGACATACTTGTTTAAAGTGTGCATTAGTGGGGCGGTGGACATTGTTATTTTGTTGAGGCACATTTGACATGATTATGATCTGTTTGGCCTTCGTGCAGGATGGCCTTTTTTTTTTACTACATCATTGTAAACCTCTTACGATCTCTCATGATTGCCCTCATCCTCCCTGTTTTGTGACTTTTGTTTTCTAACAGGAATGATGCCCATGCAGCAGCAGCAGCAGGGCTTCCCCATGGTCCCTGTCATGCAGCCCAACATGCAGGGCATGATGGGAATGAATTTTGGAGCCCAGATGCCTCCTGGTGCCATGCCCATGCAGGTGAGCCTTTAAGTTGTATTTTTCCATATGTAACTGAACCAAAGCTCTCATTTTCAATTTGTTTAACTTGAACATGCAATAAATGTCAGGAACATTTTAGTAAAGTAGATGTGATATTTGGTAATCTGGCAAATATTGGTAATCATGAGTTACAGCAGTACGCCATACAAGATCACTCTATAGTTTGTGGTCCAGCTGTGTCTATACATACTTTTTTAGCTTCCTTTCATCCTGGTTTTTAATGGTCAGGACCCCAAAGGACCACCACCGTGCACGAATCATGAGGGTTTATACTTTCTGTTTCTGTTTATACTTTCTGTTTCTGTTTCTGTTTTAACATTTCTTATTTATTTATTTATTTATTTATTTATTTATTTAATTTCTGTGAAGCTGCTCTGTGACAACTTCAGTTGTGAAGAGCGCTATAAAAATAAATTTTGATTTGATTTGATTTTTGAGGGTGGTGGGTCATTTTTGGCACTGCAATGACACCAACATGGTGGTGGTGTTGGGTTGTGGATCAGACACAGGCAGAATGAGGGTTCTGTGGAAACCTGGACACGCAAGCTATGTTTGAACCTGTGTGGGGACAGAAGTGCTGCTGGCCTGTTTAAACACTGTCGACTCACTGTCATCATTGATTATCAGGGTGAAGGGAGGCTAACAAATTATGCAGGGGCGTTACTCCATCATAGGGCTCACACACACATGCACACGCACACACATGCACACACATGCACACACTAAGGGCCACTTTTAGAGTCACAAATTCACCTACAGGACATGTCTTTTGGACTGTGGGGGGAAACTGGAGGAAACCCATGTGAACACGAGGAGAACATGCAAACTCCAGACAGAAATTTCCCAGGTCGAACCCAGGTCCTTCAGCAGTTCATAAAAAAAAAAAAAAAAAAAAAAAAGAAACTACCTTCTCTTAAATATAAAACTGCAAAGTGGTGTTAAAATGGGCAGTGAATGTAGAAAAACAGGAGGTGGTCATAATGTTAAGGTTGATTGGTGTATGTACATTTCACACATACATAACTTTGTGTTGTTTTACTGCAGAGACAGCAAACTTGATTGTTCCCACTCTAGAAACATTTATGTCTACTTTATCATGCTTTTTAAAAGTATAGTAAAATGCCTTCTGTGTGTTGTGCTCTGATTCTGTGTGCAGGGGGGAATGGCCATGGGAATGCAGGCACCAGGCATGCAGTTCATGGGGCAGCCACAGTTTATGGGAATGAGACCCCCAGGACCTCCGTACCCAGCTGACCTGCAGAAACAGATGGCAGAGGAGCACCAGTGAGTGTATTAGCTGATACACTATAGAGAGAGATTGTGTTGCTAAGCTCTGCTCTCATGTGTGTGCGCTTTTGTGTGTAAACAGAAAGCGTTTGGAACAGCAGCAACGCATGCTGGAAGAAGACCGAAAAAGGAGGCAGTTTGAGGAGCAGAAACAAAAACTGAGGCTTCTGAGTAGTGTCAAACCCAAAGTGAGCCTTTAAATCTCCTCTGTCATTACACACAGCTTTGTAGAGAAGACATTCATTATTGATGGTGTACTAGATAGGAATATAAAAAATGATCCTGAAGTTCTTGGAGAAATTCCACCAGGATTTAATTTTGATAAACAACGATGTTTGAAAGTAAAGTAAAAAGAACCATATTAAACAAATGAGACAAATATGATACACTTGGTAAGTTATTTATTGAGAATAATGATCCTGGATTACATATCTGTGAGTGTCAAAAGTATGTGAACCTTTAGGATCAGCAGATATTTTGAAGATGAAATTAGTCAGGTTTTTTTCAATCAGTGGGATGGATATCAGGTTTGACTAGGCAGCATGTTTTATTTAAGGGACAGAGATCTGTCAATGTCTTATCTTGACAACGCTTACATTTACATTTTCAGAATTTGACAGATGCCCTTATCTAGAGCGATTTACAGAGGTGCTTTGCGTTTCACTCGCTTGTTTGTGGAAGTATATCATGGCATAAACAAGGGAAATTTCTGAGGATCTCGGAAGTGTTGGTGCTCATCAGTCTGAAAGTTTACAAGTCCAACTCTAAAGAGTTTGGAATCTACTAATCCACAGTCGGATTGTGAACAAATGGAAGAAATTCAGGACCATTCAAAATCCTTCCTAGGAGGGGTCAAGCAGAAAAGATCTCGCCAATGTCAAGGCATGTAATAGTTGCACGACCACAAAGGATCCGATGCTAATTTCTAAGCATTCGGACATTAGCTAATGAGTCAATCGTCAGAACTCTGAAAAACAATGGGATTGCATGGCAATGCAATGGTTGGTACAGAAAAAACAACTGCTGTCAAGAACATTACAGCCCATCTGCAGGTTGCTACAGCTCCACTGGACAAACCAGAAGACCATTAGGACAGTCTTTTGTAGATGGGTGAGACCAAACAAAAATATCTTCTTTTAAATGGAACTTTTTAGAGAAAGGAAAACAGTGTTCTACCATCTGTGAAACATGGTGGGGGAAGTTTCATGTGTCTGATAATTAGAATATACAATAAAATAAGTGTTTTTTTATAGATTTTACAAGCACATGCATTTGAGACCAAAATGCACATAGACTAAACATTTACAAACTCTGTAATATATAGATTTTTTTCATTATATCAATTGACAGACACTGTCTGCTTTGTTTACAACAGAAGCAATTTTTAAAACTGTTAACGAGAGATTTATTTATTTCAGCTTTAATACTAATTTGAGACTTACTGTCAATCTAATCTGTACAACCAGTGCCTCATGAATCAAGGGGT
This sequence comes from Acestrorhynchus altus, assembly GCA_034509495.1. Lineage (NCBI taxonomy): Eukaryota > Metazoa > Chordata > Actinopteri > Characiformes > Acestrorhynchidae > Acestrorhynchus > Acestrorhynchus altus. Next base: position 19,395,044 of record CM067517.1, on the reverse strand, counting down.
ATAATCCTGGCAATCAGAACAAAAGGTGCCATGAGCAACTGTACACATATTAAACATTTGGAATGACACAAACAGTACATTGTTCAGGATGGAAATTCAGACGAAGTCTTAAGGCTGAACCAGTTTTGGTCCTGGAGGATCAAACAAACTGGCAGTTGAGCTGGAGAAGACTATGCTGAATGATTGTTAGTGTTTGATGGTTTGGCCTTTCTGTTGCTTAACTTCAGCAAAGTGATTTTAAACATTTGATTAATTAAAGCTATAATAAAGTGGTTTCTTGGTTATTGAAATGAATAAATGTAAAGTGTGTACCATAATTTAACACGTGAAATGTAGTTGAGTTTGAAAGGTGTTTGAAAAAGTTTGGCCTTGACTTTTTTCAATTTATAATTGATTTTTTTTTTTTTTTTTTTTTTTTTTTTTTCTTTTCAGAATTGATGATTATAATTGAACTCTAAGCATTCAATCATTTACCTTACTCTTACGTTTCAACCTAAACCTTTATAAACTGCTTCCATCTGCACAGACTGGGGAGAAGAGTCGAGATGATGCATTAGAAGCCATCAAAGGGAACTTGGATGGTTTCAGCAGAGACGCCAAGATGCATCCCACTCCATCTTCGCAGTCTAAGAAACCAGGTATGGCCCTAGTGTCGCCTGTTATCCACTCATTGTACCACCTGTTAAACCAGTTTCTAAATGTTTTTGAATGACATTAACAAGACCACTGCTCTGCTGTCATTCTTAGTTAAATGAGATTTACAGGGCGACACACAGTGACGTTAGTCTGTAACACTGATTACTTTTTGTCTGTAGGTACTGATAGCTTCTGACATCGTGTGTTGAAGAAGCTGTTGGCCAGAGTGCTTTTTGCCCTCTCAAAATAGGATGTCTGCCAGATGTTTTGACATTGGGTTTCCTGTTTTCTTGTTATCCCTTGCTGTTTTCACTCTGTTTCTCCAGTGAGTTCAGCTCTCATTGTGTATGCAAAGCGAAAGGCTCGTCAATACTTGAATTCCTTTCTAGTTGACTGTCAGAACGACTTCTTTCATCTTATTTGCCCTCATGCTCCCCATTCTAAGAGTGTGCATCACTTGTCGAAACTCATTATATGAAGTAGGACGGATATGATTTGCCAGCTGTACGTGCACATCTGGGGAAAATACAGCCCCCGTTTCTCTCTCTGTGACACTCCAGTTCATGTCATTCCATCACTGTCACTCTAACTGGTGTTGTTTGTCTTTGTCATTATTTTCTTTTTTTGTGTTCACAGACTCATCGCCATTTCACTCCTCTGCCCTCCCTCAGTCACTCCCCCCTGCTTTCACAGAGGATGATGATGAGTTCAGTGACTTTATGCAGGGCCCTGTCAGTGGTTCTTCCCTCTCTTTTCCCCCTTCCTCCATCCCACCATCATCCTCTACCTCAGTTGTCAGTTCTTCGCCCTTAAAAGCAGTCCCCACCTCCTCTGGCCCCGTTCTTCACTCCATTACCACCTCTCTGCCCCCCTACACTGCTCCCCCACACACTTCTGTCATCTCCAGCTCCCAATCTGCATTCCAAGGTAACTCCTTTCTCACTGTCGTTTGTTTGCTTGTTTTATGTTCTCTTATTTCCCTTCTTCATCTTTCATTTACATTGGCCACGTGTATGTTTTACACATTGGCCTGCTAATCAACAGGGGACTTAACAGTCATCAAGTATTCTCCCCTAAATGTAGCTGATGGATATTTGTTATTTGACCTACTTGGACTGCATGTTATTCATTAACTGTATTGGGAACTTTACGGATCTTGTCAGTATGTTGAGAATTCCTGAATCTTGAGACGGAGACCTAGAAATCAAGTTATATTAGTTACAGTGCTAACCATGTGACCTTAATATCTGCAGGTATAAAAGCAGCAGTTATGTTTTAGCAGTAACCCAATGCAGAATCACAGTGCATTGTTCTGAACATTATACCATCAGGTACTACTGAGTCTTTAATCGCAGATTTAATTAAAAAAGGGTGGACTGTGTGGTTCCCGTCTTGCAGATATCACGCTGTGCAACGCATCAGGACGTAAGTTAGATATGTTTGAGTTGGGCCTGCTGTTGGATGTGTCATTCTCCCTGATAAGGTGGTTAGTGTGACTAGGGCTGAGGCAGGGGACTTGACAGCAGGCAGTCTGCATCTCACAGTGCTGGTATCTGGAACTCTGCTACCCAGTTGGTGCTACGGAGTCTGACAGGGCGATAACATGCTTACAGACATTTGTCTCCTGCTGGCGCTCGCCATGTGTGCTGCAGTCACAGCAGTCGCGTCTGACAGCAGGAAACCTTTGCAAGTATTTCTCATCTGTAGCAAACCAGTTTGATGATGCTTTCACTTATCCATATTGAAGTGCAGTTGTGGTCAGAAATTTACAGAGGCTCAACATTGACAAGAATGTCCTGACAATTTTAGGCTTTCAGTGATTGTATTCAATTTCTGGGCTAGAATGACTACAATACACACACACACGCACACTCACATTTATTAGAATAGGATTAATTGGATACCCAGGGTACTCATTTGTTTAGGGGGTGTTTTCAAAATGAACACAATGTGCAATTAAGCAGTTGTAGGTCCTAGTAACATGCATTTGTTCACTATTGTTTAAATGGATGATCTTGGAATTTGCAGTTGTACTAATTGTATAGTATTGATTTCAGTAAATGCACCGGCTTCAGGTCATGTCACTCTTTCAAAACATCAATTCAAGGAAGTCATTGAAAACACCATAATGCAATAATACTTGAGTGTATGTAAACATCCAGCCACACATGTAAATACCATTTAATGTCAATATGAAGATCTAATAGAATGTAGATCAACTTCATCATGGCTGCTCCTGTATTTAAACTATGCTGTTTACTTCAGAGATAAGAAATTTGGGTGAAATGATATAAAAGTTGAGTATTCAGTACCTTTAAAGGTACCTTATGTTTGCTTTATAATGAGATCTTTAAATCCTTCACCTCATGATTATAGTATTACACAGCAACAAATGAACTAGAGCAGATGCTGTTAAATCATGCTGTAGTCACAGCCATTCCTTGCGATGTTCTCCAGGCCCATCTCTGGAAGAGAAGCTCTTTTCATCATGCGATTTGTCGGCTGACAAGAGGGCCCAGGTAAACTTTAGGCCTCGAAAGGCCCTTGCCGAGGTGGCACCCAGAGCCCAGGTCTCGATTCAGTTCCACAGCAGTTCCAAAGCCCGAAACTGGGTCAGCTCCCCTGATGACCTCAGTGGTGCTTTCACTGTGGAGGCAACCCCTGAACTTACATCTGCTTCCAGACCCCCAGCAGCGGCAGAAACCCCACCTAAGCAGGTGTCGAATGCCAGTGGTGAGAAGAAAAGTCGCTTCCTCCCTCCCTTCATCTGTCCTTTCAACTATGTTCATTCTTTGCTTTTACTAATCAGGAAGCGCTGCTGGAACTTTCAAATCTGATTTTCTCTGCTTAAATGTGTTTTCCAGTTGATGAGAACCAGCAGTGCATGAATATGATTTGATTATTCTTTCATACTGATTGTTAACCCAATCCCAGTGCACAGACATGAAGGATTTCGGCTTTTGAAGGAAGTGTGAAGCCACGTATTGTCTGATTTGAAAAGAATGTTTCCCTGAAGGTGGATAAAGCTGTCAGTCTTGTGCAGAAGCGCAGAAAAAAAGAACGGTCACCTGCTCTGTCCTCAAAGAATATCATTCAAACCTTGCTAGCATGTTCTGGAATCTCAATCTTTCTGTATGGGGTCAGTAGACAGACTCAAGGAAGTGTCTTGAAGGTCTTGAATGGCCTCTGGGGTTTATCAGACTCTGAGGAATGACCTCGGCTTTTTCCTTCTGCCGTGACCGGGAGTATTTCTCATTCCTCCCCCGAGCTCCTCCTCATTAGAGAGTCCTGACAGCCTGATAGCGTGGGGAGATGGGCTGCATCTCGATGGGCTGCATCTTTGGAGACCTGCTGGAGTTTTACATGCTGACTCACTTCTTGCTCTGCCTCTGCATTCGCTTGCTGTAACCTTCTTTGAAGGGCCTGGACCTTCTGGTGCATGCTGGATGCTCTGGGTTGGGCCTGGTTTTGATGCATTATTCTCAGTTTTCCTTCTGTTTTTCTGTTCAGATAATATGAGGAATGATTTTGAGCCAAGCCTGTTTGAAAAATTGCTGTGTGATTGCTTGATACAGTTAACATTACTAACATTTAATAGCTCTGAAATTGGTTTTGTTTTCACATATATTTTGATTTCTTTCTTCAGATCCTTAATAAAGGTGGGTGAAAGAGGTTGTGTACCTTCACAATCAAGACATCGCAACTAATATTGAGTTGACATTTAGACCTACTGTAGAGAATGAACTATAAGAACAGTGTCCATTTTCAAATTACATGAAGTGACAATCATCCTGGTTCAAACACTGAAGAATAAAGAGCATGAATGATGAGGAATGTCTTTAGATTTATATTAGATATGGGGTCTCAAAAGGAGACATTAGTTGTGGACATTAGTTTCACATTAGTTTCACAGCAGGTATTCCAGAGTGCACCAGAATGTTCACGTAAAAATCCATTTTCTCCTAGGAATGATGCCACACCTTACTGCGTATGAGTTTCTATGTTTGAAAATGGATGGACCTTGGGCTGTGGTCTTATGTCACCTTATGGTGACTGCACGTTTATTGAGTTTAATTCACTCAAAGGTATTTTTGTGTAGCACATTTCCAGCAGACACTGTCAGAAAGGAGCTGTCCATAAATTCATGTCCAAGGCTCTAATAAACAAGTCTACAAAATATATACAAAAGGAATATAAGGGTTACATGCAGAACAAGATGTTTACACTTGTTAAGAGTTATCTGAGAAAGTAAGGCTGTTATTCCTCAGGCTAATCTTGCTTTACGAATACTAACTGGTTGATTGTGCCGACAGACTTGCTGAAGTAATTGGGAATTTATTGAAACAGCATGGCATCAGTGGAACATCTGCACTTGGCTCTCTCTGCACAGCAGGTGTGAAACCCTGCTGTAGCTGAGTGCGCTGTAGGCATCAGGGAGACACGCAAGGCTTAACACGCATAGCTTAAGACCCTGCTACTGTCTCACTGCTGTCATTCTTTGACCACAAGCAGGTGTTGGTGTTTACCCCCAGCAAGAAATCCAGCCCATGGTACCAGCCTGGCTCTACAATGACACTCTCATTCCAGGTAATTAGCAACACGGGACGTTTTTGTGTAAACAGGCTTTTTACGCCATAATTCCAAATGAGATCAACCAGCCAAGACTTGTGTGGTGTGTCCACCACTTCTTTAGATGATAGGATAAATCTTTAGAAAAAGTTTATCTATAGTTTTTGCCTAAAAACACATCTCATTATTTTACCATCTCATTATAGTCATCATTTTTTTTTTGTGCAGACATGTTCAAGAAGGTCCTGGAATTCACCATGACTCCAGCAGGCATCGACACAGCCAAACTCTACCCCATCTTGATGTCGTCAGGTCTGCCTCGAGAGGCTCTGGGTCAGATTTGGGCCTCAGCCAATCGCACGACGCCGGGCAAGCTGACCAAAGAGGAGCTGTACACTGTACTGGCCTTGATTGGAGTGGCACAGGTAGCTGTGTTGTTGTTTTTTTTCTGTTTTTCTTTCCATTGATGAACATATCCCAAGTTCAGTCAGTATGAAATTATGGAAGTGTATAATTGTGGCCTACATTTTGACCCACTTCACTCCCATTGAATGAGGAATACGTCTGCAGGCTAAAGCTCTAAGGACAGTCTCAAGTGGTGCCAGTGCCTTAGAACTTTGGGTCCCATGGCTGGGCACTGAGATCTGTTCCCCATGATGCCATCTAGCTCATTTTACTGATTCCATTACATGTATTCCATTTTCCTATTCATACAGAGTAATGCTGACCCTTTTAGTCATGCAGCACGTGGACATTCAGACTCGTCACCTGTTTTTGAAATGATAAATATGGTATTTTGTGTATTAAGAGAGGATTCTGAGGGAGAATCTTTTCTTTCCAGCAAAACATGGAATGGCCTCTAATTCTAAGACATGAGATCTTAAAAGGTCTAAAATCATGATGCAATACTCTGAAAGATGCATTGATTGCCTGTGTTTTTGAGCATTCACTCTTGCAAGCTCTGTACATAAAAACACTAGCAGTAAAATAGTGAACGCAGCCGTTAATGACAGAATGGCAATAGTGACCATTCTCAGCACTACTTTTAGCTTTTTTGGAAGTTTCAACAAGGTGCTGGCTTCAGGGTTTATATCCTTAAATATTAGATTACTCTGGGCTAAGACCTACATTGCAGAAAGGTTGTGCACTTGCCAGAGGTGTCTCAGACTCTGGTGTAAGCTGTGGGTGTGTGTGGGGGGGTGGGTGGTCCTGTGCAGATAGGGGGTGTAAGATAATGCTGAGTCGTGCAGTGACGCAGCATTTGCCCAGGTGAACAGTGCTGACGAGAGCCATCTTATCTCCGTGAGCCTGAAACTCCGGCAGCTGCACCCCTGGGAGCTGGCAAAGCCATCAGCGCTTTTGCTGCCACTGCTAGGTCTCACACAAGAAGAAGCTTTTTGTGATGGAAATTTTCCTCTTTAGGGAACCGTGCCTCCTGCACCAGCTTAGCAGAATGATGACAGTAGACGTTTTAGGAGGAGGGGATGAGCTACAGGTGATAGCTGTAAATGATGGAAGTTGACATTATTGACTACCAAGAGACAGAGTGAGATGTTTCCTAAATTAAAGCTGAAGAATTTGTTGGGAGGAGGCCTACTGTCTCACGGGTTTGCTTTTTAATTACACCCTGCTTATCAAAGGAAGGTGATGCCTCCATGTAAGCAGAGCAGGAGTGGGCTTATGTGATGCAGCACAAGATCAAGGTCCAAACAGCAGAACTCACATTTTCTGTTTTATGTGCTGAAGCAGTGCTTCAGATTCCATTTCATACTTTAAGCCTTATTTTAATGACACTTCAGGCTTTTTTGAGCACAAACTCTCATGTAACCTCCATTCAGTTGACTTTAAAGATAATTTACTTCATTCTTAATACTAATTCCGGCTGCTGATTACATGCAATTAGGTCAGTCTTATTTATCTCTAGCAAGATTTTGGTGCTCTTTGGATCGACGATACTTATGACGAATGAAGAAACTGTCATTCTTCTATTTTCCAATGTCTAGCTGCAAACTTCTTTCCTCTCAGGTCTGCACCAAAGTCCTTCCAATCCACAGAGTTCAAATAAATCATTGATTAGCCACTAATCAAAATTACTTTGATGTCCATGTTGAGATGAATGTAAACATCTGACTACAACTGCACAATGCTTGAGTACTGTACATGAAATGTACCAACCATGACAGAATCACTCGTCATGTCCAGAAGGTTGTTACATGTTTCTGCATGATGTGGTTATCATTATAAAGTATTGGGTTATATTGGTAATGTTTATATGGTTTTATATTACCATCAAAGAAAATGCAAGCTGTAGGGTCATACTCTGTCATACTCTGTCATACTCTCATCTACTCCACAACTTGGGTTGAATCACGCTCCATCTACATTAATGTGCTTTTTGGTTGGTTGTTTCAGAGTGGACTTCCAGTTATGAGTCTGGATATCTTGAGTCAGTTCCCCTCCCCCCCAGTGCCCAACTTGCCAGCGATGGCCATGACCATGCCTCCGGTTTTGGCCCACCAGCAACCCATGATGGCACCTGCCGCACCTGCCGTCATGCCTATGCCTCCAAACCCACCTGCCCAGCCGCCTAACAGCTTCGTCACCAACTTCCCTCCCATTCAGGTAATCCCCTTCACACCAGGCAGAGTTTCCTTTCCAGTTCTTGCCTTCTGCTCCACATTGTTTACATTCTTAACATTTGCTGAAAGGTTGGATTTGGACAATCAAAGTAGTCTAACAGAGATTTCTATTTGGTAAGTATGTGAAATAAACAGGGAAGCATTCTTTACAGGGGACAAAGACTGATGACGATGATTTCCAGGATTTTCAAGAGGCCCCAAAAGCAGGGGGTGGAGACGATTCTTTTACAGATTTCCAAGGAGAGTCAATGGGAACCTTCCCTGCTGCATCCTCCTCTCAGAGCAGGTATGAACATGCTTAATCCACCTGTCCCTGATCACTTACTCTCCATTACATTTGCTCAAGTTGGGTATTATGAGGAAAACACTGTCTCTCACATGGGCATCATAAAAAGCCATGTTCATCAGTTTCTTATGAAGTGTTTCTGCTCATTTGGTTTCCACTGTTTTGCATGCTTTCAGTGAGCATCAAATCGTGCCTGCCTTTGTAATAACTTGTAATAATCCACCAGACACACCAATTAAGCCCTGCCATCTTTGCTAATGGGCAGCTGATAAGCTCGTCCCATTTTATTACTTTTCAAAACTGCGTGGCGATATTCTGTGCTCATGGGGGGGTGGGGGGCAAAAAGCAATTATCTGGGAGCAGGCAGGCAGAAAGGAAAGGCTATTTTATCTAAGAGACACAGCCTCCCACAATTCTTTATTTTCTGTACAAAGTTCTCATTGTTTATTGGCATATCTTGGTCTCTAGAGTCTCTAGTCATTGTCTAATTAAATGACAGAAGTGTGAGTGGGACAGGAAGGGAATGTGAGAACTTGATGGTGTTTTTTGCCCCCAAAAGGCAGAAGTAGTGAAAGTAGAGAGAGGAACCCTGAGAATAAGAACATGCTGATATTCAGTTTATAGTGTTGGCTGGAGTGAATCAAGTTAAACTAAAGTGTTGCTCATCAAGATCTAACCCCTGACATCAGTTAGTGACATAATTCTATAAAAGTGCATTATGGGCAACAGTATGTGTACAATTTTCAAGAGTTTTAAAAATATTGGATCAGTATACTGAATACTAGAGCTTTCTGTTTTAATGCTGGAAAAGAAAAAGTGGTACAATGCCGTGTCACACACAAGCTCTTAATGACCCGATTGACGCAAATGGAATTCATTGCCAGAATTTGAAATGCAGAGTTCAGTGAAAGAATTCAGTTTAAAGAAATGGTATGAGATACTGATGTGCGTGTGTGTATGTGCGTGTGTGTATGTTCGTGTGTGTGCACGGGTGTGTGTTGTCTGTAGTATTCCTGCCATGCTGACTCCAGTGTCTGGCTCATCATCCTCCTCATCCTCTGATAAGTATGCAGTGTTCAAACATCTGTCAGTGGAGCAGCCAACGGAGCCCACACCTGCTGTCTCAGGTACTGATAACAGCATTAAAAATTTACAACACACACACACACACACACACACACACACACACACACACACACACACACACACACACACACACACACACAGTCCATAATGTTTGGGACAAACATACAAATCTGGATACACTCATCTCATTTTGTCCATGTTAAAATATAAAATTTCAGGAGCACAATAATTGTTTTGTGGTTACTTTTGTATTTCATCGTTTCATTAGTGCAGGAATGAGAGACCTTTTTATGAGGCTGTGAAACAAACAAAAAACCACTAGAGACATCAGTCAAACCTGGAATTACCAAAATCAACTGTGTGGAATATCATCAAGAAGAAAGAATGCACTGATGACCTCGTTAATCACAAAGGGGCTGGTAGATTAAGGAAGACTGCCACTCTGATGGCAGAGCACGCCTCACTGTGGTACAGAAAAATCCTCAATTGTCTTGTCTACAGAGCAGGACAGATTGTCAGATACTATGAAGCCTTCCTGCAACATGCAAACCACTAAACAGAATGGCCAGATAACAAAAAGTACTTAAAAGAGAATGTAATGTAATGTAATGTCATGTGGATCGATGAGCCCAATATTAACCCCTATCAGAGTGATGGCAAAAGCAAAGACCTGTGTAGCAGAGGAGCATGTCATGGAATAACATTATGGAGGGCAGTGTTTACAAGCCACAAAAGAGCTAATATACAGAATCCAAAAAAACACCAAGACCCTTGCTTTTACATGTTGTGTTATTTATGACTTTTTCTGCTGTTTGGAAAGTTCTATTTGACAATTCACTCACTGGACACCATATCAATCAGCACTGTTTAACAAGAACAATACTGTTAAATCAAATGTATCATAATTAGTTTGGAATATTTTGAAAATAAATTTACAGCAGTTATTAGTCATATTTAAATTGTACACTCATAATTACAGGTAATTTTGTTGTTGACAGGTGTGTGTGTGTCTGTGTGTGTGTCTGTGTGTGTGTCTGTGTGTGTGTCTGTGTGTGTGTCTGTGTGTGTGTCTGTGTGTGTGTCTGTGTGTGTGTCCGTGTGTGTGTGTTCGTTCTCCTGCTGATTGTCACTGTTGTGGTGTGTGCTGTTTTTGGAACTGACTGAAGACTCACTTGTCTTTGATCCAGATTTTGGAGACAAATACAGTGTGTTCCGAGAGCTTGAGCAGCCGTCAGACAGAAAGCCAGTTGGTAAGCAATTTCCTGTCTTTATTATATAGTGTGGCAGATACAGAACTGTCATCACATTTTGGTGGTGTTGGTGGTTTCTAGATTAGCCAGTCCACTCACACACAAACATTGCTCCTCAACACTGACTAGTTCTTAGTATGTTAGTATAAATCTGTAGGTCCGTATGGAGCTGCCCATATTCATACAGGTCCATGTGTGTCCCTGTCTCACTAGAACAGAATGCAATGGAAGCAACTCTGAGAGCTCCAGTAAGTTTACTGTTGCTGTGGCCTGTTTTTCACAAACCTGAATTGTCCACTCAGTGATATTTTCCTCACTGCTTAAAAAAGCATGAGGCTCTTTTCTGTTTCCTGCGTTTGTGGCGTGTGTTTATATGTGAGAAAAAGTCTTTGTCTTTGTACTACTGAGTGGATATTCTTTATATATCAATATTTAGAAGAGCTCACACTTGCCCATAGGTTAAGAATTGTCTTTGCTCAGTATGAGTGCAGGATGAAATGTTGTCTGTTTATTTGTTTCTCTGTGTGGTGCTGTTGAGACACTGTTCCAGGCACTGCAGAAAAGCCGTAATGTCCTATCCCACTCCAATCCCACATGGGGACCTCTGTCTCAGGGCATGTGATGAGTGTTTACATGTGTGTGTCTCTGTAGACATGCCTCGCTCTCTTTGTGTGGTGGTGTGTGGTGTTTCTCACTCTGCACAGTGAGCCTCTTTCATGCGCCAAGCAGCGCACTCAGCGGTTTTGCGATTCAGCAGCCGTATCCTGCGCGCGTCAGAGCCGGAACTAATCCATTTCTCTCCTTTGTAGGATTGCGAAATGAGAAAAATCGAGCCGAAGGCGACTCCAAGGCCGGGCTCCATACTGTGCCAGTCTACTTTTCTTGCCTTTTATAGTTGCTGTGAAATTATGTTTTGCTGTGGCCTTCAATTGTTTTCTTTTGTTTTTTTTCACACTGTAGGCGAAGGATTTGCCGATTTCAAGTCTGTCAGCTCCGATGATGGCTTCACAGACTTTAAAACGGCCAACAGCATCTCTCCACTAGACCCACCAGACCAGGCCAAGATTTTCCAGCCTGCTTTTCCAGCTTCTTTCAGTCCCTCTCTTTCACAGTGTCAGTCTCAGCCTACAGCCTCTCTGGCTCAGTCCAAAAACCCTCTGAACATGGCCGACCTGGACCTCTTCTCTTCTGTGGCTTCTACTGCTTCTGTTCCTTCAACTGCTGACTCTAAAGCGAGCCCCTTCTCCACATCTTCATCGTCTTCTGCACTCCCCTCCCTGCTACTGCCTCCTGCAGGCCCCAAACCGGTCAGCAGCATGGGGGCTAGTGATGATTTTGGTGACTTTGCACTCTTTGGCTCCTCCTCTTCCACTGATGTAGCCTCTTCAGGCCAGAGAGGCACCGGAGGAGCTGTACAGGATGACTTTGCAGATTTCATGGCATTTGGGAGGTCCGGGGAACAGCGTAGTGAGGCTTCCTCCCAGCAGCAGCGGCAGGCATCCGTCACTGACAAGTATGATGTTTTCAAGCAGCTGTCTCTTGAGGGTGGCCTGGTCTATGACGATGGCAAGGAGAGCGGCTGTGGAGGATCATTTTCCTCCCTGAAGAGTAGTGACGCTGACGACTTTGCCGACTTTCAGTCATCCAAGTTCTGCACGGCACTTGGTGCCTCTGAGAAGAGTCTGTCGGACAAGGTTGCCGCCTTCAAGCAGGCCAAAGAGGATTCAGCTTCAGTCAAGTCTCTGGACCTGCCATCCATCGGGGGCAGCAGCGCAGGGGGTAAGGATGACTCTGAGGATGCGCTGTCTGTGCAACTGGACATGAAGCTGACCGATGTGGGCGGAGACCTCAAACATGGCACTTCCGACAGCTCACTGGACCTGCCTGGCCTGACGGCCCACCAGCCCCCCGCCGCAGGTGAGGAACTGGTGCGCTTGCTGTGGTGAGGCCTGCACCCTCCCCATGTCTCAAACACACATACAATCTCGCACACACCCCTCTCAGGCCTCTCCACGGCCCCTTTTACAAACCTTCAATCAGCTCTCCAGCTGGATATATAGGAGTAGCTTTACAACAAATGGTTGAGTGACATATCAAAAACCTGGCACATGTCGTTTCTCATTTCTCATCCCTCATTAAGCATTACCCCTCATTAGCCGTTATTTACTGGTTATAAATATTATTATATGGTACAACATTTTGCATTTTTTTAAGTTGAACAATTTCGCTTTGGTTTCATTCAAAGTGTTATTTGTATTATTGACAGTATTTGTCTGCTTTTCCAGACACACATTAAGTCCACACTTGGACTGAATCCTGGACTGGGATTATAGATATTCCTGGTCTAGGTTTTCCTTTCATTTGTCTATATCTATTCAGAATGCTTTGTAGTCTGAGACTATGCTTAATCCCTGTCTGGGAAACCAGCCCTTTTTTTGATACTAAATCTGACCATAAACGACAAAATCAAAGCTCCACCAGAACTTGCTGTCATTAGGATACTTACAGAGAGCACTATGTACATTTCCCCTGTCAGTGTGCACTGACCTGGACAACCACATGACATGGACCAGTCAGTTTACGAGTTTCTTTGGTACAAATCAGGTGGTGATTAGGAAAAGGTGTAGTCAGGAGGAATTCTCAGAACAATCCAGAGGGTCATTAGGTCCATTAATGGATGTGGGGAGGTCTTAAAACAATCCTCAAGGCCAAATTAACAAGATCGCTTGGTACAATCCACAAGATTGTTAGGCCCACTTACAGGTGGGGGGAGGTCTCAGTACCAACCACAATATCATCATTGTATCCATTTGCCTCCAAGGTCTTGGAACAATTTGCAAGATCATTCGATCCACTCACAGGCTGGGGGAGGTCTAAGAACCATCCAAAAGGTATTTAGAACCAGTTAGGGTCAGAATGAAGTCTAAGGTCTCAGCACAAACCACAAGAACATCACTTTATTCTGCCATTTACAGCATTGCATTATCATATTATTTAGATTTCAGTACTCCTCAGCATCACATGGCATTTGATTCACTGCCCAAGGGTTTTCATATGGCCTCTGTGTTGCATTTAGCCACTTGAGCCCAGTTAAATTAGTTTAAAACATTAATTTTAATCATATGGTGCTTACTTAGTTTGGATTCTCCTGTGGATGACTAATGGCCCTTCATGAAAATTCAAAAAGCATATGAAGCACAAGTCTATGTATCTCATTGTGAGCTTTGTTGTGAGTAAATGAAAATAAGAAATGTCTCGTAATATCAGAAATTGAAGCCCCAGCGAATGTGGTAAATAAGAGAAACTGGACTTAGACCACTAGTTAGGACCAGACTCAGGAATGTTTCAGCACATTCCTGTGCACGCGCACACACACACACTGGAAAGTTATGCACAAAACATGCTCACAGACATGATAGAAAACACTAACTGTAGAGAGCAATTGATCCTAGATTGTTCTCTGAGATTAGGGTTCCAACACTATGCAACTTTAGCTCTCCTGATGCTGGCTTTCAAATTTTTTCCACCATTCCCACAGATGGCATGACCAAGCACTCAGAAAAACTGAGCTCGTATGTGGCTAATTAGGCATGATCGATGTGATGGCATAGTCAACAGAATCCTCAGGGCTAACTGTTTCAGTGGCCAGCCTGGCCAACCAACAAATCAAAGGCTGTTGTGCTGTCTGGTTTGTCCAGAACCTGAATGAAAGGACATGGTTAGAGATGGTGGCACACTGACCCAGCTTGAAAGAATGCATTTCAGAGAAACTCAACAGCTATAACCAACTGTGTTTGTTTTGCTGGAGAACTTTGGTTAAATGTGCCCTTGGTGTAAGACCATCAGATCAGGGGGTGAGAATATCATTGAGTAGTCAAATCCCTCTAAATGCCACAGTAAAACAGTTGACTGTGATTGGTTGTATTACGTTAGTGAAATGGCCCCTTCCTGTCAAGCTGGACAAGCTCCAGTTTAATCTAAAAATTAGCTCAAAGTTTTCAAACACTGCAGTCCTACATGCCGATATGCCATCTTTAGTCGGAAATACAAATTGTGGACATCATATAATGTTTTGAAAGTTCTTCATTGAATTTTGCTGCTCATGTGTTTTGTCAGTCTGCACTGAAAATTGAATTAATATTAAATTAAATGGTTCCTATCCAAGGTTTACATACAATGCAGCATTAAGTTCCACAAATGATCATAATTACTTGTTACACTACAGTTTTCCATCTTCGATTTGTTTAGTTAACCAAAATATGATAAATGCCCTCAGTTCTGATTGGCTGCCCTGTATTGTGCCTCATTTAATAGAGCGCACAGAGCTCCTCAAAACTGCTCAAATATAGGCGGGGCTTATCTGTGGTAGACTGAATAGGCAGATATGTAAACCACTAGTTTTTTTGACCTTAGAGAAAGAGTGACTACAGAATGCCATGTTTTATATGAACTAATGTTCAAAATATTAACATTTACATTTTTTGCAGACTTATATTTCATATAAGCCTTTAATTTCTCACATGAGACACCCTCTGGCCCCAGTCATCATCCTCTGGCCCCAGTCATCATCAGTCATCATTTATTTACATGGCCCTGACACCTCTGTGGCTCACGTTGCCTACTCTTCATTCAGATCACCCCATGGCTTTACATGTCTATGTAAGTGCGAGAGCACAAGCATGTTCCATTGATCATTGCATCATTTCCATGTATTTCACTGAAAATCAATGATAGTTTGACCTCCAACTGGGGCCCAGTATCTGCCCTCTTCTGCACTGACCAGTCACTCGATCAACTGGTCAAAACTCAAGGCTGTTAAGAAGATTCAGCTGACTTCCAATGCTCCAGCGTTCTAGTCGTTTTTTGGAAAATGGGTCAGGTTTTGCTGTTGCACACATTCCTAATACAGATGGCTCTAGTCTGGTTTGCAGTGTTATTTCCTAAAACTGGAGCATACATTTTTGCAGGACGTTTTTGGAATCTCAAGTTCCCCTGCGTTTGCACTGTGCTCCTGGATGTGTGTAGCTAAAATTTCGAAGAGACAGTATCTCTTTTCCTAGGCCCTTTTGAGCCAGAGCCCCCGTCTCCCGACCACTCCCCCTCTAAAAAATGCAGTTTGTCCGTTTGTATACAACATTATTCCAGGTTTGCAGCAGTTATACGAGAGGCTGTCAGCATTTTGAAGCGTAACCCTCATCTTACCTTGCATACATTTTGCCACAGTTTGTGCCTGCCTTTTCAATTTGTGAAATTGACAAGAAAGGAGTAGATGATTGCTAGGATTCCTTTTTCTGGCCTACCTGCCAGACTAGGTCGTTTTTATGGACAAAAAAATGTATACATGCTAATTTAATAGTGTATTTTTATTACAGGAATATATACTCTTATTTATTTTCAATATAGATAGACTCAATTGATACTCCTGATTGTGCTCAGTATTTGTGTGAGATTGCTTAATAACCAATATTTATGCAAAGTTATTATTTTTTTTTGTCTGTTTCTGTTTTTTCTTGGCTTATTATGAATGTTAGCCTACATTACACCAGGAATGAATGCTTGCTCTTTTCGACCAATTGCGGCGGTCCAGCTAAGAGCATGCTCTCATAGGAGTTTGGAACAAAAAAAATAAAAACAGGTGGCGAGAGAAAAAGGATACTGTCTCTTTATCTCTGTTCTGCACCTGTCACTCAAAAGATTGAATGCTCTGATAGGATAGTCCTCTTTGTTTACCTTTTAACCCTTTGAGCACCTGGCAGCTTCAGTGTTAATGTTTCGCCGCACAGAAAGATTGAATCCGGTCTGTTGGCTTTGAACAAAAGTCTTTAAGTGAGTGACCAACAGTTCTACGAAAGCAGTTGTTCATCTTTTCCGCAGGTAACTCGCTTTCCAGGTCCTCAAAGGGTGCACAACTGAATAGAATCTGTACTTTCAAATCACCTTCTTGGCTTAATAAGTGTTCTGTATGACTTCTCTGTTGCTTTCTCCTTTTTTAGAACAACTACAATGTCCTTGACCTATGCTAATATTTTAGTCTGTGAACGTGCCTTCTCAATTCTGGGTTTCTGCATCTGGTTTTGGGAATCTCTCTCTCTCTTTCTCTCTCTTTTTTTTTTAACCTTCTCACTTCTGTTTTTCTTTTCCCACAACTCTTGCATGCCCTTGTATTTCTTATACTGATACAGGAAAGAAAAAAAAAAGACTTTTTAAGTGTTTGTTTGGCAAAACTTCTTGTAACAACAAATCTTTTTTGTGACCTATCGCTCTTTCTCTCTCTGCCAATGTTGTCGTAATAAATATGAATGATGGTGTAGCGGAAGTGCGTGCCGTCTCGATTTTTCTTCTTCTCCTCTTTGCTCTCCTCTTGCCACCTGAAGCAGATTTAGTCAGAAGTATGTGCATGAGTTCCTTGTCAATTTCACAAATTGTATGCGCAAGCACAACATTTTATGCAACATGTAAGGATTGTACACTATATGGACACAAGAATTGGGACACCTGCTCATTCATTGTTTCTTTTGAAATAAAGGGCGTTAATAAAGAGTGCAACCTGTGTTTGTTGGAATAACTGTCTCTACTGTCCAGGGGAGACTTTCAACTACATTTTGGAGCATTTGACAAGAAGAGCGTTAGTAAGGGTAGCAAGTTGGATGATAACCGCAACACCTCATCCTCTACTCATCCCAAAAGTATTGGATAGAGCAGTCATTCCAGAGAACACAGATCCACTGCTACACAGCTCAGTGCCCTCTAGCCCATGCCTGGAGAAAGATATAGTGTCAGTAGGTTCATGTTTATCTGCTCCAGAGAGTCCTATTCTGTGGGCAGTACTTCTCTACAGGGACTGCGTGACTGCAGGAATGCATTCTTTCGGAGCAGTGTCTACAAGCAGTTGGACATATAGTGTACTTACATGACAATGGTCGTACTTTGGGGAACAAGTAGAGGCCAGATATACAGGGCAGTATACCAGATCTCTGCCTTTTATAACATTTTTATTGTAAATGTTGATACATAAACATTCAGGAAATCTAATAATTAGGCTTAAACCATCTGGAGCTTCACTGCAGGGATATGTATCTCTTAATTCTGTAGTTCCAATCTGCCAATATCATGTTCTACTCGACCCCAGTGGATTATTAGAAGCTCTTTAATGGTTAAGTGCATACTTGTATTAGTGTTTTACTTTGTTTGATCAGTTCAGTATAAACATTAAAATAGGAACATTTTTAGTTAAGATACAGCCAATTCTAAAGGCACTGTGGGTCACAGGTCATTTCTAGACTGGATTAAAGTACGGGAAGCGTTCTTTCAGTCATAAGCAATAGTTTATTAGTGTTTTGTCTGTTTTGTCTGTATGAATGCAAGTTAACCATCTGCAGGGGGTGTAAGTGTCCTGTACTCAGAAACTCACATTCTACCTACCTACATACATCATGTTACACAGAAAGGTGAAGGTAATGTTTGGTGTCTTCTCCAAGGAAGAGACGTGGTGTGTTGCTTGCTCGAGCAGGCAGTCAAACCCCAGTCAGTCACAGGGATGGCAGTTATGCTACCCACTTGTCTACACCGACCATATATGGTATACATAATTGGTTTTTAATGTATGTATTGACATCGGCCACCTGGAGGTTTTTTAATGAAAGGCAGTGCACAGTCACATGCAAATATCTGAAAGCTGCACTTCTATGCCAGCGGCGTCTCATGTTTTTAAGCATGCTTCTACCTATGCTTGTAAGAGACATTGTATATTGCTGTCCAATGAAAAATCTCCATTTTTTTCTGAGTTTTTTCCTTCTCATATCCTTCTGCTCTGTATACCGTATAAATCATTCTGGCTCAACAGACCCATAGAAATGCTCTTAAATAATAACCTCTTTTTTTATTCCACTTAAGAACTTTCAACTTAAGAACACTTTTGTGGTGTTCTCCATTTTGTAGACCCTTTTTATATTGGACAGCAATGATATGTTTATTAGAAGCAAAGCTGTACACACCCACTTGACAGGACTACCAGCTTCATTGTGCCCCTGATGTAAGCAACTTTTTGCGTGCTATTATACACACTTTAAAGAGTCCTGGCATAGAACTGCCACCACTATTTTCCATTTCTAACAACTTCCAGAATCCTGATTTAGATGACCACTCTTATCAGGTGCTGGATCTCAGTGTCATTCTGCTCATGAAACTGGTTCCATCCTCTGAAGAAATCCTCTGAAGAAAGAGGTCCACTGTGAGAAATGTGGAAAAACAGAACCCACAGCAACTTCAAATGTCTAAGAAAACATCAATACTCTAATCACTGACTAACACGATCGACCAGTATGCTGCAGAATCTTAAAACACTTCTAGTAGCATTTCTCTACTTTGCTCTCTGATCTTCCTGCCTTTGTTGGTATCTGCTACAGAATTAATCAGTACAGTCTGATCTTAGCTACATCGATATATGATCTATAAAGAGAATAAGAGCCTTGTTTCTGTTCAGCTCTGGCCTAAAATGCATTTGAGATGACATTGGAAATGCCTCCACACATGATTTTCTGTTACAAACATCAACTGATTATGATACATCATCCAAATTTCAGTTTAAAAGGATAGACAGAGCTAAAGTAAATAAAGTAGACCTAAGGTCTAACACACAAGGTTGTCTCATTGAAAAAGTAGACTGATTGGTCTGTTCTGTTGATATTTTACTTTAAAATGAAGTACATTTCAAACATGAAACTTAGGAGATAAATGTGGACTCTGTATCAACAACAATGGAGAATTAACATAGACTGCACCCATATTATGGCTCATTCATAATGCTCATAACTTTTGAATGGGTGGCGTTGTAGGCTTTACAGATGAGACTACTGCGGTAATATGAATTTCTGGATATATATATAAAAATGACCTCATTACCTCACAGAAGAACTCTGCGTCTGGGGATTTATTGGTAAATTTTAAAACTTTAAATGTTTACATACCACACAAAATTATTTTATTCATATTCAGTTTTACATGATTTGGGGCTTTTTTGCAGATATGAGATTGTACCACAGCAACAAATGATCTGATCCTATCTTCACCCTTGATCAGATCACTCTGAAATCAACATTTGTTGTGCTTGTGAGCTGCACATTTTCTGTTGTCATTACAGATGCAGATGACCTGAAGTTTGACCCCTTTGGCAGCTCTGCTACCAGCAGCCTGACAAGCTATGACTGGTCAGACAAAGATGAGCAAATCAGGAAGCCACAATCTGTGGCTCTAGGGGTGCCGCCTTCCTCAGCCGTTCTCCACAGAAAAGAAACTTCCTTTGGAAGCTCAGAGAACATCACGCACACCACAGTGGCTAAAGTCACCACCTTCCCAATTGAGGATGCAGGCTCCTCCTTGGATGGTGGCTTTGCCACTTTTGCCGACTTCAGCTCAGCAGAACAGGCAGCTAGAGAAGATGATGACGATGATGATTTTGGTGACTTTGCCAGCACTGTTTCAGAGAAGTCAGACTCTCCCCCTGGTCAGGCTGAAGCAGGCCTGGAAGGATCGGATGAATTTGGAGCCTTTCAGGGGGACAAGCCTAAATTTGGCAAGTCAGACTTCCTCAAGGCCAGTGCTCAACCCAAAGTCAAGTCCAGTGAGGAGATGATCAAGAATGAGCTCGCCACATTTGATTTGTCTGTACAAGGTGAGCAAATGCTTTGGTATTTGAAAAAAAAAATGAATTTAGCAGATTTTTCTTTACTTAAATGTGACACTTAAAATGTGATGTCTTTTTTGTGTTTTTAACCAGATTTGTTTTAGGGTTCCAGATCAGACATAGATCTGTATCACCATGTGATTGTAATGAGAATGATGAGATCAAAATGTGTATTTATATGTCTATAACGCTATTAGACAGTTAAAGATTGCCACTAATATTGATGAATTCAGTGTGTATGAGGTGAATCTGAGCACATAGGGTTCTCAAATCCTAATCTTACACCTCCCTGACCATCTGAAACCTCAGATTGTAGTAAACCCTGCGGACGGACACTATTCTTCAGTTTGTTCAGTAGCGTTATAGGCCAGACAAAGCTGGTACACAGCTGTAGTCATTCTGACGGTCAACAGATGGCAGTATGGTGACTGAGGAGCCTGCCAAGCCCATCAGAGATGGCAGAACACAGCCACATGATATTGACAAGCCAGAATTAACAAGCTTTGTTCATTTTTCTGCCCTCATTTAATAGAGTTTCCTTAGTGTGATAAAAGCTGATTTGCTTCATATGCAGCTCCCCCACCTCCTCCTCCTCCACCCCTTGCACTAAATGTAATTTGTTGGAATGAAAGGGTTTTAGTTTTCTTCTGTCCCCTGTTGGAGAGTTAATCTGATGAGTGTGGCTCCCTCTGCAATGGATTAGTGCTGTCAAGGCTGCCAGGAGACTGATGTGTCCCTCTGGGGGGTGTGATTACCTGTCTCTGTACCTGCCATTCTAGCCTATTCTCTGTCCTCCTCTCTTCCCAGTGGAGTGGCCACCCTGCTCTGTGTGTGTGTGTGTGTGTGTGTGTGTGTGTGTGTGTGTGTGTGTGTGTGTGTGTGTGTGTGTGTGTGTGTGCATGCATGCATGTGTGCCTGATTGTGTGTTTTTGCGTCTGCACTGTGTGAAGTCTGATGAATAATTCATACCTGCAGCACTGGGTTGCTGTTTGCTACATAATTATCATTTGTTGCAAATGAGGTATTTGTAGTTGCTGTCCTGGTCCTGGATGGATTAACAACAACACTTCTAGAGCTGAAAGTTTCAATTATAGAAAGGGATAAACAATCAGATTTAGTAGTGCAGTATAAAAATAATAATGCAGCATTAGCAATATAACTCTGACTTCATCATGATTCTCTTTATTATGATTTTTTAAGGGCTTTTTACTACAGTTTGATTTCATTATGTTAGTCAGTTTAATTAGTTTTAGGAACTCAGAAATGTAATGTGAACCCTCATTTAATTTCTTGTTAAAGTTGCCATTAAATAAAAGTTCTAAAATTAAACTGAAGCCTTAATAACTAAACAATATAAGATAATCATTTATTAGTCCCTCAGTGGGGAAATTCACATTGTTGCAGCAGGAATGGGATAGCAAGGCACTCAGTACAAGAAATAGATAAAGTATTATATAATATATTACAATTTAGTATATAATTAACATTCATTAATTAACAATATTAACATTATAAATAATAATCAAGATAAGTTATAAATAATAAACAAAAAGAAAAATAAACTGAAGGAAATGTATACAGATTTACAGATAATTGCACATGTGGAGATGGACGTGTTCTGCTGAGAGCAGTGCTGTTTGTAGAGTCTGACAGCAGCAGGAAGGAAGGACGTGCAATACCGCTCCTTCTCACACTTAGGAGCTACCCAGTGTTGCCAGAGTCTCGTGGGGTTGGAGTCATTCTCCAGCATGGATGCCAGCTTTGCTAACATCCTTCTGTCTCCCAGCACCTGCACTCGGTCCCAGGACTGAACTGGACTTCTTTGAGTGGTGAGGGGTGTGTCTGCACCTTCGAACATCCACTCACCAGTTCTTTTGTTTTCCCCATGTTTATCTGGTGGTGGTTTTGCAGACACCAGCTCACAATGTCCGGAATCAGTTCTCGCTGTCCTCCTCATTATTTATGAGGCTGACGATTGCGGAGACATCAGAGAACTTCTGGAGGTGACCGGTTGGTGAGCTGTACAGCGGTCAGCAGTGTACAGGGTGAAGAGGAACTGTCTTCTACTGATCGCCTTGTCTGAGAGACAGTCCTGTGCCCATACATACCGTGATCGGTAATGTACCAGATTGAGTGTTCAGCAGGTATATCTGTGGGGTGAGGGGCAGGTCACTGATTAAATTATTGAAAAATAGATTGAGGTTGTTAACCCACTTCTCGTCCCCCTCTACCTGGGCGTCGGATTTGTTCTTTAACAGTGATGTGCCCAGAATTACACCATCTGTCATTAACAAATACTGCCAGTCTGCCTCCTTTTCTCTTGGAGGTGAGAAAGACACACAGACAAATTACAAGCTTGTAATGTCTTCTCTACATGTGAAACAGAGCTTCATCCCAGCTGCTTCGCCTCCTTTTTGGAGCTTGCATAGGATGTCATGCCTTGCTTGTGGTAGCACAGCTGCGTTGCTAAGTGCTAACAGCTGATCGTTGGAGAAAAAAAGCACAAAAACCAACGCAAGTGCCACAAGTTTGGTGTCCACTGTGGTTGAAAACACTTCACTAACAGAAAAGTAAACTTAAGTACAAGAAAAAGGTAAAAAGTTAGAAAAACAGGCTGCCACCTCCATGTTGTCATCTTGGAATTTATAACATTTATAAACAAAATATTAGGCATTTTGGTGCTTAGTGTGTTCACTTTCTCCATCTCTGAAGGCTCTTTAGGTTTGTCTGCAGAAATTCACACAAAGTTCACTCAGAAGTTTTAATTGATGTGGTTGACATGGGGTGACTGTAGGATTCATGTGTGCTGAGGCCCCCTGAAGCTATGGACCCCAGTTGTCAACAAGGCACAGTGCAGGATGCTGATGGTAACATACTTCTGTGGGCTGTGTTCTCATGGCATGGGTTGTGTCCACTGGTCTGTATAAACATGTCATTGACTAGTGCCTAGGTTTCACTGCTTGGGGACCATTTGCGGCCATTCACAACGATGGGATACCTCAGCAGGAGGCGGTCAGTGAAAATGACCATACAAATGTGATTGGAGACTCAAAACTCAATTCCTGGCAGGACACAGTTTAATAGAGTTCAGTGTTTGCCCTCTTCTAACACTGAACTCGCTAACTTGCTAGTTAGATATATTAAATGAAGTTGAACGATAAACTCTGCTGCGTCCATGTCTTCCTGACGGAGTCTGACACATGATGCACACAGGAAAGTCAATGCGGATGAATGTCCACTTCCAGATCAATGCACCACGATGCATCCATGTGTTTTTGCACTCTAGACATTAAGTGATGTAAAGGAAAATCATTATTTGTGTGTGTGTGTGTGTGTGTGTGTGTGTGTGTGTGTGTGTGTGTGTGTGTGTACACGTATACATGCAGGTTCCCATAAGCGAAGCCATAGTCTAGGAGAGAAGGAGATTGTGCGCTCCACATCATCTCCTGCCCCTGAGCAGCTGTTCCGTGACCGCTCTAACACCTTGAGTGAGAAGCCAGCGCTGCCAGTCATCCGCGACAAGTACAAGGACCTCACTGGAGAGGTTGAGGTCAGCATTGCTCTCTCTGTTATATTCTTTCTTTCTCTCTCTCAGACTTTTATTTCTTCTTTGTTCCCGGTCAGACAGAAGCATCCTCCATGAGGGAACGGTTGAGCTTGACCAATTTGTATCTGAAAGGTTTTCTAACCCTTGTGCTCTCTCTCTCTCTCTCTCTCGCTCTCACTCTCTCTCCCTCCCATTCGACTGAAAAGGAGAGTGAACGCTATGCGTATGAATGGCAGAGGTGTTTGGAGAGTGCTCTTCAGGTACTACTACACCTACACTCACAAGTCTAAACATAGGATTCACTTCCAAGATTCATTCTTTCATTAGTTTCCATTAAATACACTACCGTTCAAAAGTTTGGGGTCACAACAATTTTGTGTTTTCCATGAAAAGTCACACTTATTCACCACCATACATTGTGAAATGAATAGAAAATAGAGTCAAGACATTGACAAGGTTAGAAATAATGATTTGTATTTGAAATAACATTGTTTTTACATCAAACTTTGCTTTCGTCAAAGAATCCTCCATTTGCAGCAATTACAGCATTGCACACCTTTGGCATTCTAGCTGTTCATTTGTTGAGGTAAGCTGGAGAAATTGCACCCCATGCTTCTAGAAGCAGCTCCCACAAGTTGGATTGGTTGGATGGGCACTTCTGGCGTACCATACGGTCAAGCTGCTCCCACAACAGCTCAATGGGGTTCAGATCTGAATAGCCTTCATTTCTAAGAACAAGAATAGACTGTCTCTATTTCTGGCCATTTTGAGCGTTTAATTGACCCCACAAATGTGATGCTCCAGAAACTCAATCTGCTCAAAGGAAGGTCAGTTTTGTAGCTTCTGTAACGAGCTAGACTGTTTTCAGGTGTGTGAACATGATTGCACAAGGGTTTTCTAATCATCAATTAGCCTTCTGAGCCAATGAGCAAACACATTGTACCATTAGAACACTGGAGTGATAGTTGCTGGAAATGGGCCTCTATACACCTATGTAGATTTTGCACCAAAAACCAGACCATTTGCAGCTACAATAGTCATTTACCACATTAGCAACATATAGAGTGTATTTGTTTAAAGTCAGGACTAGTTTAAAGTTATCTTCATTGAAAAGTACAGTGCTTTTCCTTTAAAAATAAGGACATTTCAATGTGACCCCAAACTTTTGAACGGTAGTGTACATGTATTTAATTTTGTGTGTAAATGAATGCTGTCAGAGTTAATGTGTAAATTTTAAAGCTTGCTGCATTATGCTCATGGACAACAGCAAAGTAGAGATGTAGTTTCACTTGTGAGCCTTGACTGTAATAATCAAATTTTGCCATATAGTCAAACATGGTAAAACTACTAGGGAAATTCTTTATTAACTGCATGTTCACATGAAACAATAAGGTCTAGATCTTTACATTTTTGTGGTGGGTCATTCTCAGCACTGCAGTGACACTGACTTGGTGATGGTGTATTAGCATGTGTTGTGCTGGTATGGGTGGATCAGACACAGCAGTGCTGTTGGAGTTTTTAAACCCCTCAGTATCGCTTCCAGATTGAGAAATGTCCAACCAGAAGTATCTAGTCAACAGTGTCCTGTGAGCATTGATGAAGGACAAGAGGATGACCAATGCACACTGTGCAAAAACAGATGAGCTGTCTCTGACTTTACATCTACGAGGTGGACCAACTAGATAGGTGTTTAAAAACTCCAGCAGCACTGCTGTGTCTGATCCATTCATACCAGCACAACACACACTAATAACCACCATGTCAGTGTTACTGCAGTGCTGAGAAGGACCCACCACCCACATAATACCTGCTATGCGGTGGTCCTAAGAGATACAACAATAGAGTATCCTCAATCGAGAACACAGGAATGTCTTTGCTTGTGATAAGCAGTAACGAGTTAAAAGCCATTAAGGGAAACGTAGTAACCGGGACTGTTGAATAATTGGTTGCTAGTGGAAGCAAGTAGGAAGAAAATTAACCAAAGAAAAATACATTTGAGCTCCTTTTCAGTCTTGACTGCAATTCAAGAAAGAATCTTGGTTCACTTTTTGCATGAAGAATTTAAAGCGGGTCAGTAAGGACAAGAACAGCAATGGTTACTTATAAAAGTAATTATACTCATTTGTGGGCAGGTCTATGAGGACTAGTCCGTGACAAATGGGCAGTTTGGTCAGGGATGGCATGACTGGCCAGGTGTGAGAGTAGTTTTTACAGGTGTGAAAGAGCAGGAGCAGTGTTTAGATTTTACAGCTGCAGATGTGACACTAGGTTGAAGTGGTCAGATGCAAATATTCAAAATATAGCCTCTTCAGACCACTAGACTGCCTTGCTTCATATGGGAAATATGTCGAATTTGACCAAATAAATGTGATTAATCATGATTATGTACAGAATAAGGTAGTTAATTGCAGGTTATCATGATTATCAGTCGTTTGACAGCCCTAATTTAAATGGACCTACGCCTTTCTAGAGTATTTTTTCTAATTCTATTTTTCCTAATGATCTAAATTGTCTTTATTTATTACTGCTTTATACTCTAACCTATACTCTAAACTATACTCAAACATTTGCCATTTATTTTCTTTCTCACTTTCACCCGTTCACTACTTTTCATTCCCATGTTCTCAACATCTTTCTTCCCCTCCCTCACTCTGCAGGTAATCACCACAGCCAACAACACCCTTAATGGCATCAGCAGTTCCACTGTGTGTACTGAGGTCATCCAGTCAGCGCAGGGCATGGAGTACCTGCTAGGTGAGACCAACCTCCATTACCACCCTCTTACACTTTACCTCACTCCCTCTACTCCACCACAGGTCTTGGTGAGGTGTCCCCCTGTGAGCACAATACAGTCTTGTTAAGTCAGTCAGGATATGACAGTGAATAACAGACACAATTAGAGCTTGAACCATTTTGTCCCAACTTAAGAAAGTGCAGTGCTAATTTTCAAAGACAGTTGTAAGCTCCTATTGCTGGACACTGTTCTGTTTGGGTGATTTCTTGAAAGTATGTGAATAAATATAGACAAAGTTTTATTTTACTGGTCCACTGGTAGGTTTAATGGAATAAAAATGTATGTCCAATTATTCCGTTTGGTGTCAGCGAAATGACTTTTAACACACTGATTTACAGCTAAACGGTATGTGAAGACATCATTATCTAGTGCATGCCTTTAGGTTCCTTCACAGTAGAATAGCGCGAGACTCATATTTGAACTGGTATGTGACCTGTTTTTGAAATAAGAGAATAAGCAACAATACATGGGATTATATTACATTATTACATCACATTGGTTTCTGTTACTACATTTTGGCCTGTTTGCTAATTATCATGTGGAGCTGCAGTAGAGAAGAGAAAGAGCTGCATGTTGCTGACCTCTAGTATAGAGGAATAAACTTTGCCATCCATACATTTACCTGCAGCTCAATTACTCCTGAAATCCTAGGCTGGCTTTCCAGCTCTCCTCCTGCTTCAGATTTTTAATGAGCTCCACAGGCCTCTTCTAGTGGACAGGTTTGTTACTAGACCTGACCTCACAGACTAAGATGGAATTGGTTCTGGCCCTCACATTTTATGATTCAAGGTCAGAAATGTGCTTTCCATGACTTTCAGCTGCACAAAGGTAAATATGTTTGCTTGTAAACTGCTACTTTTTGTTGTCCATATGTGGCACCAATCTGTATGTGAGCAGAACACAGTAAAACCTCATTACAGGAGTGCCCAGCAGCACATGTTGGGATTGCAAAACATGTTCACCTTTCATTAAACTGTTTGTCCAGAAGTTTGTTTAATGTATCAGTGTTTCTCCTTAAAATGCACTTGTGCAAATGTGCACACACACAACCTGTCTAATGTTCATTGAAAAATAAAAGGAATAAAATTGGACACTCTCCAGAAGCTGCAAAGTAGCTCAAGGTCACCAAGCCCAGTGGTCAGTGTTAGGTAGAGGGGTACAGAGGACCTGTGTTTATTTGAGCATCAGCCAGTACCCTTGGGTTGAGTTGCAGAGGAGTTTGTGATCTGGAACAAATCATCCGTTCCTAAACATCTGTTCCTGACCTCACGGATGCTCTTATACTGCACTGTGTGCAGTCAAATTCTCACAGCAGTTCCAACATCTGGAAACTCCTCCAATGTTAAGCCCCTCTGAACTATACTAACAGGTTAACCTGAAAATGACCAGTTTAGGCCAGTTCCTCTGTGGCATTGAAACATTGCTTACCTTGCTGCTGATTTTGGGAAACACTCAGATGACGGTCTTTACTAAACCAATACTGAAATAATTAGTTCCATTTCTTAAGAACATTAGATCAGCAGTAAGGGAAGACCCCTTAAATGTAGATCTTGTGACCCTGGCAGTAATGTTCATGAGAGGAAGATAATAGACTGTTCTGATCTGTCTGATCAGATGAGCTTCAAGCAACAAATTGCTCTGCTCTTCTTTCATTTGTCAACATGTCGTGGAGAAACAACAGCTTTGTTCTTCTCATATTTCATCCCATTTTTCATCCTGTGGTGTTTGCTACAGTGAAGAGCCTGTGGTGTAAATGTATCATTTCAGAGATCGTCTCAGACTCCGCTCATCTTTTCTTTTGCATTTATATTCACATTTATAACAACTGTAGGCTGTGTTGGAGCTACAGTACAGATGTCTGTGTTTATGTACGTCTGTCTCTGAATGAATGAATACAAAAAAACATTTATTGACATTAGTGACATTTAGAGTCAAGATTGGAGTCAGGAGGGTGAGATTTAGGTACGTGTTAAGGCATCTGTAGGATCAGGTTTAGGTTAGGATTCAGGTTAGGTGAGTAAGTTAGGATTGAAGTTTATCTTCAGGTAAGGTTTGGTTTAGGTTAGGGTTCAGGTTAGCTCAGTAGGGTTAATGTTTGAGTTAGGTCTAGTTTAGTCTGTTGTATTTAAGTTAAGCAGGACTAAATTTGGCCCGTCTTGGGTAATCTTTTACATCACAGCTCGTTTCCCCTACTTTGTCTAAAAGCTGCTTGTCCCAGCACACAGCAGCATTCCTAAACAGCAGCAATGAGACTGGGTTAATTCTCCAGCTTACCTCTTGGAATTAGTCATTCCACCATAAATGATGTAGATCTTGCAGGATGTATAGTAACTGAAGGTGTTTTAAGGTGGAATTTCTGTTTTGTGCTGTGGGACGAGCACACAGCAAGCCTTCCATGCTGTTTATTTCTTCAAAAGTATACGTTCAAACATTTTAACTTGAAATGTCGCCACTTTTTTAAATCATGCAAAAATGGTAATAATAATAATAATAACAACAATAATAATAACAATAATAATAATAATAATAATAATACCAGGTTCATGTGCTGATCCTTTCTGCACAATTAGCTCGATCTGACACATCCTCACAGTTCTGAGCAGGCTGCAGCTCGTTATCTTTGGAGCATTTTACTCTGATTAAACTGCATTACTATATAATTACACATTGAAATGGTCCTACCCTAATTATGTAATAATGTAAATTTGTGTTTGTCTACATCAGGTGTGGTGGAGGTGTACCGCGTGGCCAGGCGTGTGGAGCTGGGAATCAAAGCCACTGCCGTTTGCTCAGAGAAGTTACAGGAGCTGCTGAAAGACATCAGCCGTGTTTGGAACAACCTGATGGGCTTCATGTCTCTGGCCAACCTGTCTGTGAGTGCATCCAGCAGAACGACATGCTTCATTATCGTCATCTCCGCTGCCTCTTGACGTGCATCAGATTGCGAGAGTTTTCCAGTGTACAGAACATCAGGTGTAACATAATTCATCACAGTTTTCTAGGAGCCATTTTCTAGTGTGCTCTAGTGAAAGGGCTGTGGAAGGTAGATTGCTGGTCAGTGCATGATGGTGCTGTGTTGACAGTGCAGTGCTATTTGTGGGGGAAAATGGAGAGATGGATTTGTGCTCTTGTCTGCTGCTTGCCCCTGGGAGAATATTGTTTTTCAAATGCCAGCTGATAATATTCGAGGTATGCATGGGGCTGTGTGTGTGCAAATGTGTGTGTTTTGTGGGAGGGATTGAGAGGGAGTTGCAAGGCAGTCATGCATGCTGTGTCACATTGTTGAAAAGCACCTGATGCCACAGGTGCTCCAATGTGGCAAAAGAGAAAAGGTTTCTCTCTCTCCCTCTATTCTTGGCCTTTTCTTGTTTGAGGCTTCTTGTTCATGCAGGGGTTGATGATGCAGATCAAGCCGTGGAGTTGATGAGCAGCTTTAGTTTCTGTGACATGTGGGGCTTTGTGTAGAGGTGAATAGTACGGTTTCATTTTGTTCTTTTATAAAACGCATCCATTCATGCGTACGTGTGCTTGTGTGTGTCTCTCTTTCCAGCCTGACGAAAGCTCTCTGGACTTCTCCTCGTGTATCCTGATTCATGGCATTAAGAATGCGAAGGAGCTGGCCTGCGGAGTGTGTCTGCTGAATGTGGACTCTCGCAGCAAGGTCTGCAACCAAACACACACTTTCGTAACACACCAGATACTGTATTTATATATTCTTGTATTGATCTCTTCTCCATGTTATTGCTATACACCTTCAAGGCAGAGTGCACATAACTCACTCAGTTCACCATGCACACTCCTCTCACATCAAAAGCTGCATGACTGACCTGTTCTTTGGCTTTGGGCATTTTACAGAAGAAAGAAGACAGCACTTTCGGACGTCTGTTTAAAAGAGTATGACGCATCGATCTCTGGCTCTAAATCCCAAACCTTTTTCACTTCACTTCAGGGTCAGGGAGGCTGACGATGTGGTGCCAAAATGACCTTTAGACCCTTGTCTGCACCTATACCTCCCAGCATTTAGGCAGTGTGAAGCTTGGCTCGCTATGCTGACAGTCATTTGAACAGGCAGCTCAATCCTGCTGGGCTGTTCTCCCTTGTGATGACTGGGCAGGCAAGGCCGACGGTGGCCAGTGCACTAGGTCGTCGTTTTGGCACCTCTGGTTAGCGGGGGAGGATTTTCCAGGAAGGTTTGTGGCAAAAAAGGTATAACTGATTCAAAGAACTGGTAAAAATCTATTGTCTGAACACAACATCAGTGTGACCAAGACTTGCTAGGTGTCCAATGTTTGCTAATAGTTTATGAAATTTATGAAAGCAGACAGAAACACAGCTTAAATTCTGGCCTTACAGTTGTGGCTACACTTTGATATTCTGTTCTAACAGTATCCAACAATATAGATCAGAATATCCAGCTGGTTAATTGGAGCATGTTTAGGCCAGTGCCACAATAGCTCATAACCAGTGATGATGTATAAGCCTAAAAAAGTTCATTAGAGGACTATTAACGTGCTGCAGCTTTGTGAGTTTCCTACAGCTGTTTTGGATTTCTGTATGCATGGATTCATTTCCGCTCTGGTAGAGTTTCTGGGGATAAACTCTTCAAGCATTTGCTGGAAACCACACTGAACTGAAAATTGAAATCAGCATGAGGAGAATGTTGAACAGGAGAGGCAGCCACAACATAGTAATTTTTTTCAGTGGCACGGAAAATGACAGTTCACATGAAGCAAGCAAATAGGGTACACACACATGGCAGTTGCTGACTTTCTATGCATCAGTCAGGTTCATGTTTATGCTCTAGACGTGTGGATTCAAACAAATGCTTTGAATTGTTCAACCTCAGCTGCTAAGAAGAAGTTATTCCATGTTCACAGAGGTCCCCAAAATCTACCCTGAAACAAAAGTACTGTAAAAATGTGAATTATAGTTAGTTTTTTGATTATTTGGAAAAAAAAAGGTTATTACTTAAAGAGTCCATTCCACTAGTTTCTGTGGTATCCAAATTGGTTTTGAGAATTAAAGAATTTAATTGGTCCTGCTACAGATGCTACTATATTACTGGTATCTGTATCATATCAAACGAACTGAATCTCGAATGTTGTCAGTGGTTTACACCTCTTTTGAATGCTGTGAATTGTTACTCCTTGGTGGGTGTAGACTTTCTTTGCTTGTTTGTGTTTTAGCCTTTTGAATCCCGTACAAACTTAGGAAACTTTGGACACCAAACATGTCTAGATTTATTCACTCAATTTGAATACAAAAGTGATTTTTATCAACTCTGCATTCAGTCACCACTGAATTTTAGTTGCAGTGCTACCGATTTGCCATGAACCTGTAGACGAACAGAAACTTTCACATTCCACTTTCATCCCTGTTCTCCCTGCCAGCCTCTTTTCTCCTAACATCTAAAACACCACCCCAGCCAGTGTCTGCTGATGTAGAGTCTGTGCAGTCCAAAGTGCATTTTGCCATGTTAGATGGTCTTGGCAGGCGGTCAGTCTGCAGTGGATGAATAGAGAACATGCAGAACCAATTAGAGCTGTGGTGGGGGAATAAGAAGAGCAGATGCGCCCTAACCATCCGTCACCCATCCGCAAATCACAGGTGCTAACCGAGCGGCTGAATGCATCCAACCAGCTGCTGATTGATAGAGTCGTTTCAGCCTGCTCCCGACACCTGATTAATGATTCCACCGTTTAATTACATATTTCGGAAAGGGACTGGCAGTGCTTCTGAGGATAATGAAATCAAATCCGTTTGAAATGCACCTTTTTTCAAACGAGGGTGTGACTGCATAGGGTCAGGGTTAGAGATTAGTTGTTGTTTGTATTGGAGAAGCTGAGGGCATGGCAGGAGGCTGTGGAAGTTGGGTGAGGTTCTCACATTTCTCTGTGGGGTTACAGGTTGAGGGGCTCACCAGAGCTGGGTGATTCACTCAGGGTATGCCGCTGGATATGGAGAGGCTTTATTACACGCAGCATGTCATCAGGAATGGGCAACTGCCAGAAATTAGTTTGAGGGGTTTCACACGTAGAAGCAGTTGAGAATAGAAAAGCCTGTTTGTAATGGATAGTATGTAAAATCAGGTTCATAAAGGAAAGATCTGCAGTGTGTCTGGTATATTAAACAAATGTTGCACACAGTCCTGGCCCTGAAGATCCTTCACTCCAGATAACCAACAGACCTGGCACTACACATTCAAAATAGGGGTGCTTCAAATGGTTATTTAAGGGATGTCATAAAAGAAACACTTGGTTACATACAGCTGATGTATAGATTGTTTTACTAATTTAAAAAAAATTGTGAATTATTAGAAGCATATGTTATTCCATTTGATGCACTTTTATGTTTAAGAATGTAAATTTCAGTGGCTCCTGAATTAATAATACATTACCTAGACCACTTGTTGGAGCTCACCCGAGGGTGATGGATCACCATGATCAGTACTGCAGTATGGAAGCTTATGGCCACCACTTATAGAATACCAATTGAGTCTTGTATGTAGGATGGGTCAGAATCCTCAAAACCGGGGTCTGGAAAGGACTCCCTTTAACACAAGATACAGATGCACAGGTGTTAAATGCTATTTTGCTGTGGACCGTAAGCTTCAGTACATGTTTCATTGCTCCAGTGCAAGACTGAAGACAGAAACTTCAGGCTGCAAGCACGTCTTGGCTACTGACATTGTTTGTGGATTGAAGGAAGTTGCCCATTCCTGTAACTTTAGGGGGAGTGGTGCAGTGAGATTAACTCTCTGTGCTTCTTAGTGCTGCACTCCTTTCCCTGTAATCTAGTACAGAAAACTTTGACCATTTTTATGCTATTTCCAGGCACTGACAAAAGACCCTGGCATGAAGTTAAGGGTAAATATTTTGCTTTCTTTCCATTATTTCACAGAACTTTGGCAAGCTCTTATCTGTAGAGTCCTTCCTATCCCTCTGAACCCTGTATTAACTCTCTTGTTCTTTCCAGCTATGCAAATGTGGAACACTTTGAGCTTGCAATCAGATAGCAATTAACCTTTGAGTAAAGGCAACAGAGGTCACACCCATTTGACTGACCTTTTTGGTCACCTGCTCTCCCTTCAAGAGCACTGAGTAGAGGGAAATAGCAATACAGTCATATCCACTGCGGAATTAGTCTTTTCATCCCGTGGCAAAATGTTGTCCATGCTGGCGCTGCTAGACAAGGATTTTACAATGAATGTGAATATGGAACTGAGGAGATTGGTTTAGTAGAGTTCCTTATAACCTTTGGTAAAGAGTGACTGCATGTTTCTTGTCTAACCCATCTCTAACCCCATCATTATACTTGGAAAATACAACCAAAATTTCCCAACTTGGAATTCTGCTGCCCCTGCAACAGAGAGGATTATATAAGGACCCAGCAGTGGCAGTTTGGTGGTCCCGGGTTTCAAACCCATAACCCTATGATCATGAACCCAGTGTTCTAAGCACATAGACGTCACTATCCCATGTATAGACATAGAAATGCAATGTTAAATCTAAGATATT
Source organism: Acestrorhynchus altus (assembly GCA_034509495.1). Taxonomy (NCBI): domain Eukaryota; kingdom Metazoa; phylum Chordata; class Actinopteri; order Characiformes; family Acestrorhynchidae; genus Acestrorhynchus; species Acestrorhynchus altus. The sequence continues at coordinate 19,361,038 of CM067517.1, read as the reverse complement.
TTTGCATTGTATCTCTCAGTCATTTGGACATTAAAGTTCAACTAAATAAAAATTATCTTAAAAAAAATTTGACACATTTTAACACCTATTAGAGGCAAATAAAAAAGAACCAAAAGCAAATATCTGTTGACACTGAAATAATTCCTCTAGTATTGTGCAGTTCTAGTTTATACCAATATACTGATTTTCATAGCACACATTAATAGTAGTCTTCTGTTCTTTGGTAGCCGCATTGATGACCGATCACTGGAACATACAGGGGTTGGACAATGAAACTGAAACAGCTGGTTTTAGACCACAATCATTTATTAGTATGGTGTACTAGGGCCTCCTTTTGCAGCCAATACAGCATCAATTTGTCTTGGGAATGACATATACAAGTCCTGCACAGTGGTCAGAGGGCTTTTAAGCCATGCTTCTTGCAGGATAGTGGCCAGGTCACTACGTGATGCTGGTGGAGGAAAACCTGACTCGCTCCTCCAAAACACCCCAAAGTGGCTCAATAATATTTAGATCTGGTGACTGTGCAGGTCATGGGAGATGTTCAACTTCACTTTCATGTTCATCAAACCAATCTTTCACCAGTCTTGCTGTGTGTATTGGTGCACTGTCATCCTGATACATGGCACCACCTTCAGGATACAATGTTTTTACCCTGCTAATTGAACCTTCACACTCTGATCTTACTGGTACAATGTGCAATTAATGAAGATTGGCCACCAGGCTGCTCCAATTTAGCCATGAACCCTCCCACACTAAAATGAGAGGTGTTTCAGTTTCATTGTCCAACCCCAACCCAACCTTCTTGTGAGAAAAAAGTTAGGACATCCCCAGATTTATTACTGCTTAAATCCCTAAATTATAATTACTGTTTCAGCACAGCTACAGCTGGTAACATGGAAGGAGAGGAATTTGAATCTGGTTTGGACTTGTTGAAGTGAATGCTACCGCCATGGCAAAATTCAAAGTGCTAATTGAGGCATTCAGGAGAAGGTTGTAGATATGAATGCATTTAAAAAGATCTCAACAATTGGAAACCAGCCTTTTCTCTTTCTAGAATTTGTTTACAAGTGATCTAACAAGTTCAGGAAGATCAAACACCAGCGTGTGTAACAATTTCTTCACACAAGAGTGAAGTTTGTCAAACAACACCTTCACAAACATCTGGAACAATGTGGTTTGGACAGATGAATCCAAATTGGGCACAGTGACGGAACACGTTTGGCTCAACCAAGCATAACATTTGAACACAAAACCTTCATACCTGAAAATAAATTCTTTATTGCTTGAGGAAAATTAGACTGTCTGTACATAAACTGTTGACCATCATGAAAGTAATCTTTCAGTACAACTACCAAGGAGAAGAGGTGAGTTCTGGAATGGCAGCTTCAACGTCTGGATTTTGTTGGGATGCTGTGAGGTGATTTCATACATTCCTGTTCATCCAGGTCCTGTTTATACTGAACATCACAAAGCTAAAAGAATGCTACATGGAGGAATGAGATCTGTAATTATACTCATTTATATTGTAAAGAGTAATTATACTCATTTGACACACTGTGTTGTGTGCACACAAGGGAATTAAACCTCCGCATTTAACCCATTCACACACAGCGATACACACATACACACTAATGAATTCACACACAGTGAGCACACATGCCCAGAGTGGTGCGCAGCCCTATACTCGGTGCCTGGGGAGCAGCTGGGGAGTTCAGTGCCTTGCTCAAGGGCACTTCAGTAAATTCAGTCAGGGATTCAAACTGGCAACCTTCCAGTCACAAGGCTGGGTCCCTAACCACCAGGCCACGGCTGCTCCATGATAGAAGATGGTTTGTAATCTACAGTATATCTCCATCTGTCAGTATTGTTACAATCAGGATCAAATGTCTATATGTTTAAATATCTCAAAGGTTTTTATGACGTGCCCTAACTTTTCCCAGTAGAGGAGACTGTAGAGGTATGTTGAAGGTAATGGATTATATAAATATTTAAATATTGAGGTATTGGATTTGATCTTATCAGCACGAAGGTGATTAATACAGCATGTGATTTCAAACTTTTGAAGGGTTGGGTAGTTACTGTCATTTTGCTCAAGTATAGCAGTGGAGTTGTTGGGAAAATGCTAAATGAAATGGTAAGTGTGTGTGCGCGTGTGCACACAGTCTCTCTGTGTGGGAGGGCATGATTCACCCCACATGAGTCATTGCTCTTGGGCTTCAGCACAGATATTTTATCAGGGAAGCAAAACCCTTGATCTACGATACATATGCACATACTTGCGCACATTACCATCTTTCGTTAACAGCAAAGCACTGCAGCTGTGCCTTTCAAAAGGAGTGTTCCAAATCAACATATTGAGCAAACTTCGTAGGCTTCTTGATTTCCCACCTCCAAATATAGACACTGTAGGTGGATGGAGCAAGTCTATATGTCCTCCAAACTGTGTCAGGAGGCCAGTGCATTGAGCCTCACCAGCCTTGCATAGTACATGACATTCTAACTTGAAGACAGGTGCCTTCAAATTTGAGGGTATTTAGATCTAAAGTTACATCTGAATACCTAGAACCACAGTACTGTGAACTATAATAAGTCAGTAAACAAATGCCCTAAATTTTTATTTAATTCTTGCACAGGAACTATACGGATACTGTAGCATCATTACTTTCACATCATCACGTATCCAAGACCCTGTCGAAGGGTTACTGGATGTCCTTCCTTGGAGCACATTGGAGTATTGGTCACTGCTTTACCAAGAACACCCTACATGGACATTCTGGGCTCTGACCCGGTCTAGCCAACACAGTTTATCCATGTCATTGACCTGTTAGTGGTTTTAATGTTATGGCTGATTGATGTACATTAGCATCTTAGTTCCAGTACAAAACTTGAGGCAAACTTCAGAACCTAAATGCAGGATTTGGGGTAAAGAGCAGAATTGCATACATATGATATGTCACCTCAAAGGCTTCCTAAACTCTCTTTGTCTCTCTCTGTTCTCTCCTCTCTGCTGGTTCTGACACGATGGCCAGGCTTTCAACTCTGAGACGGATAACTTCAAGCTGACGTATGGTGGTCACCAGTACCATGCCAGCTGTGCTAATTTCTGGATTAACTGCGTGGAGCCCAAGCCCCCAGGCCTCATCCTGCCTGATCTGCTGTGAGCTCCATCCTTCTTCAATGGCTGCTCCTGCTGCTTGGGTGACTTGGAGTTTGGGGTGGGGCTTTCAGAACTCTCAGACCTTTTTAGGGTCTTCTCATGTTTATTTATTGAGGTCTTAACTCCACTTGCAGCCCAACTCTCTTGCGTCTTGAACTTGGCCTGTGAAGCTCTCGTATGAAGACTGGAAATGAGGGGAAAAACTACTGGTGTAATTTATTGAATATATGGCATGAAATGTGTCCTTTTTCTTTCTGCTTCTGACCTTGTGTGAGAGAGAGAGAGAGCAGAGAAAGACTGGACTGGCTTTTAAAGGCTTTACTGTAGAAGATGGTTCTGTAGGTCTAACACAAATCCATACAATAGCAGAGAAAGAGATCTTTGCTGTCACTCAAAAACCTTGTATCTCCAAAAAAAAAAACCTTCTTTCACTTTTTGAAGTAATATAAATCTGTCATTTTGTGATAAATGGGCCAGTAGAAACGGGGGATCTTTTTCTGTTTACTTCCATTGAAAGTTAAGTTTTTTCATTTCTGTAAAGTTCCCATTTTGGCGATACAACGTTTTTGCACTAAAGTGACTATATCAGAAAATTTGGTGAGGGTTGTTCTACATTTAATGCACAATATGGTGTAAACTGCACAATGTGAAAAAACATGGCTTACACATAAGTATGTGTATTAAACAGTTGTATATTCATGCACTCATGACTATTAAATGATGATATTTAGAGGAAAGGTACTTTTAGAAACTATGTTCAGAACCGCGTTCTCTTCATACATCTCTTCCTTTGTTTTTCCATTCTGCTGGAACTCAATCTCTTTAAATGGCTGGGTTTTGAAATGGAGGGTCTTTGGCTGTGTGTAATTAAATTGTATTTTTTGAGGTTCTTTGATAAAATGTCCCAGTCTGGAGACTGCGTAAAATTGGTCATATTTACCATTTGAATTGTGTGACAGCGCTATTGAATGTCTTTCCTTTATTGTGACATGTCTTGATCAACATTAACAGTGTACTTGTAAAGCGCCGGAGGGTCGTTTAAAATTGAATCGTTGTTTCTTCAGCTTGAAAGTATTTTGGTCTCAATCCAATTCCAGCTGTCATGATTAATTCATTTACCAAGGCACTTTGAGTGTTCATAACATGGCTATAAACAGTGATGTTCTAGCCAACTACTGCATCGATTAAAATGCTGTGTGTCCCTTCTGTTTTGTGTTCTGTTTCTTGTTGAATGAAAGAGCATCTACCTTTCGTTTCTGTTTAAAAGCTATCAGGGGGAGTACGTCTACCTGCTCAATAATGTGACTTTTCAAACGATGCAGTGGCTATGAAAGCAAAATTAGATCTGATCGTCCCTGATCCATCGCATATTCTCATTACAGTTTGTTTCTCTAGTAATGTTTTACTCGCTGCTCGTTCCCATTCTTCTGCTGGAGCTCAAACACATGCATGCCTGCACTGTCCTGGCACTGACTCAGCATTAGAATTCAGCACTACCAGCAACACTGCCTTAGTGACCGTAACCAAGGCTACTGTAACTTTCTTTTTTGGTGAATGTGATCACAAGAAGAGCAGATCTTGGTTGACAAGCAACAGGTGTTCAAATGCTTGCTTTTCATCTCCTTGTGCTGATTTTCTGTTTAATTTCTGCGGTGGTGTGCCACATTCACTGTTTATTTCCTTCTGCTTTTCACATCAGTAATACTCAACAGTATATGAAATAATTACACATAATTGCCTATAATTATCATAATAGCATTGGCTAGATGTGGGCATTATGTTTTGTGGTGCTGCTGTGAGTAGCTGCATGTTAGAATTCTTCTACATCTCTTTTTTCCCCAAATATCACCTCAGTAGGGGGATAATGCATCCAGCCAACCTTCATCCAATCTAATCTCCTCAATGTAAGGCATTAAGTGACATTTCAGTTCAAGCTCTGTAACAAATGTGAATGACTAATGACTGCTACTACTTGTAAAACCTAACTGAACCCATTTCATCTGATTTCTCACTGATCTCTCCATATTTTCGCTTGACGAAACATAATCAGTCCAAAAATGTCAAAGTGAGATTAGCAGTACAAACATGGAGATGTTGATTATTGAGAATTTGTAATGAGAATGAGGGGCTGCTTCTGTCAGGATTCTGAATTTAATGCAGATTTTAGTGAATTGGTTTCATATGATTATTAAAGTAATCTCTGCCATACGTTGTAACTCCATTTTGCACTCTTTGGCATTGTGAATCTGGCACTTGTCCTACACATTAACTCTGGGAAAGGCACTCCTGTTCCAGCACTGTTTTCCTGCCCAAGCACACCTGATTTATCACATCTGTTAATTACCAGGTCGGTTTTTCTCTCTCTCTCTCTCTCTCTCTCTCTCTCTCTCTCTCTCTCTCTCTCTCTCTCTCCATCCACACAGTGGTGTGAAAAAGTGTTTGCCCCACTTCCTTATTTCCTGTTTTTTTTCATGTTTGTCACACTTAAGTGTTTCAGAACATCAAACCAATTTAAATATTAGTCAAAGACAGCACAAGTAAACACAGAATGCAATTTATAAACGAAGGTGTTTATTATTAAGGGAGAAAAAAAATCCAAACTCTCATGGCTCTGTGTGAAAAAGTGATCCCCCCCTTACATACTGTAACTGTGGTCTATTGCACCTGAGTACATTGTCTCTAGCCACACCCAGGCCTGATTATTGCCACACCTGTTCTCAATCAAGACATCACTTAAATAGGACCTGCCTGACAAAGTGAAGTCCACCAAATGATCCTTAAAATCTACACATTATGCTGAGATCCAAAGAAATTCAGGAACAATTGAGAAAGAAAGTAATTGAGCTCTATCAGTCTGAATAAAGTTATACAGCCATTTCCAAAGCTTTGGACATCCAGCGAACCACAGTGAGAGCCATTATCCACAAATGGCAAAGACATGGAACAGCGGTGAACCTTCCCAGGAGTGGCCGGCCACCCAAAATTACCTCAAGAGCGCAGCGATGACTCATCCAAGAGGTCACAAAAGACCCCACAACAACATCCAAAGAACTGCAGGCCTCACGTGCCTCAGTTAAGGTCAGTGTTGATGCCTCCACCATCAGAAAGAGACTGGGCAAAAATGGCCTGCATTCCAAGAAGAAAACCACTGCTGAGCAAAAAGAACATTAAAGCTCGTCAAAATTTTTCCAGATGATCCCCAAGACTTTTGGGAAAATATTGTGTGGACCACTGAGACCAAAGTTGAATTCTTTGGAACGTGTGTGTCCCATTACATCTGGCTAAAAGTAAAACTGCATTTCAGAAAAAGAACATTATAGCAACAGTAAAATATGGTGGTGGGAGTGTGATGGTCTGGGGCTGTTGCTATGTTACATGGAACTATGAATTCTGCTGTTTACCAAAAGATCCTGAAGGAGAATGTCCGACCATCTGTTCGTAACCTCAAGCTGAAAGGATAACGTTCGTAACCTCAAGCTGCAGCAGGACAACGATCCCAAACACATCAGTAAGTCCACCTCTGAATGGCTGAAGAAAAACAAAATGAAGACTTTGGAGTGGCCTAGTCAAATTCCTAACCTGAATCCTATTGAGATGCTGCGGTATGACCTTAAAAAGGCCGTTCATGCTCAAACACCCTCTAATGTAACTCAATTACAACAATTCTGCAAAGATGAGTGGGCCGAAATTCCTCCACAACGCTGTAAAAGACTCATAGCAAGTTCTCCCAAACGCTTGGTTGCAGTTGTTGCTGCTAAGGGTGGCCCAACCAGTTATTAGGTTTAGGGGGCAATCACTCTTTCACACAGGGCCATGAAGGATTTTTTTTCTCCCTTAATAATAATCATCACCTTCATTTATAAATGCATTTTGTGTTTACTTGTTTTGTCTTTGACTAATATTTAAATTGGTTTGATGTTCTCAAACATCTGCGTGACAAACATGCAAAACACAGGAAATCAGGAAGGGGCAAAAACTTTTTCACACCACTGCATATCACTATATATTTCTAAGATACAAAGTCATGTAAATGCAGTCATGCCAGAGTCAATGCAGTGGAGTATGAGCACAATGACAAATCGCCATGTATTTACCACAGCATTTAAATCAACAAAAACAAAACAGTGTTTTTAAATGCTTTATTAGTTTCAACACAAAGTTATTTTTTTAATATAACATTAGTTCTATACGTCACTGATATTTTGACACTACAGTATTAATTTCATTTTCATTCTGTGCCTGATTGTTTATCTGGCCATAATCATTGTCTGAAAGAGTCTGTATTAAGGAAGATATCTTTATAAGAAAAAAACTTAACCACAAAAAATTTAATGAAAATTCAAAAGGGTGCAAATATTAGTAGCTGAAAACGGCTCCTGATCACCTTTGTTTTTTGCTGATTCATGAAAAATAAATACCAAACAAGTACTACACTACAACTTCCAACTGTCTTTAAGCAGCACCATTGGGTGGACTCTCAAAATACTCTCTTATCCATGGTTTCAACTTACTCCATTGTTTTTTTCCCCAAAATTACACCTTCATTTTTTCAGTCTCGTTAATGTCCCTCATCTTTTAAAACATATCTTTAACTCCCATCAGTACTATTTCTTTTATAAAACACAATTTATTTGTCTCTTGCAATAACTGAATTGACAGTTCTGTACAGGAATATGTTTGAAAATGCTACCAGTAATCGAGAGCAGATTGCTGCCTCTCACAAAAAAAGATGACAGCGAAACTGGCACATCACAACATTAACGTGGGTGGAATCTTAAGACTGAAAGCCTGAGTCTCAGCTGCCTTGCTTTCTCAAAGTGCCCCACAGGCCATGATTTCAGCCTCCCACTTAGTTCATCTTGCTAATCGAGAATAGCTCAGGCTCTGTCCTTACCAGGAAATCTCGACTAGGTCTGACTTGCTCCTCTCATCAATGGACAAGAACTCATTGACATGACACCACCATCCAATCCTGTCTCAGTCTTATACTCAACACTTTGGGGGTTTGTATGTAGTGTTTACAGTGTGACCAGAGTTTGGTCAAGTCACAGATCGGCGATCAGATTGCCTCACCTTGCCGACTCCTCCCCCCTTGCAAAATGAAACCCCAGCAATTCCTCTAGAGGCCCCAGTAAGGTGGCAAATTCCTGCGGTCGCGCTCATAGACATCAGGGACAACCCCATAGGGTGTCTGTACCATCTTCACTGAGGTCTTCCCGAAGAGTTTCCTTTCGTACTCAATGAGCTGCCGCCAGAAGCCACCATTGGGTCGGATGACAGGTCTACGGGATTTAACCCAGGCGTGTGCCTCGGCCAAGGACACTCTGTGGTACTTCATGAGGTAGGCTAGACAGAGTGAGGCTGAGCGGCTGACGCCAGCCGCACAGTGCACTAGTACAGCACCTCTCTTTCGACCAACGCTGTGTATCTTGTCTGCCACACTGTCGAAGTAGAGTGATATGGGAGAATGCGGCATGTCAGCCAGAGGCACCTTCACATACTCCACATGTGGCCAGTTGAAGTTGGGCAGCTCAATGGTAGCATTGACTACACATGTGATACCCTTGGACAACAGCAGGCTGCGGTTGGAAGCCACGTTTCCTCGGCTGAGAAAGAGGGTGGGCGTGATCTGGGCAATGCCACCCAGCAGGCTGCCTGTCTCAGGCAACAGTCTGGGAACAGTTGTAGGTACCAGTGAACTGCGGTGGTGGTTGTGCTGATGGTGGTGATGGTGAAAGAAGCCCTGGCTTCGGGAGCCCATCGTGGAAGAGCGTAGGCACGAAAATGAGAACGAAAAACCTTGTGGCGGAGCCAGGATTCTCCTTCAGATTTTCTTGGTCATCCTGAGGACAACACCGCCCTGACCCTTGGCCAGATCTGAAACAAAGCAAGCAGGAAAAAGGTTTTATTTACAGGTGGGAATGAATCAAAGTGTCCATTCTCAACATGACTCCTAAGTGAAAAGCAATGAGGTGATTTATTACACTAGATGACTCAACTTCTCGCTGCAGTACTGAAACATCATTAGCATGGCTGGGTGATGTCAGTGGGTTAGGATGAAGTCTGTTTTCAGGCTCTTGCAGACACTGCTTGCTCAAGGACAACTTATTAAAAGAATGACGCATGATACCAGCCTGACAATGATGCAAAGAATAATAAGTAGATGAGTAGCCCAACAAGGGTTTATTTTTGGGTTCATTTTTTAAGTGACTTCTAGTTTACTGTACAACAAAGTTTTCTGGCGCTTTCAAGAACTTTCAATGACTCCCAAACAGCAATAGAGTAACAGTTAACAAAAGTATTTGATCCTCACTTGGGCTTGAAGATTTCAGTACGTACTAAAGATTCAAATTTGAAATTCTTACCCTTGGTCTGGTCAGAGAATTTTTCTCGAAAGCCACCCTCTTGGTGCAGCCTATCAAATAAACTACTCTCACACACTCTTTCTAGAATTCTTCCTATTCCCACCCACGCAGTGCAAAAATTAGCAGTGTTTGTTCCACTAAAAAAATATTTAGTCAGCCACTGATTTCTTCTACTTGTAAATTATGGTGGAAAATAAGTATTTGGTCACCCACAAACAAGCAAGATTTCTGTCTCTCCCAGACCTATAACAACCTTTTTAAGAAGCTCTTCTGGCCTCCACTCATTACCTGTATTAATGGCACCTGTTTGACCTCATTATCTGTATAATAGACACCTGTCCACAGCCTCCAACAGTCAGACTCCTAACTCAACCATGACCAAGATCAAAAAGCTGTCGAAGGACACCAGGAAGAAAATTGTAGACCTGCACCAGGATAACGAGAGGGACTCAAATCCTGCAGTGAATGGCGTATCCCCCTGCTTAAGCCAGTACATGTCTGGGCTCTCTGAGGTTAGCCAGAGAGCATATGGATGTTCCAGAAAAGGATTGGCAGAATATCATGTGGTCAGATAAAACCAAAATAGAACTTTTTGGTAAAAATTCAACTTCTCACGTTTGAAGGAAGAGGAATGCTGAGTTGTATCCAAAAGAACACCATACCTGCTGTGAAGCATGGGGGTGGAAACATCATGCTTTGGGACTGTTTTTCTGAAAAGGGGACAGGACAACTGATCCACGTTAAGGGAAGAATGAACAGGGCCAGGTATCGTGAGATTTTAAGCCAAAACCTCTTTCCATCAGTGAGATCATTGAAGATAGAATGTGGCTGGGTCTTCCAGCATGACAATGACTGCAAACACACCACTCGGGCAGTGAAGGAGTGGCTCCGTAAAATGCATTTCAAGGTTCTGGAGTGGCCTAGACAGTCTCCAGACCTCAAAATTTGTGGAGGGAGTTGAAAGTCTGTGTTGCCCAGTGACAGCCCCAAAACATCACTGCTCTGGAGGGGATCTGCATGGAGGAATGGGCCAAAATACCAGTTACAGTGTGTGCCAACCTGGGGAACACTTACAGGAAAGTGTGTGCATGCCACCCACGAGTCTACACATCTGAATATGCATAATAGCTACTTTGGGTATCCTGCATTCATTTGGTGGGTTGGTTGTACACGTCCTCAGAAATAAATACTACATGTGTGCAATGTGCAGTACACACTGTAAGGCTAGGGAAAGTGCAGGGACTCAGCAGCATCAGAATGCCTTTGTGACCAGGTCTGCAGTTATCCACATCTGTATGATGTCTGCTTGGCAGAACATCTGGTGAGACACCAGTGTAATTCTAAAATTGTGAAAACTGCAAAAATAAATGGAACCTGCTCTCTAGTGGAAGCCTCCATTACCACATGAAGAACATAGGCAATACTACAATAGTACTTACTGGGTTTTCAGTTTACCATGTAGTAACGTACTGCACTCACGCCTTTGGGGAAACTCAAGCCAGATTAGTGTACAGTTCCTTAGCAAGAAACGACACAAATGGTGGGGAAACATCAGCTGTCAGCTAAAGCAATGACAAGGGACATCTCCTTATGTCAGAAACATCCTATGCTCTGGACGCCACCGGCTATGCTCAGCACCCAGCTGATCTCACTGCCCCTCAGGCAGCCGAACATCACTCAACAATCACTGCCAAATGCCCCCCAGGAGCCCAGACTCTGTTGAAGTATGTATTGGTCTGCTGGGGAGAGGCCAGCTAGGCGATAGCAATGGTTGGATACAGATAAACTGCCTTCATTCTCATGTTGTTGTGTATTTTGGTACTATAGTATTCTATGCACACTGAGTACATATCAAGCCCTTTCCAGCTGCCTTAGGGCTTGCAGAGTGGGGGCTCTAGCCCTGATTAACATCCCACAAATATCAAAGCAGATGCATTAAAAATAAATTGAATGTGATGACTGGGCGGACAGCACCTGCGCTCCTCTGATCACACTCATGCACAGGGCTGTACCCTTGAGCAACATGTGGTTGTCTCAGCCGTCCTCTCTCACTTGCTTTCATACCCATGCTTCAATATGTTCATTCCCAACCAATACAATACATATGTACTCTTTTTTTTTAATGCCAAGCCATCTGTTGTGCTTTGGTGCACAGAAAAACATGGGTATCCGTTCCGTTCTGGAAGGCCCAGTGAGCATTTACATTCAGTTCCACCTATTATAACATTGGTCCTCTGCCACTATCCTGTCAGTCTTTTTCTTTCACCACATATGTGCAGCTGAGGTTGCTATGGAGTCCAGTCAGTGAGCTGAGTGCTTAGGTAGGCATGGGAACACAAATGTGATACATATCAGAGAAATAACCCCTTCTCTGTCTTTCTCTATTGCTGTTCTGACCAAGTGGAAGATCTGCAACCAGAAACAATAAAACAGAAGCAAGTCAGGACAATAGAAAAGCATCAAAATCTTGTATATGAAGAAATAATCCAGATTACCCAAGATGAAATTGTGTCAACATAGGATTTACCAAAACATTACACATTCCATGTCTTTTTAAACTGCAGAACTGTTTGCAGCTATGCTCTTACAGTGATGTATCCCACATGCTAAATGTAAAAAACAGGTGAATGTCAGGATCTTGACTGCAAATCTGCATAATTGGCTTTTAATCAAACAAAATCTTAAATCTTATTCTTTATAGATAAGATTTTTTTTGCTATACAGTTCATTTTACCATAGGTAGGTCTAACCCTGTAATGAGATGTTCTAGGAGTGCCATTATTTCTATTTACAAGCATCAGTGTTTGTTATTGAAGTAAATCACAAATGAACACAGAAACAAAATCTCTCAGGATATAAACAGTATGATATGTGTTGAGGTGATTTCATTTATATCAAGTTTTAAAATAACATTCAGTTTCAGTCTTACAGAAAACTTTCCTGCTTCCTCACTCTGCTCTGCCCCCTGCTGTCAGCTCTTCCTCTATTCTGCTCCCCTCTGAAATAAGATATATCTTTTATTTCTTATTACAGAGGGGGGCAGAATAGAGGTACAGCTGAGAGCAGCTCAGCACACACACACACACACACACACACACACACACACACACACACACACACACACACACATATCATTATTCAGCTAAAATATATTGGGATATGATTTTTTTGTCCACATCACCCAGCTGTATTATACATATGATGTCCCAAAAAGCACACAGGTACGCAAACATGAGTGGATGGAACTATGTTACTCACAGAATCATCATTAATAATAAATGTATTGATGTTTATCTCATTATCAAATGGCAATAGAAAACTGTAGTACAGTCATAATCATACACTCAAGGTTTGTGCCATATAACACTGCCTCTCATGTATTATTGTTTATTTATATATGAGCTTATTATACAGTATTATTCACAATGATCTGTGATCTATCAGTTAGGAATTTAACAATACATCTAACTACTATCATTTCCTTGTGCACTGTAGATAGGGCTGCCCACTGCTCCATGTACACATGTTCACTGTGAATTCACTAGTGTGTTTGTGTGTGTATCACTGTGTGTCGATGGGAGAAATGTGGAGGGCAAGTTCCCCTGAGTGCAGCGCAGTGGGTCAATCTGCACTTTTTGCACCCATTGTACTGTTTTGCATACAGTAATATGACAGGCATATGCAATTATACAATATAACAATTAACCAATTATTGTTACAATGTTCTAGCAAACTGGAAGTCTATCCATCCATATATCCTTTCATGGATGTTCCTGGGGTATCATAGTGGGGTATCCAATACTCCACTAAACTGACTGGAGTGTTTGGTCATTCATGGGACTGAAAGTAGATCAGAGCACAGTATTTCCTCCCGTGTCCGTATGTATTCTCACTATATAATCACATGCACACACATACACACACATTTCAGGGAGCAGTTGACACTAACGCACATTACACATTCATGGCATAGTGTGTGTGTGTGTGTGTGTGTGTGTGTGTGTGTGTGTGTGGATTCTGCGGGAGTCTGATTCCACCTGTGCCAGCACTAATGGCAACTAGAGATGCCTGTGGAGCAATATGAGCCCCAAAATGGCAGCCTTTCTTCCACACCAAATGTGGAAAATGGGAAGTGGAATCTAGGTTATTACTGTTCTGTGCTTATTTTAGAAACTTTATACATGATTCAACAAGTGGTTTGTTTCAAGATTGTAAGATGAGTAACAGTTTCTTTAAAATATTAAGCCACATAGTTGCTCCTATCATTTGTAATTAGATATGCACACTGATGTAGGAATCATATCTGAAAGATGAGAGTGGACTGATATTTCAGATTGATATCTGAGGAGGCTTTTATTGAGTTTTGGAGGGGATGAAGATGTAGGCAGTGCTTGTGCGCTATACTAAGCACAACAGGTTTGTTGATTCTGAATACTGGAACACTTTTAGTTGCTACAAAGAACCAATTACACTAAAAGAATTGAACCAGGCAGAGAACAATTGAAGCATTCAAATGGGTTTTTGAGTTTTGTTTCTATGTAGAACTATTGACTTTATTAAAAAACCTTAGAAGAGCTCTGCTTTTTATGTTTGTTTTTTATTTTTCAGGATGAATGAACCATTCCAAAATTACATTTACTACTATTGAATATTAAAGGAAATGTGCACTATTTCAATTCCTTACACTCTTTAAAATTTGGTCAATATTTCCTCACTATCTGCTAGTCTCTTCAGTCTGTTTGCACACTGGACAAGTCTGGTGTTATTTTCTGCCTTGGTTCTGTAAATTGGGACAAAACAGGAGGGTCTCGGATCGATTATTCCAATAGGCGTTTCTGCTCGTGCATGCATGGAAAAGGGTGTCTGTGAAAGAAAACATGTTGTAAACATGGTTAGAGGAAAAGGTTGAACTATCAAAAACTATACAGAAAGACTTTAGAGAGCTCAGAGAGCTGAAAGGCAGGGGAAGGAAGTGGGAAATTGCTTAATTTCTACCCAACAGGCAGGTAAACACTGACTTATTTCTGTTGTGAATGTTGGTGGTGAACTATTTGGCTTAGAATGAACATTTGCAGCAACAATTAACTGACTCACAACCTAGATAATGATAATGACTTGCCATAATGTTGCTCTTTCTATTGTTATATCATAGAATTTGATTGTTAAGCCTTTATGGCAAAAATATATTCTAGATTATTTGGATATAATGTATAATTTGTAAGGATATTCTAGATATTCTTAGCTTTGCTAGATAGCTACTGTACATAGCTCTCCTCAGAACAGTAATTCAGTAGACTCAGCGTAAACAGACGCTCCTCTTGTCAGTCGCTGTAATTCAGTAGAATCGGCATAAATAGAAGCTCCTCTCATCAATTGCTGTAATTCAGTAAAATCAGTGTAAATGAAAGCTCTTCTCTTCAGTCGTTGTAATTCAGTAGAATCAGTGTGAACAGCTCTTCTTGTCAGTTGATATACTTCAGTAAAATGAGTTTAAAGCTCTTCCTGTCAGTCACTCTCATTCACTGGAATTAGCATAAATAAAAGCTCCTCTCGTCAGTTGCTGTAATTCAGTAAATCAGTGTGACGGGATTGTCCTCTTGTCAGTCACTGTAATTCAGTAGAACCAGCGTGAACAGAAGCTCCTCTCGTCAGTCGCTGTAATTCAGTAGAATCAGTGTAAACAGAAACTCCTCATGTCAGTTGATTTAATTCAGTAGAATCAGCATGAACAAGCTCCTCTCATCAGTCACTATAATTCAGTAGAATCAGCATAAACAGAAGATTTTCTTGTCAGTCGCTGTAATTCATTAGGACCAGTGTAAACAGAAGCTCCTCTTGTCAGTTGCTGTAATTCAATAAAATCAGTGTGAACAGAAACTCCTCTCGTCAGTCGCTGTAATTCAGTAGAATCAGCATAAACAGAAGCTCCTCTCATCAACTACCTATGTTAGGCTTCAACCCCGAGCTTGTCAGTATCTACAGTATTACTAAAAACATGCCTCTTTATTTTAGTAAAAGTGTCTGTTAAGTCTACATCTTGGCCAGCAAACACTTTGGGTTCTGTCATATTTCTTTTGTGGGTGTTTTCTAGAATCAAGCTTGTTTCCTTTTCCTGTACAGGTGTGACAATAAGTAATGCTCAACAGGCCTATGTTCCATTTCCTTATAAGGTAAATCCACGTGGATTCATTCCTAAATTGTATAAGTGGTTACGAATCAGTATCAGCACTGACATAAACATGCCTAGATAATATTGGATATCAGTGCATCCCTATCTGTAATACAAGACACTCCGAGGAAGCTACTTGGTATCTTCAAGTCACCCAACAAAGATATCCTGACACACATTGATGATATCAGGTGAACTTGGCTAGAAGGACCTAATTAATTCATGAGCACTTTCAGATTCAGAGAAAACCTCTTATAATGTGTTGGGTGTTTTTCATGTTATCTGCTGCCATATGTCATCAAAAAAGTTCAGTGAGAAGATTGTAGCCTGGGCTGGATGTGCTGTATGGGGCTGTAGATGGCTATATGGGGATGAATGGTGGTGTATGGGGATGAATGATTTGAATGGGGCTAATGGGACTATATTGGCGTGTATGGGGCTAAATGAGCTTTATGGGGCCAAATTGGCTGTATGGGGATAAAAGGGCATATATGGGAAAAAATGAGGCTATATGGGGATGAAGGGGGCGATATTGGGATGAATGGGCTATATGGGAATTAATGGGGATGAATAGGGCTGTATGGGGATGAATGGGGATATATGGGGATGTATAGGGCTACATGGGGATAACGGGGTCTATATTGGGATGAATGGGGCTATATGGGAATTAATGGGGGTGAATAGGGCTGTATGGGGATGAATGGAGCTATATGAGGATGTATAGGGCTACATGGGGATGAAGGGGGCTATATTGGGATGAATGTGTCTATATGGGGATGAATAGGGCTGTATAGGGATGAATGGGGCTATATGAGAATTAATGGGGATGTACAGGCTACATGGGGAAGAATGTGGTTATATGGGGTTGAATGGAGCTGTTTAGGATGAAAGCAATAGAATGTCTGGAAGCAGCCATCTCAAACCATCATCACCACCACCATCATCATCACCATCATCATAATCACCATCGTCATCATCATTACCATCACCATCATCATCATCACCATCATCATCACCATCATCACCATCATCTCCATTATCATCATCTACACATATTTAATGAGTGAAAGGAACAGGTAGTTTCAGTGACCCGCACTTCAGATCTAATCCAGGAATCATCATCCAGTCCTGATACAAAGTAATAAACTTGGACCAGCGGGTTACACACACACACACACACACACACACACACTCTCTCTCTCTCTCTCTCTCTCTCTCTCTCTTTCACACACACGCACGCACACACACAAACACACACTCTCTCTCTCACACACACACACACACAGACACACAAACACTATCTATCTCTCTTTCACACACACACACACACAGACACACAGAGAGAGAGAGAGAGAGAGAGAGAGAGAGAGAGAGAGAGAGAGAGAGAGAGAGAAAACGCCCCCGCTGAGCGTAACTAACGATAACTGCGCCTCTCTGATAAACGCAGAAACGACTCTGCCGCTAAATTCACTCCAACATCGCCGCAAAACTCCTCACGACTCCTCTCAGCTCCTCACGACTCCTCTCAGCTCCTCCTCCACATCCTGCCCGAGTAAACCTCACCTCCTCTTGTCTCTTGTCCTCTTGTCCTCTTGTCCTCTTTAAGCGCTGAAGCCTCGACTCCTCAGGTTCTGGAGCCCGGAGTCAGACTGAGAGGAGCATCCGCGTCCGAGCAGGAGGAACAAACACGGCTTTACAGACACACAAGCGCCTCCCCTCACAGTGCTGCCACACACACACACACACACACACACACAGTTCAGCTTCAACCCCCTGTCTTCTCAGAAAGGAGTGTGTGTGTGTGTGTGTGTGTGCGCGCGCGCGTGGACCCCCCACTGAGCTACTTGTTGCGCATCAGAAAGTGAGCAGTGAGCCTCTCTCTGTCTCACTCTCCACCCTGATCCTGGATCAGTCTTACTCTTCACCTGTGTGTGTTTGAAACCCCACACAGGACACAGCTGATGACCTGGTTCAGGAGTGGAGATGATGGACGTGATATGTTAGTGTACTTGGGTAGTGTTCTGGGGTACTCAGGTAGTGTACTGGGGTACTGAGGTAGTGTACTGGGGTAATAGGGTACTGTTCTGCGGTACTGAGGTAGTGTACTGGGGTAATAGGGTACTGTTCTGCGGTACTGAGGTAGTGTACTGGGGTACTGAGGTAGTGAACTGGGGTACTAGGGTAGTGTTCTGTGGTACTGAGGTAGTGTTCTGGGGTACTGAGGTAGTGAACTGGGGTACTAGGGTAGTGTTCTGGGATACTGAGGTAGTGTACTGGGTACTAGGGTAGTGTTCTGTGGTACTGAGGTAGTGTACTGGGGTACTAGGGTAGTGTTCTGGGGTACTTGCTTAGTGTACTGGGGTACTGAGGTAGTGTACTGGGGTACTAGGGTAGTGTACTGCAGTACTAGGGTAGTGTTCTGGGGTACTAGGGTAGTGTACTGGGGTACTAGAATAGTGTACTGGGGTACTGAGGCAATGTACTGAGGTAGTGTACTGGGGTCCTGAGGTAGTGTATTTATTGTAATAACAGTTATAGTACTGTTTTTGCTGCAATAGGTTACAGTACTGATTTTTGCTGTAGTAACAGTTACAGTACAGTGATTCTTACTGTGATAACAGTTATAGTACTGTAATTTTTACTGTAGAAAGTTAGAGTTTCACTGATAACAGTTACAGTACTGGCTGATTAACATTTTAATTAGCCATGTGAGAAAGGGCTTTAGTTGTTTTAAAATTGAACTGGGTTCCTTGTTGAACTTTCAGACTTACATTTCTTACTCCTGGTGTGGTCGTTGTTGATCGAGCCCTCCTGGGGAGGGTAATCAGGATCTTAAATTTCCTCCATTTGTACATAAACTGTTCCTACATCTATTTAGAGATGGCTTTGTAACCTTTTCCAGTCTGATGAGCATCAACAGCTCTTCTGAGCTTCTCAGGAATCTCTTTTGTTTGTGCCATGATACACTTCCATGTTATGAAGATCCCGCTTTGACAGAATAAATTGAATAATTAATTGTCTGCTAAAGTTTCACATACTTTTGCCACTCACTGATACGTAACACTGGATGGACATTGTGTGTGAATTGGATGAAGTTTCAACTCAAGTTAAAGTTTGAAGATAAAGATTTAACCCATTACGCCAGTACACTACCCAGGTTCCCTACCCCTGTACCTTAGTACCCTACCTCAGTAACCCAGTACATTACCTCTGTACCCCATTGCACTACCCAGGTACCCTACCCTAGTATCTCAGTACAATATCTCAGTCCCCAGTGCACTACCCTAGTACCCAGTACACAACCACAGTAGTCCAGTACACTACCCCAGTGCACTACCCAGGTACCCTACCTTAGTACCCCAGTACACTACCCCAGTGCACTACCCAGGTACCCTACCCTAGTACCTCAGTACACTACCTCAGTCCCCAGTACACTACCCTAGTACCCCAGTGCACTACCCAGGTACCCTACCCTAGTACCTCAGTACACTACCTCAGTCCCCAGTGCACTACCCTAGTACCCCAGTTCCCTACCTCAGTACTCCAGTACACTACCCCAGTACCCTACCTCGATACCCTACCCCAGTACCTCAGTACCCCAGTACACTATGTCAGTAGCCCAGTACACTACCTCAGTACACTACCCTTGTACCTCAGTACACTAACTCAGTACACTACCCAAGTTCCCTGCCTCACTACCCCAGTACACTTCTCTATTACCCCAGTACACTACCTCAGTACAGTACCCAGGTAGCCTACCCCAGTACATCTATTTAGAGATGGCTTTGTAACCTTTTCCAGTCTGATGAGCATCGACCGCTCATCTGAGCTTCTCAGGAATCTCTTTTGTTCGTGCCATGATACACTTCCACAAATGATATGAAGATAACCCATTTCCCAACACAGTGCCAAAGGTTCTCAATGGTGTAATGGTGTGGGGACAAGCGCACTTTGTACTTGTTAAAGCAGTTCATCGTGTCTTGTGTCATCTTAAACTGGTCTCATGAACATGACAATCAATTTTAATGTTCTTCAGTGGTCAGGTTAGTTGTCAGATATGAATCCAGTAGGACATGACAACATGGACCAGAATCTCAAAGGAATGGTTCCGACATCCTGTGGAATCCATGGCATGAAGACATAATATTGTTTTGAGAGGAAAGTGATGCCATATTTAGTATTAGTAAAGTGTTCCTAATAAAAGGCTCGGTAAGTGTATTTATCCCTTTTGTCCTATGTACACAAACCAATATTTTGCTATAATAATTTTTGTAGGCCGAGGCAGCTGTAAAATATCAGCCTACATATCAGCACATGCCTTGAACTGCAGCGCTGAACATACCTCAATTACAAATGTCACGCTTCTAAATGTCTCAACAGAGCCGTGTGCCAGGCCCAACACACAGTCAAATTCTTAGCCTTACTAGACTGTGCTTCTCCAAGCAGGCTTTGCTTCCACGCAGATGCTGTGTCCATTCCAACATTTAAAGCCCAGGACAACTTCATTCATCTGAGGTATTTCACATACAAAAGCTTCACTGTTCTAGTTTCAAAGTATAGGCACAGTGGTCTCCGTTGCAAGAAGGAGGAGAGAACAAAGCCTAAAAGGGTCAGTGGCACACCTGATACTTTCAGCTTGTGAGAGTAATCAGAGGCCTCGTCCCACAGGAAGGGTTAGATTGTTCACATTACAGCACAGCTTTTCTTCCGACTGTTCCAGCACAGAGCTAAATCATAGTTTTGCTTTGGATGGATGACGTCTAGCGAATAAGATGTAATGAAATCATTCTAGCTGTACAGCCACTTCAGTGTCACTGCTAAATTGACACTAATGGCTCACCCTCCAAAACGTCAGGCCAAGAGTTCTGTGGTCACACACTGAACATTCATAAAGGAGTAGAGCAAGGGTGTCCCCCAATTTAGAGTAGAGTAGGATTTCTTAGTGCAGCTCCTGGAGATCCACTGCACTGCACAGCCTTAGCTGATGACTCAACACACAAGATCCAGCTCATCAACATATTAACAAGCCCATTGCAAAATGGATCAGCTGTGTTCAGACAGGGAACAGTTGATAAAGTGCTGGGATAAGAAGCAAGGATAAGAAATACTACACTTGGAGTTTCCTGGAATATTGCCTGTCCTGCTTTTAGTGTTTGCCCTGCTTCCAATACATTGGATCTAGCTCTGATTAGATTTAAGACCTTTTGAGAAGAAGTGTGTTTAGAGCACGAAAGCACTTTAAAGTACAGGACTCCAGGACCAGGGTTGGCAACCTATATGCTAGTGTAATGGTTTTTGAATTCAGTCATGTAGACCCACTGGCTAAAACAATTTATGCATAGAATTTATAGTCATTAACTCCAGACCAGAAAGGTGGGTGTTACTAATAACATGACCATGCAGTGTACATACTCAATTTGAGGCAACTGGCATTTTATGCAACACACTGTAAAATCATCTCATATCAATAGCCATGGGTAGAATATTTTAGGATAAATAGGACAGAAAATACTTAAATTCTGCCTATTATATGGAAAACTTTGTATTCCAGCCATTTGTCTTATCTATTCGATATTTTCAGAAGATGAGATCTAAACTCATTGAACACTTTATTAAGAACACTATTTTTCTAATGATTAGGGTGTCTCTTCTATAAAACAGCCTCGATTTTTCATTGCATCAATTCCTTAAGATGTTGGAAAAATTCATTTGGGATTTTGGTCTATGGTGACATGATTGCATCACACAATTCCTTCCGGAGCACTTTTATGATTTGAACCTTTCCCTCTACCTTATTCCAACGGTATTCTATTGCATTCAGGTCTGGTCTCTGGAAAGGCACCTGAAGGTGAGTTCAAGCACATTCTTTCTCCAATAAAGTCTGTCACTGCTTTTCAAATCGCCACGAGTGCAGCGATTTTTGTCAGCTAACATGTTCAGTCTCCAGGGCTCATTCCTCAGCTCTGATCCTTCAGCCAATGAATGCCATGCTGGCCAGCATCACAGCGGGAGTGATGGGAAGAAAGCACCATCACACCCAGACAGAGCAATGCCAATTGCTGTCTTGAGCTCCAGCTGCTGATGGCAAAGCAACTTGACTTTTTGTCAGCTTTGTTCTTCACTCAGAGAAGTGGAACCAGGTGTCTCCTGCTGTTGTAGCCACCCTCTTCAAGGTTGGACATGTCTAAAATGCTTTCTGCTCACCACAGATTACACAGTGGTGATATGTGTAATCTGTCAGCTCGAATCAGTCTCAATCAAGAGTGTCTGAAATACTCAAATCAGACCACCTGGAACCAGTGAGCATATATCCCCAATGTTTTTCTC
The DNA here is from genome assembly GCA_034509495.1 of Acestrorhynchus altus. Lineage (NCBI taxonomy): Eukaryota > Metazoa > Chordata > Actinopteri > Characiformes > Acestrorhynchidae > Acestrorhynchus > Acestrorhynchus altus. Next base: position 19,339,017 of record CM067517.1, on the reverse strand, counting down.
TGGTGAAAGAATGACATCAAATTCTGCAATGTCTTATGTTGTAAGTAAACAAGGTGACGCTGACAAAAGACAATATGTTGTGGAATCTCTTCAAAAACTCAGACTCCTGGCAGAAAGAGAATGAGTTAAAGTGAGAGCAAGCGTGAACAAGAGCCTGCTGTGAGCTTCAGAGTGACAGGATGGAACTTCGCTGAGCCTCAAATGCCAGATGAGTCACAGACAACAAGCCAGTGCTGTTTAATATGCTTCTACACACTGGAACGCAAGCTGATTTACAGTGATGCTGTCAGTGCACCCACCAATATCCTTCTCTAAAGGACACCATTCCATTCAGAAACTTTACACATCAGATTTTCAACTTGTTTATATCTCTTCAGAATGGGACATGAAGTAAGACTAATAAACAGTGGTGCATGAAAGTTTGAATTACATATTAAAATGACATACAGGGGTTGGACAATGAAAAAAACACCTGGTTTTAGACCACAATCATTTATTAGTATGGTGTACTAGGGCCTCCTTTTGCAGCCAATACAGCGTCAATTCGTCTTGGGAATGACATTTTGTGGATACGATCCGGGTTATCACCCCAACATCCCTTTCAGACAGCTTCCTCTTTCATCCACAGTTAATCCAGTTGGATGTGGTTGGTCCTTCTTGGTGGTGCTGACATTACCCTGGATACCGTGGCTCTTGATACATCACAAAGACTTGCTGTCTTGGTCACAGATGCGCCAGCAAGACGTGCACCAACAATTTGTCCTCTTTTGAACTCTGGTATGTCCCCCATAATGTTGTGTCCATTGCAATGTTTTGAGCAAAACTGTGCTCTTACCTGCTAGTTGAACCTTCTCACTCTGCTCTTACTGGTGCAATTAATGAAGATTGGCCACCAGGCTGCTCCAATTTAGCCATGAAACCTCCCACAATAAAACGACAGGGGTTTGTTTCATTGTCCAACCCCTGTATTTCCTGTATTTGGCCTAGATAAAATGACAAATTATCCAAAATTATATATCTCTGAGAGACAAACAAATGTAAACCATTGCTTTTAGTATCTGCTGTGACCCAATTGTGCAGCATTAATTGAAACTAATTGTTGATTAGTCCTGCAAGTCAGCTTGGAAGAATTGTAGCTCATTCCACTGTACAAAACAGCTTCAGCTGTTATACTGGTGGGTTTCCTCTGACGTCCTATGAAGTACTTGCTTTAGGTCCTTCCACAACATTTCTATTGGATTAAGGTCACCTTTAGCCACTTGTTTCAGATCTTTTGGAAACTTACATTGACACAAATACCTCCCAACATTGAAGTAACAATGCTGTTTATCACTTCAAAGTGAATGTTTGACTGAATGAATGGAGTACTTTTCATATGAAAATTTGTGTGTATTTGATTCTTAAAAACACTCTTTCAATTTAAACCAGTTCAAGATTTCAGGATTACATCAGAAAAAGTAAAAGTGGCAGTATTCTATCTCTAGCTGTTGCATCACAACCATAGTTACTGCTTTGCTTCTGTACATGAACACTGGAAGAACAAAAATGCGGTTGCTTAAATATAACCGGTACATATAATATTACACAGCTTCAGGAAAATGTGAAAACTTACAAAGGCAATTTCTGAAAGCCCCTCTATGGAATTCTGGTGAGATTTCTAAGCTAACAGTAATTCACTAGAAAATCTGTTGCACTGAGGAACTGGACATTGACATTTGAAGCTGGTAAACACTTTAATTCCTTCAGTAAATAGTCCTGTAAATAGTACAGAAATGGCACCACTGTTTCACAACAACTGACTGAACTGTTGTGATACTGCTGCTCATATTTGGAGCCAGATTTACATTCCTTCTTGAAACTGGAAATCAAAGCATGATTGGTTGTTTCCACCATTCTTTCCTAATTGTGGTGATGGTTAACATACAAAAAGTAGGCCTTCAGTTCTACTACTGATAGAAAAGCAATAGAAAAGCTTGAGAGAAACCAAGAGAAAACCCTCTTTTGAATGGTATCGGCCCACAATTTCTTGGCAACCAAAATTGAAGACTGACATAGTAGAAATACAAGCATCATTCTATTAAATTTAAAGAGCTGGCATCACGAATGATCTGCACTTTATACAAAAATCTATACATTACACAGTGCACTGCACTAATTCCAGTTAGCCATGACTAATGACCTCATTACCCAGCTCTACTAATGATATTTACATTGTATCCAATATGTAATTATATTCAATATAGAATATTTGGTTATTTACTCAGCAGAACCAGAGTGAAGACAAAGGCCTGGTTGAAGTCAAAAGACCAACACTTTCACCCCTTATGACACATTAGCAGGAAAACCTGTATCGAGGCCAATAGCTAATTAAATGGCTGGACAGGAATGTCGAATGCAGTGCCTAACCCATTTCAGTGTCCCAGTGTGAGAGCTGGAATAGAAATAGAGGCCGTGTGCCAAGCATGCTGGCGGACGCTCAAAGTGCCCTAGCCCTCCAGAGACTGTCCCACTACTTCCCAAACATCTTTTCAGCAGGATGGCCAGGACCAGCTCAGCTGTCCCTGTCTACTCAGAGAGGAGAACATGCCTGGCAGGTCCTGAGGTCACTTAGGTCCTCACTTACTTAGGTAGGATCCCCCCTTCTAAACCCTGGTCTCCAATCTTCATCAGGTTCCTGGCTCAAGGGAAAGAATATAGGCACAGTGCTGCACCTTGTAGTGGTTTCTAATAGTTGGGCATCTGTAAGAATGGATCCTGGCTGAATTACATCTACAGCTATGGACAATTTTGATAGCTATTTTGAGGCCCTGATGCATGTACTGTGGATGTGGGAGGAGAGTATGGGTGGAAAAGGGCTTTGTGGTGAGAGCAGGGGACTTTTCAGAGTGCTAAATGTAGCTGTCTGATCCCACAGGCACCAGTGTCCGAGTCTGTCCAGCTGGGACAGCAGAGAATGCACCCATGGTCAGTATGTATGTTGGGAACAGTGTGCAAGCTTGAAGGGATAAGCATTCACCTTCATACTGCAGTCCCCATTCAGACAGAGCTACGCCTCATCCACACCCTGCCCCACAAATGCATTGTTCATAGCTACTGACAAACTTTGCTGAACTTTGGCAAATGAAGGTCTGTACCACACAGTTCTTTGCAATTTAGCATGCAGTTCATTTCAAATGCCATTCAATTTGGATGTGTGAAAGGTCAGTATAGAATTAAATGCAAGCAAATAACTGAAATGTCTCAAAACAAACATGCAAATTAATCTTTCATCAGCTTTGGATATAAAGCCCAAAAAACAAACAGCCAAATTTTCCAGTCAAATGTCTCGCAAAATGGTGTGCACAGTTATGTCATTTGAACAGGAAAAAAGTCAAATAAGCTGTTTTTTCATCCTCTACATTTAAGCAAAGCCTTGGCCAGGTGTAGGCAAGTTTTCAATAATTTTATCAATAATTTTAAATCTTGCCTCCTAGTCTTTCCTAATGATGACTGTGAACTAGCCATAGACTTTTATATGAAAGTTATATAAGAACTCCAAATAGCAAATCAGGTGTGCTTGAGCAGGAGGAGCACAGGGGTCTGGCACTCAAGAACCGGGGTTGTCTACCCATCACGATAAGGAGCAGCACTGAAATGAGCAAAACAAAAAGACTTAACTTAGCAGAATCATCTTTATAGACAGTTGTGATCTTTTTAAAGCTGTGTTGTTTACAGTTCAGAGATGCTGGGCAGGACAAGCAGTGGCCAACCTAGTGAGGGCTGAACTCTCCTTGCCACCCCAACAACATCCACTACATATCCACTGGGAACTCAAGCACACCAGACACGTCTGGGAGAGCATAGTGCAAAGCCATTTTCAGGCCAGTTTTGGATTCGCCATCAGAATGTCAAAAGCAACCTGACTGGACAATGTGTATGGCCAGTTGTTTTCGGTCCCTGGCCACCCACATCATTGTTTATTTGTAAAACCCTTTGATAGCAGTGTTTACTGCACTGTGCATATAGCAATATGCACATTTTCCACAAATATTGACTGGAAAAACATGCTGTAGTCAATTTATGGCTATATTTTACACAGAAATGTGTTTTGCTCCGATTTTATTCAATATTTCCATGGTTGTATGGTTATTATAAAGTCACAATTAAATAATTACATTATGAAAATAATTGAAAAACAATTTTTGTTCCCAGAAAACGTGTTCTCGTGAAACTCATTCCATGATTTGGAAGGCCATACTTATTGAGTGTAGGTGTAGCTGTGGCAGTGCTCCATCACCCCAGAATATGATAAATGCGCCTAAAGCTCTGTAAGTTTATGTATTATTTAACTCATATAGCAAACCTATGAGCAGAAAATAAGCTCAACATCAGACCTCTGCCGTTACTATTAACTGCCATTTGTAACTACATTACTGAGTAAAATGCTTTGGTATCTTCTTATAGAATCTTCGGTCACCAATTCACCTACCGCACATGTCTTTGGACTGTGGGGGAAACCAGAGGACCCACAGGAAACCCACGTGAACACGGGGGGAACATGCAAACTCCACACAGAAATTTCCCAGGTTGCCCCACCCAGGGATCAAACCCAGGTCCTACTTGCTGTGAGGCAACAGCGCACCACCGTGCTGCCCGCTTTGTGACAATTTGTTTTGATGTTTAGAGTACTAGGCTGCTGCATAGAGGAGCCCATAGCTGCTGATTGTTGGGACAAGGTTTGAGGACTGTTTATAAAAAGTGTTACTAACTAGTCTTTCCTAATGATGACGGAACAAGCCTTAATATAATATAGCTCTAACAACATAATTAAACATTATATGAAAGTCATATGTGAACTCATTTTGGAACGCTCTCAAACATTTTTGGTGCTCCCTTATTTTGGATGGGCTGGAAATGTGTGGGTGTGTTTGGCTGTATTATTGCAACAACATTCTCCAACTGGATGGTGTAACATTTGAACCTGGAAATGCTTAAATGTTTGATAGCTATTCTGACAAAATCTGAATTGTAACCTTGTTCTACATGGCAACAGTTGCTATGAAATATAAGTGAATATAACAGATAAGTGAATTATAGAACAGTGGTTAATAACTAGTGCTGCAGGCGTGTTAGAGCAGAGGTGCCATGCCATACAATATGACGATGTGAAGATACAGTCATGATTGTAGCAAATATCACCACATTAGTGTATGTTTCCTGAACACATTACTGGCAATATTTCTCTAAAATCATGCCAGTTGCATAGATCACTTGGATTCATTAGATCATCTATGGTGTCACTGTCAAAACTGCACAGTAACAAGATGATTGGAGGCTGTCTTCTCTTACTGTTAGATTTTTCTTTTGTTTATTGTTTGTTTATATTAATACAATTAAAGGGCAGCGTACTCCTAGGTTGTCCATCAAATGTAAGCAAATATTGAGTATTAAGTATCTGAACAGGCACAAAAGGACATCCATCGAACAAACTGCAGGAGCATATGAAGCACTGAGACTCAGCTATAATGAGAAACACTGGAGAGCTCTAAGCTGCAGTACTAAAGCTGTTATATGAAAAACAGGCCTCAGGATTTACACACAAATCAGGCTTTTTTTTCCTCCTGTAAACACATCTCAAATGAGCTAAAAACAGAGTGCTGCTGAATGGGGATTGTGCTGTAGGCTCCTCAGGATTGAAAGAAAAAGACTATGGTGTGTGATGAGGGGATGGGGTGGGAGGGTGGGGGGCTCCAGTGCGGAGCTCTGTCTGGGTTAGTCACGACTCCACAGCCCAGCAGATGAGCACAAGCAACAGGACGATAGTAGGGGGAGGGAGAGAGGGAGAGGGAGAGAGAGGGGGAGAGAGGGGGAGAGAGCAAGAGGGAGCGAGAGGGAGAGGGAGGGAGAGAGAGCGAGAGAGGGAGAGAGAGAGGTGCTAATGTCTATCTCTCTGCAATAACAATAAAATCACTACACAGGTATAATGCATGACGTGATCATCTGTTCACAATGGCCCTCGTCCAGGGGTGGAAATACATTGTAGGCAGCAAGTGAACGTTTTGGAAAATGATGTTAAAAGCAGAAAGGCAAGCAAGCTTTCTGAGACACTTTGACAAGGGCCAAACAAATGGCTAGACAACCTGTCCCTGAGTTCTTACACAAGCTCCAGGGCAAATGTCCCTTTGTTCAGGACAGGCTTACTTACATGTACAGAAGACAAATGGAACATAAAGGACACAGGGTCATTCATATACATGCATATTGTTATTACACCATGTCTTGATATTGTCTAACATTAAACGCATGTGAGCAAGCTGTGGTCGACACCTAACCTCCCCAACCTTTTTTCAGTCTGAATGCCAGAAACCTGGTTGCCAAGGGAACCATGCGTGTTGACAGACCAGTTCACCTCTGTGTTAATCACTGCCTTATAATAATGGCAGAGAGAGAGAGAGAGAGAGCGAGAGAGCAGTGGAGCTGGATAGCAGCGATGTGGGGAAAATGCCACGACTGCTGTCATGTTTACTCTCTGATCTGGAGGGAATGTTCTCAATGAGAGAGAGAGAGAGAGAATATCACAAGGAGGGTGTGAGAAAAATAGTGGGTACGCAAAAGAAAGAGAAACAAGTGACAGTAAGTGTGAGAAAGGTTAAGCAGGAGAGACCGGCTGAGGATGAGTGAGAGCACGAGCGAGAGAGAGAGCGAGCGAGAGAGAACGTTGGGATTCTGGTGATTAACTGAATGAGTTGTAAGCTGCTTTACTAACTAGAGGAAACGTCTTCATGATACAGCCTTGACTTTTACAGTAGTGATTTTCACTCACACACACACCTCTCACGGTGTGAACATAATACATCATATTTGACTTATTCAGCCTGTATTATACAGTGGGGAAAATAAGTATTTAGTCAGTCACCAATTGTGCAAGTTCTCCCACTTAAAAAGATGAGAGAGGCCGTTAATTGACATCATAGGTAGACCTCAACTATGAGAGACAAAATGTGAAAAAAAAATTGAGAAAATCATTTTGTCTGACTTTTAAAGAATTTATTTGCAAATAATGGTGGAAAATAAGTATTTGGTCAATAACAAAAGTTCATCTCAATACTTTGTTGTATATCCTCTGTTGGCAATGACAGAGGTCAAACGTTTTCTGTAAGTCTTCACAAGGTTGGCACACACTGTTGCTGGTATGTTGGCCCATTCCTCCATGCAGATCTCCTCTAGAGCAGTGATGTTTTGGGGCTGTCGGTGGGCAACACGGACTTTTAACTCCCTCCAAAGGTTTTCGATGGGGTTGAGATCGGGAGACTGGCTAGGCCACTCCAGGACTTTGAAATGTTTCTTACGAAGTCACTCCTTTGTTGCCCTGGCAGTGTGCTTGGGATCATTGTCATGCTGAAAGACCCAGCCACGTTTCATCTTCATTGCCCTTGCTGATGGAAGGAGGTTTGCACCCAAAATCTCACAATACATGGCCCCATTCATTCTTTCATGTACACGGACCAGTCGTCCTGGTCCCTTTGCAGAGAAACAGCCCCAAAGCATGATGTTGCCACCCCCATGCTTCACAGTTGGTATGGTGTTCTTTGGATGCAACTCCGCATTCACTGTCCTCCAAACACAACGAGTTGTGTTTTTACCAAATAGTTCTACTTTGGTTTCATCTGACCATATGACATTCTCCCAATACTCTTCTGGAACATCCAAATGCTCTCTAGCAAACTTCAGACGTGCCTGGATATGGACTGGCTTAAGCAGGGGGACACGTCTGGCACTGCAAGATCTGAGTCCCTGGCGTCGTAGTGTGTTGCTGATGGTAGCCTTTGTAACGTTGGTCCCAGCTTTCTGCAGGTCATTCACTAGATCCCCCCTTGTGGTTCTGGGATTTTTCCTCACCGTTCTTGTGATCATTTTGACCCCACGGGCTGAGATCTTGCGTGGAGCCCCAGATCGAGGGAGATTAGTAGTGGCCTTGTAGGTCTTCCATTTTCTAATTATTGCTCCCACAGTAGATTTCTTCACACCAAGCTGCTTGCCTATTGCAGATTCAGTCTTCCCAGCCTGGTGCAGGTCTACAATTCAGTTTCTGGTGTCCTCCGACAGCTCTTTCATCTTCACCATAGTGGAGTTTGGAGTGTGACGGTTTGAGTTTGTGGGCAGGTGTCTTTTATACTGTTAACGACTTCAAACAGGTGCCATTAATACAGGTAATGAGTGGGGGAAAGAGGAGCCTCTTAAAAAAGAAGTTACAGGTCTGTGACAGCCAGAAATCTTGCTTGTTTGTAGGTGACCAAATACTTATTTTCCACCATTATTTGCAAATAAATTCTTTAAAAGTCAGACAAAATGATTTTCTCAATTTTTTTTTCACATTTTGTCTCTCATAGTTGAGGTCTACCTATGATGTCAATTAACGGCCTTTATCATCTTTTTAAGTGGGAGAACTTGCACAATTGGTGACTGACTAAATACTTATTTTCCCCACTGTACATGTCCACTCATTTAATGATAATCATAATAATTTCTAGAAAACACTGTTTGGAATGACTGTAGTTGCTGTTACAGTTTACTACCGATTACTGATTACTGGTAGTAACATGATTTGGGGCCATGTTCCTGTTATTGGACAGTGACCCCAAACACACTTCAAAGGTGGTTGTGAAATGGATAAAGCAGCTTTTGGAATGGCCTTACATCAACCCTTTAGAAATTATATGACTGAGAAAGTTTCTTGTTGACTACCAAAAGTGTCTGGACAAGGCGTACCAAATTGTTTAACTATTAGAACCCGAGATCGGCATTTTACAGGCAGTTACAGTCATCTTTTAGGCTTTATTACTCAGGATCAGATTAACCGACCAACATGATACACACAGAACAAACTACAAGACTTCCTCTAACCAGCGAGTAATCCAGCTCAATTTCACTCATTTCAAACTGAACTTAATCCCAGTTTAAATGCCATAGGAGCCTTCCAGTTGACTGCTCTGTCCATGTATACATGCATACTGATCAGCAGGGGGATCTCTATGGTTCTAAAAGTTAAACGACAGTTTTCTCAGTGTTTTAACTGTCAAGTATTTTGAAGATGTACATCTTGATTTCAGATTTTTTTATCCTTATAAGCAAAAATAATTGTCTCCTTCACAACTAAATTTTTTTGCCAAATAAATATACACTGAAAACATCCCACAAAAATTAGCCTTGTTCAAAAGATATTGTACACTAAATCTGCAAAAGAAGTAGAACTGAATTATTCGCTTAAAATGTTTACCAAATTACTCACTCCCCCTGCAAATATCTTTCCAGGCCAAAATGCTGTCATGAACATCTTTCATTGAGGGCTGAGGCAGTTGGAAAATCATCTGCATGAGACAGAACTGTAGCACAAACTCTGATAATAGGTTCTCTAGTCTGGGGAAGTGGACTGACTGTAATGGGGGCACACAGATGGGCAAAAAAGGTTGCTATGAAAAGAAGAAAAAAAAACCCTTTTGGGAGGAACAAGGGTGAAATCGGGTCCACCTCAGCAAAGAGGCTTTAGGGCACAAATGTTGTGGAGATGAGTAGAGCAGGGTGAGTAACCTGCTCCACAAAACCATATCAGAACAGCAGGCCGACTGACAGAAAGTGAGTGGGAGGGGTGAGAAAAGACAGATCTGCTTCTCACACCTACACATGAGGGGGTGAGAGAGGAAGAGTGGGATGGGGGAGAGAAAGTGGTATGCATTAAAGGGTATAAATAAATAAATAAAAATGATAAATGAACTACCAATCCCATGTCTGTAAAATACAGCATGGAAATATACAGTGGCATGTAAATGTTTTGGTGTCCGATGTTAAAATACACGATATGAAAAATGTTCAAATCAATGCCTTCAGCTACTTTAATTTTCACCCACTTCTCACTGATGTGCAAATGCACTTACAGCTTCTCCATTACTGTCAGTACAATAGGACTCCAGCAAATAAACATGAACCTGTTGGCACCGTGCCTGATGCAAGGCCTGAAGGGTACAAAGCCCCCTGGCATTGAGCCATGGAGCAATGGAATTGAGTTCTCTGGAATAATTGTGTTCTATCCGATACATCTGGAAAGAGTTGGGGTGAGGTGGGGTGGAGTCATCAAACACACTGAAATTACTAATGCACTTGTTGCTGAATGCAATCAAAACCTTACAGCAATGCTCCAGCAACACTGTTTTGTGCAATTTTAGACAAGGGAGCCCGGAGAACTTTTACGAAGGTTTACCTTGTTAGGGCTTTGGCTCATTCACAGTCTTTGTTTGAAAAGGACAAGTGATACAAATTTGAAGGTTCTAGAAATACCTTTTCAAACTAACATAATAAACAAGAATTATTACTCACAAAATAATTGATGACCACAAAGAATTCACAGAACATCACATTGTCTTGAAAAAAGGAGCTTAGAATGAAAGCATGGCTTCTACAGCAGGATAATGAATCCACCTAAAATCCACAACGGACTAATTCAAGAGGAGCAAACACTATCCTGAAGCAAAATATCTGCAGGGTGTCCAAACTTCTTCTCCAAACCCTTTTCCTGTTTTGTTATTTTGAAACCGTAAAACAGTAAAACCAAAAAGTAATTAATAAATAAAAAGATGTTTTATCTTTTACTTTATGAATTTCAAAAATCAAGTCATCCTTTATTGGCTTGGCTTGTTCATTAATATCTGGGAGTTCAGTACTTCTGACGACCTGCACACACGTTCACATAGAAAGAGCTTTCACTGAGGTCTAATACTCATTTGGGTTGCAGCTAATTACCAAAGTTGCAATGTAGAGCACTAGTCAAGATGCTGGAGGGTGAGCGAACGCATGTGTGCGATAGTGCAAGTGTGAGTTTTCTCTCGTCTCACACTACTGAAGAAATAAAACAACAACTGAACCTGTTGAGAAGTGATTTATATTTGATTCATGGTCGAATGTGTTTACACCACCATACTTCACCACAAGCTCAAATTTAACATCATAATGCAGGGAACCTTTGAGATTTCAGAAAAAGGCTTCTGCTTGTGAGGGAAGAGGAAAAAAAAAATTATAAAACAGAAAGGCAACACAAGTTGACCAAGACAATAAAGTAATACATACTTTAGTGATGTTGCAGAAACAGGTGATTAAATGACCACAACACTGAAAAATGCATCTGAGCCTTCACAACATTTCACCTGCACTCTGAAGACAAGCACCCAAAACAAAAGGGAGCTTGCATTTTAGCAACGTCATCACTAATGAGAGTTCGTACAGGTTGATGTCAGTTCTCACAGAGGATGTGGAATGCGTTGATGCTTCTCTGCCTGCCAGAAGCGTACAGTTCAGTCCGGGAGCTAGGCTTTGTTAATGTAGCCCTCTTTGATAAGGAAGTCATATATTTTGCGGGTCTTGTTCACATCGATCTTGATGAGTGAGCGGGCCTGCGCTAGCCGGAGGCCACCCTGCCTCCTGCACTCATTCAGCAGGGCCTGCTTGTACTCCAGGTATGCCCCAGGCACCAGCCGAACCACCTGACACAACTACAGGACACAGCGTGAGGAAATGGGGTCAGAACTACTGAAGTTTCAACAATACATGTGACAGAATAAGTCCAGGTACATATTAAGGATGGGTGTGGTCTAGAGAATACTCTGTATATGGATATTGAAATGTATCATATCAGCTAATATGATCAAATATTTCCCTTTAAAATGAGATGTTTTTAAATGGAGGCAGTTCTAAAAGTAAACTCAAACTCTTCAATTTACTCACAGGAAGTGTGTGTGTTTTTATTCTACACTCCAGAATCAATACTTCACTGACTGTAATGGAGAGAATAGTGTCTCCATCATTGCTACTCCAGGCTTGGCATGCTGTGACTTTAGGAGAGCACTCATGAGTACTGTGGATTTTTGTACTGTACTATTGCTCTACTGCCTCAGTCCACTTTCAATGACTGTTCTGTATTTCTCACCTTGTCCAGAAAAGCCTTACTTGAGGCTTAATGAGTTTTCAAATATAGGAGGAGCCCAAGACCAAGAAATAGCAATTCTTTCTTAATGCTCCTTTAAAGATGTACATAAAGTATGAAAATAAATTCCTCAACTGAACAATCAGACAAGAATGAACTTGTATGCGAGCTGCATGTAATAATCATATCCTACAATGCAATATTATCCAAACACTGTATATTTAATCTGATCAAACTTACTGATATCCAAACTGAAATAATGATTTTTTTCATAATAATGTGTGTATTACTAAAAGCTCTGTGGAAGACAGCAGGCCATACCTCTTTTTCTCGCTCGTTGAGTTTTTCTGTACCTGGCAACCCTGTTAAGTTCAAAGGGGGTGCACTTCTTCTGCCTGGGAAGTGCAAAAAGAACGTTTTAACAACGGGCTGAAGCTAGACATGCTATTAATGTTAATAATAATGTTAAAACATTTTGACCAGAACAGTAAAGGTAAAGTAAATTCTGTTAAGGTTGGACTCTTTCCGGTAAAGTGCTCGCTTTGCTATAAATTCCATAACTCTTCCAATTAAACTAGACAAAGTCAAATAAATCAGCTAAAAAGTATAAAATAGCAGCCAGGTTGATATGATGCATAAATAGTGCAATGAGATTGTACACAGATCTGGCCCAGTTGTGCACTGAAGGTTGAGTAACAACAGAGCATGAGAGACAATGAGTGAGAGGCTGCAAGAAAGAAAGAAAAAGGAGAGTGAGCAAGAGAAAAAGAGATTTTGAGAGAGCGAGAGAGAGAGAGAGAGCGAGAGAGAGAGAGAGAGCGAGAGAGAGCGAGAGCGAGAGAGCATTTGTATTTGCTGAGGGTATTTATGGCAGCACATCTCCAAGAATACATTAGCAAGTCACAGCCTGTGGCTATGTGCTGAAGAGAGAGAACAGAGGGAAGGGAAAAACAGGAAAGAGGGAGGATGGAGAAGTGGCAGGAAGGATGTTATGGTGTGAGGGAAAAGGGGGTGGGGGTGGTGTCTACAGTGTGGAGCAGCTTACCTGAGGTAGTAATAGTAGTGACCACAGGTGTGATGCCTGCATCACTGTGAGAATAGAACACCGTCAGTCATCAGCTCACACACACACACACACACACACACACACACACACACACACACACACAGCTGCTTTTGAAGCTGCTCTAGCAGACTGGCTGGTCTCTCTGGGGCTGCTGCTCACACAGTGAATCATCGCTGCCCAACCAACAGATTTCCTGCTTTTCATCAGAATAATTCAGTCCAATCTGGACAGCACTCGACTGCACAACCACTTTACTGGCAAGAAAAATAACTGAGTAGTTTTAGATAGATACAAATGTTTTTCCTTTACTGGAATTCAGTAGTCCAATGCTAATGTTTAGTCACCCAGGCAAGCCTGCAGTTCTGATTTTGCCATCTTCGTAATGTTTTCATTCTGCAGCTCCCTCTGTCAAACCTGCAGTTCCAGGTCTTCACAGTTGAAACTGTGGCTGTGAAATTGAATCCCTATTCCCTCATTAGTGCTGCACTACATAGGGATAGACTATTTAGTTCACCAAGGACTGGGAAAAACACTGAGGAATTCAGACACTTCCTCATCAGCAATGTGCTTCAGCTGTGTTTAAGATTTGTAAACACACAAACAAATTCTGAATTAAAGTCGTACAGCTCTGTGCTGTTCATAGAATAATCCTTGATTATGTTGCTTACAAATGTAAGAAGTGGTTTGTAACCATCATTGAGCTAGATATAAGAGCAAACGTCACACACTCCATTCAAAACACTGTGTTGCTTAGTAACAAGACTCACAGTTGCATTCTGGTCCATATTTAGTTCATGTAGTGAGCTATGATATCATAAATTACCCATGAATTGTGGGAGATTATAATGCCCTCAAAATCATGTTTGAATTCCAGTTAAGACTCAGGAAAATATTCCTGACATACTCAGAGCCCTAAAATGTAAATTGGGATCAATTTCACGACTTTAGCCAGTGTTAAGCTTAGCTACAAGGTGGTTTCATCTGAGCTTCACTACATGTGGATTTCAAAAATGTGCTCACCACATTCTGAAATATATCTAAATTCTCTAAAGGTAATATCTATACTTGTAAGATTTATACTGATCTGCTTGTGTTTCTTTGTTAATGACCTTTTTCTAGTCATTAAGACAGAAATCCAGACATGCAGTGAGGGCGAAATAAAACAGCAGAGACTGCAGAAACACATATTACAATATTAATCTTCTGAGTTAATCAACATACTGCATTTTTTAGTTCTCTTTGTTTTACCTTTTCATAATTACCAGTACATCATGCCGTGTCAAAAAGCAAATAATTGAGTTTAGACTGAATAGAAAGGTTATGTAAATTTGACTTCTCAGTCCTTTCATTTGGTCTGAATTTCTCTGGCAAAAATCCTGTTTTTTAAATCATTTGAATGCCTGGATTAATGGCCAAATAATACTCATGAGGAGCACAAGGTTGTAAGCAGCATGAATTAGGGCTGGGCAATATATCATACATTTCGGTAATCAAGGTATAATTTGTATAAGATATAAAAACTGTCCATATCATAATATCACATCCAATATGCAGGTTACCATCAGTGTATGATAAAAGTGAGTGAGTCATTTGTGTGGAAATACTTTGGTTTCTGTAGGGACAATGCTCAACAGAGTCTTGCTCCCTATTGGGCCGCAGAGCCATTACAATTAAAGGTTGCTATTTAAAAATATCTTACATGATGTGCGTTTGCTTTACAATTAAATACTGATGCTTTATACTTTGGAAACATTTCATCATGTATGCCACAGTTTCCCTTAAGCATATGGATGAGTTCACACAGCTTAAGCCTGAATACTACAGAGCAGTAACTATTCCGTGTATAACAGAATAAAGCGCATGCATGAAAAAGAGAATGTAAACTCACATGGCAGCCTGTTTGTGAAGCCACTGCTGGCAGGCGCGGTCGTCATGGATGTACTGCAGCACTTCACACAGCATGTTCCTCTTACTGCGCTCTTCCTCCCTCATCCGCTTCACCCTCTCATACATCTTTGCACCTGCACCACAGAACATGTTCTAAAGCAAGGGGTCCCTTAATGACATATTTATAAAAGTCAAATTGTCATTTTAAATAGGTGCTCATATTACACCAAATAAAGGCTGCTGCTGACTTCTTGATATTTTCTTGTTCTGCGATATATATTGACATAATTTCTTCAACAGATTCTGGTTTAAATAGACACCTGTTGATACACAATAGACTCTAAACTGTTGGTTTAGAGGAAAGGCTCACACTTCAAGTTATTATGCAAATGAAGCTCTGTTCTTCTTGCACAGAACTTTCTTTACCTATAATTTTGTTTGAAGAACAAATTAATGTTTCATGTAAATAAACAGAGACTAATTAATCTAGACAGAGAAACCATGCAGTTTATTTGTTGGTTTTGTACATCATTCACTTGCAGGAAAGGCATCCTTAATTACAGGCTTTGCTTTTTACTCTCAGAAACTGCATTTCCTGAAATTTAAAGAAGCACACGTGAAGGCATTAGAAAAGGAAAACATTTAATAAAAACAGTCAGGAACTGTCTCTCCTGGAGTCAAATATCAGATACTGTACAGTTCAGTCTATAAGTATTCATTTGAATAAAGTGTATACCTTGAACTTTAGTAAACATGCACTGGAGGCTCCTTTGGCATTTAAACTGGGATTTAAATATGCTAGAAAGTAATGAATTTTAGCTGTTTTCCAAGCTAGATTACTTACTGATAGTTTGTCACCCAATGAGGAGACCACAATGTCTTTCTATAGAGGGACAGTTTTCCTAAAATGGTCTCAGTTAGCTCATTAATTTGCTTGCTGAAATTGACATTTAAAAAAATTTAATTATTACTGCAAAACACCCTGAAGTGACCTTTATCAAAACACTAAAAACAGATTATTACTAAATAAACATAAAATGGCATTCATTTGAACCACACTGCTGAATTTGTGCAAGTATTCTGTTCTGTGGAAGAGTTCTCTATTATACTGCATTCATTTCTATTTACTCTACAAATAGCAGCACATTTGGGAAGGAATATAAAAAGGATTCAAGTACCAAATTGAAATTTCCTCTAAAAGAAACAGACACCTGAGTGTTATAAATCTTGTGTTAGTGTCCTCTCTACTTCAGTCTTTACACTAGGATAAAATTAATGGCCTTGGCAAGGGACAGAAGTGTGCTATACGTGCTCAGGCTAGCAGGTGTGTTTTGGCGAGTTAGGGAAGGCTTACCACAGAAAGACTGGATGCCTTCCTTTCTGTATTCCTGCAGCCGTCGAATCTCCTTACGCAACTCGAACTCCACTGTGAGAGAGAGGAGTGGGGGGTGGGGGAGTTGAGAGTGCATTTGTACTCATTGCTGACAGTGGTGAACTTTTCACTCCACCAGATCCTCACAAGCCCCTACAGTGTATTGGTACAAAATAAGTCTGAATGTTTGTGTACACCCATTCTAATGAATGCATTCAACTACTTAAAAGGTTGAACCAATTGCTGATACAGATGTGCAAATGCACAAACCCAGCCTGTCTAGTGTCTGTAGAGAATTATTGCTCTCTAATGCTCTAATAAGTGAATGCTATATATCCTTACAGCAGTCCTCCAACTCTATTAGAAAGCCTTCCATGGACAGTAGACACAATTACTCCAACAAACACAGGATAAACCGTTAAATATCATAGTTTCTGTTAAAAAAAAAAAAAAAAAAAAAATCAATCAATAAAAACAATGATGGAGCAGATGCTCCAATTATTTTGTCCATGCAGCGTATCTAGACACATGATGAGCAAGTCAGTATCTCACCCAGCCCATGACCCACACGCTCCCTCCTAAGTCATTAAATAATAAATGCACACACAGGGAGAGCAGGTCGCAGAGTATCAGATACTACAGTTGTGCAATATGTGCAAAATGAAAATGTTCACTGGATACAGTTTCTCTTCACTTTTCTGACCTTAAAACAAGGTCACACATTAAAACAATCAGTCACCATAAAGGAGACACTGAGTAAACACTGGTAAACCTCACACTGTACAGAGAGGAGGAAACTTAATTAAACAGCATTCAAATTCCTATTTTACGGTGTTAAGAATAAAGCTAGGCTGTACTATGTGGCACTTTGAGGCAACATCAGGACATAAATCAGCCAATCAGAAGAGAGATTTTTTTAATCAGCATGTATGATGGTGAAACTGCATATGAGCATTTTTCACCAAACTGATGTCACACACTTTCTATTTATACATCGAAGAACAATATTTAACACAATATTACGTGCCAAACAACGTATTTACTAAATATTATAAATCGCTGAGATGTGACACAGCGAGTCCATTCGTACAAAAATATCTGAGGCTATGTGGCCCAAAGTTTTGTGCATGATGCACCATTAAATACTCACAAGCATGGCTCTCGATAAACTTGTCATGCTCGACTGGTCCCACCACCCTGGCAAATCGCCTCATGGCATCATACAGGTCCTGCACCTCCTTAGGGTACCGTCGTTCCAGTACTATACACACAGAATGTAAACAAATGAACCTCACATACACAGAAAGAAAACACAGATTCAAGGCTCCGTTCAACTGTGGATTGAAAAAGAGCGAGCCAGTGCCATCTCTCTGATAAGCACTCATGCAGAACTGATTTCCATTCAAGCCCCTCAAGCCAGCAGAAGCATCTAAGAAAATGCCTTGCTGCTATTGCTTCATAGGAAAGCAAGCTGAGGGCAAGAGGACAGTGCATCAGCCAACTCTGTATAATGTGTTTAATAGAGAATCACATGAAATATAAAAATCACTCACCCACACCCCTCTACCTCACACCCACACAAAGCACGCAGAGACAGATTTAATGATGTGGAAGAGAATAGAATGAGGCCCTCCTCAACCCTGTAGTTTTCCCAAATGAAACTGCACTGACGGTACTGACGACAATCACTATAATTAGGAATGGCACTGACACAGCATTCAGTATCGGTATAAAGCCAATTCCAGCAGAAAATGATTTAGAATTCTAGTTCATTTGGTTTATTCTAGTTAATAATTCTACATCATATATCCAGTGCTGAGTTTTGTTCATGCTGGAAGGGAATATAGGTAATGCAACTCCGAACAAGGAATACAAAGTCAACTGGAAACTGGATTCAAGGTCCAGATGTGAAGACCTCTGTTCTACATAGCCAGTGCACTATTGTGTGTCAAAGACCAGCATTCACTGACTAAAGTGCAAATTCTTAATCATTTTTTAATTTAAAAGAAATTAAAGGAAAATAACACCCTTCCAAACATGTGATCAAAACATTTGTCTACGTGTTGCGCAGCATTTCAATTTTGCAATTTTCTGTCTTTATTTCTGTTTTGTGTGGAGAGAAACCACGAGAGAGGAGCAGGAACAAAACCATAGTACATTTGCATCAGCATATAAAAGACAGTGTCTTGTTTTTGTTGACTTATGAGAAATAAGTGATTCAGACAGTTTATCACTACACATATATTAAAATGGAGTGAGGTTGTGTGCTGGGCTCCAGATTAAGTTCACTGAGCTAATGGCCTTGAGACGAAGCAGCAGGTCAAGCCGCCTTGCTCTCTCCAAACGGGGACTAACCAGCACTGCTGTGAGCCACGAAGCCTCGGCCACTGCTTTACCGCGCACCTCTTGCAAACACACACACAGACACACACACTTCAGACAGTCTCCATGACAACCGGCCTGCAGCTCCACGGTAACTGCTGGCTCTCTTTTGTCTTGAGAGAGCAGGAGATAAGGAAGGTGGCAGAGGGCTGATAAATAAATAAACAGAAAAGCCGGTCTTGTGAATCCCAGAGTTCGGTGCTATACATGAATGCCTGAAAACAGCATGCGGTTCCTGGTTGAAAAAGTAAACAAAAAAAACGACTGAATAGGATAAACATGTGTACCCAGCAGAAACTGCTGTGACATGAATTTTATGAGGGGTGTCCATTTACTGATAGCACTGACCCTCTTGCTCCCAGAAGATACAGATGAATAGAGGCTCATGAAGCTGCCTTCTCTTTTATCATTATAGGCACGGTGTTCATTTCATAGTGGACTATTCATGGAAGAGCAATTATGGCCATTGCAAGCTGTTTTGGCACTGGTCCAAACAGACCTATTTTGAGCCATGGTTGTAAATGTTTGCATGCCTATGTTATGGTGGCCAGGGAGATCCATTTTGTGTGAGTAGGCAGTGATCAGCAGGTGAGCATTAGTAATCTGAATCTGCTTGGTTTTATGATTGATGGCAATGAACAATAGTGCATTGTTTAGCATTTGAACATCTCGTATCTGTAACACTGTAGCAGTGTCCATTAAGCTTAAGTTGTTGGGACAGAGCACAAAACAAATCAAAGGTAACAACTTCAAAGAGGTCTTACTCTGAAACTTGCGCAAGTTTATAAGTCCGTGGTCCCGAATGATCCTAGAAACACACACACACACACACACACACACACACACACACACACACACACAACACACACACACACACACACACACACACACACACACACACACACACACCACACACACACACACACACACACACACACACACACACACACACACACACACACACACGATCAAGACATTTGTGCAATATGTAAAATTATTTTAGTTAAAATAATGTTCAACAATCTTTAACAATGTCAGATCACTCATTCACCGATGTGGTTGTAATTAAGGAGAGGGCCAATGCAGGGTAATATGTAACAAGGACATTTACATAGTTGAAGATGTTCAAGCAGAACGGGCATATGGTCATGTTCCCATAGAAACGTAATCTGCGAGTTATGATTTTTTTTAGCAAGTCGTTTCCATCATGACAAACTCGTGACTTAACTTAGAAGATAACTCACACTATGCTTTCAGATTGTTATTAACCTTGCTCAAAAAAAAGAAAGTGTTAGTGCCCCATTCTTCCTAACCACATGATGACTGGCATCCCCATGGCTCAACTGGTATACTGGTTGGCTGATCACATCAGCTTATATTTGTGACCCACATGTTATCTGCGTAAATATCGCTGATCACACTGTGATAATTGCTGCTTTTGTTCCCATATGACTCTGTGGCACCAGACACCTCATTAAGCCTACATTCACACAACAGGAAAAGTGGCCCAAATCCAATTTTATGATCTTTTTAGGCGTTTCACACTAAGGCTTTCACACTTTTATTATTCCAATTATGTGGGGAGAGAACACCATCATACCCACCCAGAGTGCATGACCAATTTTGCTCTGTTCCGACGCCGGCTGTCAATGGCAAGCAGCATGAGCTGGGATTCAAATCTGTGCTTGAGACCACTGAGCCACTCAGAGCCCCACACTACCTTTATAAATGTGACTGATATCTCACATTTATCTAAAGAGTTCATGCTCCCAATCGGACATGTGGAAAGGGTGTGCTCCCAGAGGTTTGCTTTCAATTTGGTCAGCATCACAGGAGCCATCACAGAGCTACAGCAACTGACAGCCGGCTGATGGCCGAGAGAAAAGCCACATTATTCAGCCACTTCTTTGGTTTGTGTTCTTGGGTTCTTTAAACTGTGCTTTTAAGTTTTTTCTTTACCTTTGATGCTTCAGCCACGTCCTTTTCACATTCAATTTGGAACACATTGCATTAAGTGACTCTGCATACTGTGCTGAGGTAAAAGTCCAGTTTTCATTTTAAGAGAGGGTTATAAGTTGTTGGTTGTGCACCAATGGAGATGTTAAGGGTCTGTTAGTAATGCGAGGGTAGCATCTCCCATTATAACCAAAAGAAGATATTAAACATGTCTTGGCTAATCCACTGCATCTGGGGTAAGTGATAAATCATGTTCATTGGATTTTTTTCACCCAGGGGTGGAAAACACTCCCATTGAAAAATTCAATACAAAAGCTCAATTTCTGTGTCATAATGCTTTAAAAAAAAAAATACAATTAACATTGTGAGTTTCTGGAGACCTGACAATCAAATCTGTCCACCAAACCACTGTTTGACTGAAGGTACTGAAGCACAAAATTAAATTCTTAAATCTAACTAGAAAATGACACTGCCTGGTCCCATCAGTAACCTTAGTTTTTAATGATCAATATCTGTATCAGCCACAGAATTAATTCATATTAGTCAGAGCTTATACTAGTATTTTGTCAGCACTGTGTCATATTTGATAAGTGTGAACTTGATAGCTAAAAAAAGATTTGATGGCATGGTTCAGTGTGCTCCTTGGAGCTCTGTTACATGAGCCAGTGATCTAGAATCTGTTCTCTAACCTCACCATAAGCGAGGAGGGGAAGGTAATGTAGTACTGAAAGGCTGTTTATCAAGACAAGGGCATCACACTAATGTCTAGCATGGTGGCTCAGAAAACAGCAGTGGTCTGGGCCCACTGCAATCAAACCATGCACATCTAAGAGGCCTTGCATACTTCAGCTGCCATGCAAGGCACTCAACATAGCCTGGAGAGCCATGGTCCATTAAGATGATTTACACCCAGATCCTTTACTGTAAACATAATTTAGGGAAACTCAGCTATGCACAGAACACAAACAAGCTTGGGGTTGCTATGTAGGCTCTCCTGAGTAAAGAGGCCCTGATCAGAAATGCATGATAACATAAAAGTTCATGAAAATAAAATCAATAATAATAAAATTAATTTTCTGATTCAGCAATTATGACCCCCACATGTAGTGATAGAAGTGTGCCATCTTAGAACAGGCAGGTATGCTACACCCTCTAGTGGTCCTCAGGTCAGAATTCAAGTACTTTTCAAACTCACTTTTTCCTTCGTTGTCTCTCTTTCAGTCTTGAATGGTATATGTCCACAACTGCAACTTTAAGAGCTAGAACAACAAAGAAGGTCATACAGTTAATCTGCAAAAGCATGCTTATCAAACAGAACAGTAACAACAATTTAAAATTCCGATACTAGGAAATATGATTTGAATATTGCTACCTGAAGAGAAAGTACATCTGTGCCATCTCTGATTATTAATAGAGAAAATGAGTAAAAGATTCCAGGGAGCACTTATGATGATTGTGTGGGTTTACAAAGCAAAAATGTCCCATTTGTAAAAATGCATTTCTACCTGGTCATTTTCCAACCTACCTTAATACATTGGAATTAGACAGTTTTCGTTACTGTGTACTATTTGGCCTTATATTAAATAAACAAACTGTGTTCCCTGAAATGAAGGTGCTCAATCAATACTTTTTACATTCAAACATTTAGCTTCCTCACCGGAAGAACAAGAACAGCTAACATCACAACAGAGTGCAAGTATGTTTGAGGCTGTATTTGATACAGAATTTTTGTTTTCTTCCAAGACACTCAATTCAGTGTTTTAGCCTAATGCAGATACCCAGGACTAGTGCTAATGTGAGTTTTCTGCTCTCAGTATGCTGTGCTACACACTAATAACTGGACAGTAACAAATTGGTTATTTGGGTTAATGGTTATTTTGCTTCAGTACACTGGATTTAAAATGAAACAACGTTTTTGTGCACAGTGCTGGCTTTAGTTTGAGGATGATGTGTCTACTCAATTGTAGTAAAAATGTTCCCACATCTTTAGTAAATTAAAAAGATTCTAAATCTGCCTTTTGTATATAGAATCTGCTGATGTTATCGAAGACCAGGAGGATTTACCTTATGTAACTGTGGTACTCACTGATGATGAACGGTGCTTTTATTTAACAAAAATGATTAATCTCCTTATGTTTGTGCTTCTAAATTTCGCGCTACAGTTTGCTCCATAAGCTTTTCAGTAAAGCATAGTTAATTGTTCTGATTACTGGCTAGACAGTAGTTTCCCATCTGCTGTCTGTGTTTTCTTGTGCACATCATCCACTCTCAGGTGAACAGGTAACAAAACACCTGCTTTCCTGCTGGTTATTTTGACTGGTACCTCACTTTCATGTTGCTTAACTGAGGCATGAGTTGAATGGCAGAATGTTTGATAGAGTTAGCAGAGTTTAGATTTTGCTGGTTTTTAATAAAAGGTCTGTGGTTTGTATGTACGTACCATGAAGAATATCAGAGTCGTCATCAACAAAATCAATGTCTTTCAAATCCCATTCCGCATAGTTATCGAATTCCTAGCATTGGACAAAGAGAATGAGAGTTACATTTCTAAGAATTCCAGTTTCCTTTCTCTTTCCTCTTCCTTTAACATTATTGTTTTACGGTTATGAAACAAACTGTACACTGACATAATGCAATAAATGTGTCGATATCAATTTAATTCAGTTTACCACACACAAACCCACATGTATAGATGTAAGAAACTGTATACACAAGTAACAAAACATTAACTATAAAGACAAAAAAACCTAAAAGACAGACAGATAGACAGAGACATACAGACAGATGCTCCTGAGTACAGTTACATGGTGGCCAGTTCATTTAATGGAAGCATGTTTACCATTCTCCCATATGTTCCTGCAAGTTAATGATTCCTTAAACTGTTCAGGTCTTCTTATGTTCATGCCTTATGTGCCAGAGTTGCATGCAAATTTTGGACACTCCGGCCAAAAGTTATTTTACTTGCTTAGCTGTTAAAGATGTAATAGAACCATTTAAAGATTTCTTTATTAAAGAAAAGAAAATTACTTTTTTAGATTTCCACAGTTTTAATATGACAAAAGCAAAAGTTTAAGCAAACTACATGCTCAATACTTAGTATCACTTGCTTATACAAGTGTTGCATTTTGTAACTGTGAACTGCTCTTTTAAGGTGTATCCACAGACTGGGAACTATGAGGACTATAAAGCTTAAGTGAGCCAGTTTGTGCCAGTTGAGGTAGTGCAATGTATTTTGAAGTGAGTTTATAATAAATGTCCTGCTGTAGAAGCAATCCTCTTCATCTATAGATTTTTGGAGTGATATTTGCTTCGTACTTAACTGAAACTCTCTTCCACAGAAATGCTCCCTGTGCCACTGACTGTAAGGCAAACCTAAGGCATGACCGATCCATGCCATTGTTAAACAGTTGAAGAGCTTTTCTTTTTCAATACATTTTGTAGATTTCTTGTCCAAACACACACCTGTATTGTGACTTCAGAGATCCAAAAAAATGTACCCGATATCCAGATGTGTGTGCCAGAATCCCTCAAAGAGGAATCATCTAGAGTAGGGGTTTAAACCTGGGTCAGACAGAGGCCAGGGTGACTGCAGGTTTTCAGTCCAGTCAAAAAAAAGCTCATGTGATCGGTTGATTGAAGATGGGCTGATTGATTAAATTAATGGAATCAGGTGTTGCTGCTGGGTGTTTACAATGAAAACCTGTACTCACACTAGCCCGTTTCTGACCCAGCCTGACACTCCTGATTTAGAGTGTTAAAGAACCCAGCAACATCATCTATGGAACTGTCAGTGTCAGTGTTCATGATTCCACCACCAGAATGTGATCCATGGTAGAAGACCAGAGTAGAAACCACTGGAATTACCAAGAAGAATACAAATGCTTGTCTCAAGATGGTTAAGTGATCCTCTTGCAGAACATACAGATTCTGGTTCTGCAACATCATGGTTATCTTGTTGATTATAAAAAAATAGCACTGTTCAAAATGTGACTGCGTTTACATTATATGCTTGATAATGGCATACAGTATTTTAATCTTTAACAGGTTCTCACCACATATTAAAATGCTCTTGAATTATTAGCCTGTATTATTTCTGGCAAATTTAACCTCACACCTTTGATCTAGCTAAAATTAATCACTAGCAGCAGGGGGCAGTAGAGAACCATGGCACTGCATGGAGAGAACTGAGGCTGAAAGCCGGATGTTTGTAGGTGAGCCAGATATGGTAATTCATTTATTTATTATTTTTAAATTATTGTTCAGTTTACCCAGTATTATTTAATTTAATAATTACCCAATATTATTTAATTTAATAATTAATTAATTTGAATATTATTTCATTAAACATTCAAATTGTTCCATGAAAGACTGTTCAGTAATGAAATAATAGTACCAATGTGTGAAGCTACAAGAACGTGACTAATCTTGCTTAAAAAGTAGAAATCTGGGAAACAATAATATGAATAATCCATGTCGTATGAGACATTATTCATTATAGTACTCTGATGGTTACATTTTCAAATCTTACACATCATGCATCTGAGACATTACTATTAATTTTCACCTGTTACTGAACAATGGGCAAATAGTCACTATTTAACTAGTCCTCAGACACCCCAAGCCCTCCAAGGCATCAATGTAGCAAAGCAAACCCAAACCATCACACTACCATAATGGCATACCACCATGTTTCATGGATGGTATGAAGTTCTACTTTGAAAAGTAGTGTTAGGTTTTCTTCAGACGTAACAGGAATCATATCAAAACGTCCCACATTTGTTCATAACATACTGTTCCACATAGCTTCCAGATTGTGTAGGTACACTACCCACCAAAGGTCTTAGAACATGTAACACACACAAAATTACTGTTTACAAACCCATTGTGTGTATAAAAATACAGCATTATAACTCTCAGGCTCAAATAACTACATTGCCAGCTGCACTGGGAATGTAACAGTGCAAATACTCTGCTACCTCTGTGACATTCTTTAAAACTTTCCAGCATGTTGATGCTGCTGAGGGCCTGCATTGCCCCTGGCATTTTTGTCTGTACTGCACAACCCATGCAGCAAACGGATGAAGGTTATGCATGGTAGCCATACATGTAGCCGTCTTAAAAAGTAGAGCTTGCTTTTTCAGGAAAGTTCTAAATTAAGCCAGAGTCTACAAAACACAAAATACTCTGGAAACTATAGGAAACTGAAGCGATCTGGTATATCTGGTAAGAGGTTTAGCACTCAAATCCACAACAATATCAGAAGATGAGATGGAACTTTTGACTGGTAGTATATTTCTTGGTGAACATATTTCCAAAGATGATGAGGAAAGCCTATAATAGTTGCTCTTTTTCAAGCAACTCTCTTTAGCAATCTGAAGTGCACTGACCTCCATGAAATCTGCTCGAGCAGGCATGTACCCTGCCATATCTCTAGACAGCTGAGAGTCAAATGAGGGCCGAGGAGGATCATCAGAGGCTGATTAGAAAAAGAGGGTAAAAAGGTTGGTTACATTACAGACCAATAATGTCTTTATCTTAAAAGGTAGTGCTTCACCAAACTTTGGGCTGTTCTATGATTAATTTATCACAGCAAATAGATTTTAAACCAGCCAAATAAAATCGAAGCACATTGGTTTTCAAAACATACTAGGATGAACTAACACTTTTTTATTTATTTATTTAGAATTTGAACTTACTATTAAAATGTAACATCTGAAGTGTAGGCATTCATATGTGGAGAAAGCCAATAAATTTAATTATGAATTTATAAAATAAAGTTTGTAAAAAATTATATTGACATTTTCCCTTTTGCCAAATGTAATTCAAATTTGTGCAAAATATAGGCATCACATTTTGAACTCACTTTTTGTGTTTTTAACACTATGCCACTGTATACATGTCTGACAGCTGAAAAAAAAATACCAAACTATATAGCAAAAATAGACAAAATGCCTTCTGTTTAATTTATTAAAGTAATGAAGATGGCAGTGGCCACTTTTTAGCAGAATAATGCCACACTGGACAAATTGTTCACATGAATGGTTTGAAGAAGAGTTCAAAGCGTTCTCCAAATTCCTCAGCTCCCAATATTTTCAAGCATCTGATGATGGAACAAATCCAGTTCATACTGGCTCCACCTTGCAACTTCCAGGACTTGTATAGCCCACTCCTCTAAAATGTTTGAGAAGCACAATAGGCATAATGTTTTGGCTCACTGGTGAAAATAACAGTATGTAATACAATGTCAGAAGCCTCTCGAATCTATTTCAGATTACTTTACTCAGCATAACATGGCAAGCATTATGACTGTTATATTAGCCTAGCAGCAGCGGTTCGAAATACAGCTTTTTGGCCGACTGAATAAAAGCAAAACAAAGATTTTTCACTAAACTATTTCTTTAAATAGAAATACTCTCCATTACTTGAGAAAAAAACATTTCTAACCATTAACCATTTAACTAGAAGATACCGTCAGCAGGGTCTTACGTTTGAATATGATGCCACTATCTGCTGTCCGAGCCTCCTCCATCTGCCTGAGGCTGAGAAGTGTGGAGGAGAAGAGAGGATTGTTGATGAAATTCTTCATGTAGTGGCTTTCACACTCCTCCTTGGTCTTGGTGCGCATTTGGTAGGCCACATCCTGCCTAAAACATCATGTCAGTGAGAGACTATACTGAATAATATATGGATCATCAAATAAACGAGTATCTTCTGCTGTAGAGATGTGCTCTTCAGAGCTGTTGCAGTGTGACTAATCGGTTATCCTTTATTCTAACATTTGTAGTTAGGAAAACATATCCTGTAATGTATCCACAACATGCTCTTTACAAGATAGACAGTTATCACTTTCAGTAGGAACTGTCGGAAAACACATAAAACATGTCAGCTCTACTGACCAATTCCCAAAGCCGCAGTCCATGACAGCCTCTAGGAGAGCCATCTCTTCTTGGGCTGTCCAGCCAGGCTCCAGTATAGGAAAGTCTGATGTCTAGGAGAAAGACAAGGTGCCACATAGCGCCATTACATAACAAAGTACAGCTACACATACACATGGTTCTAGAGTACTGCATTCAAAATGTGATTTACAATACTTGAGACAATACTATTATCTGAGTATCACATTTCTTCCTTTAATGACCCACATTATTGTAAAAAAAACCCAAATTATTACATATCCTAAGCATTTTGAAGCATGTGCCGATGTTTTTTAGGGCTGGGACTAAAACAATACCATAAAAAAATTAATAGCTTGATATGCTGTAGAGAAATGGTGATGCACGATACAATATGATAACTTTAACAGTATCTTAAGTTATTTGTAACACCTTAAACTAATGTACATAAATGATGTACAGTGCATCCAGAAAGTATTCACAGCGCTTCACGTTTTGTACATATTGTTATGTTACAGCCTTATTGCAAAATGTATTCAACTCATTTTGTCCCTCAATTCTACACACAATAGCTCATGACGACAAAGAGAGAAAGGTTTGTTAGAAATCTGCAAATGTATTAAAAATAAAACAAAAATATAATGTACATAAATATTCACAGCCTTTGCTCAATACTTGAAGCACTTGGCAGCAATTACAGCCTTGGGTCTTTTTAAGTATGATGCTACAAGCTTAGCACACCTGTTTTTGGGAAGTCTCTCCCATTCTTCTTTGCAGAACCTCTTAAGCTCCATTAGGTTGGCTGTGTCAGTACACAACCATTTTTAGATATTTCCAGAGATGTTCAATCAGGTTAAGGTCTGAGCTCTGGCTCAGTACGGGAGTTTTTCCCATAGTCACTTCTTTGTTATCTTGGCTGTGAGCTAAGGGTCATGGTCCTGTTGGAAGATAAACCATCATTCCTGTCTGAGGTCCTGGATAGTTTCTGTACATTGCTGCAGTGATCTTCCCAGTACAAAGTAATGATGCCTGATTGATGGCGTCATATAGAAATTGTTGTCCTTCTGAAGACAGAGCAACATTGGACCTCTGGTTTCTTGGTCACCTTCCTGACTCAGTTTGACTGGGCGGCTATCTCTATGAAGAGTCCTGGTGGTTCCAAACTTCTTCCATTTATGGATGGAGGCCACTGTGCCACTGTAGAAACATCTGAAGGATGATCAGTGGAAACAAGATGCCCCTGAGCTCAATTTTGAGTGTCATGGCTGTGAATACTTATGTACCTAATATTTTCAAACAAAACTTCTGACTTTGTCTTTGTGGGGTATTGTGCACAGGGGGTTTACACATTTTGGAATAAGGCTGCAACAATTTTTTTTCAATTATTTCTCAGCCAAGATGGCTACCCCCTACATTTTATCGATATGCTCACTCAAACCAAATCTGACTAGTCTGTTGTACTTACCATGATCTCATATTTGTGGTCACTCTGATGCTTTTTATATTCAAAACCTCTTGTAAAACACTGAAACAGAAAAAGCTCTATTTATACCATATTAGTACAGCAAAAGCTCAAAGTAGCACTCTAGCTATTTTCAGACTAATAGCCTAATACCTAACAATTAATTACCACAAACAATGTTTCAGATACATTTCTAATACTTTTAGCAATAACATTTGAACTTCTGGCTCAAAACCTATTTCTGAACACTGAGTTATTTCTTTCTGATTGTTGCCAGAATCTTCCCACTTCATAATCATACCTGGAGACAGAGTATAAAAGGAGATGGTCCACATTCGGCACACTTTATGTATGGCTCCACCAAGTACGAAGAACATCCCCTACAAGGAGGCTTGTCAAACGGGTCATCTGGAAATGAGAATAATTAAAAATGCTTATTGCACACATTCTAAAGTAAATATTAAGTCTAGAATATTACTAGTATTACTAAAAGCAACACTTGCTTGCATTCCATGCTAAACCTAGCTGCAGTGTTTGTGCACTACACTTGTACCAGCACAATGTTGATACACACATGGACAAAATTGTTGGTACCCCTCAGTTAAAAAAAACCCCACAATGGTAACAGAAATAACTTGAATCTGACAAAAGTAAATAAAAATAAATAAAAAAGTAAATAAAATATGAAAATAAAATAAAAAAATGAAAGTCCAACATTGATTATGAGCTGTGGTTCAACAGAATTATTTTATAAAGTAAACTCATTAAACAGGCCTGGACAAAAATGATGGTACCCCAGAAAGCTTGGTCTCTGGTCACAGGTCATGGGTCTTGCAACAGGATAATGGCCCAAAACACACTGCTAAAAACAAGAAAGAGGAAAACATTGGACTATTCTGAAGTGGCCTTCTATGAGCCTTGACCTAAATCCTATTGAGCATCTTTGGAAGGAGCTGAAGCATGCCGTCTGGAAAAGGCACCCTTCAAACCTGAGACATCTGGAGCAGTTTGCTCATGAGGAGTGGGCCAAAACAGCTGCTGAGAGGTGCAGACAGTTACAGGAATCATTTTTGAGGCAGTTTGTGTAACAAAACATTAAGAGTACCATCATTCGTGTCCAGGCCTGTTACATGAGTTTATTTTTTTTAATAATTCTGAAGGGTACCAACAATTTTGTCCACATGTATGTTGAGATTGATCCACCACCTCTCTGCTCAACCCTGTGGTCAGAAACTGACCACTGGTGACTGGTGTCTGACAAACTGCACACGACCACAGATGTAAGCTATAGCCTGAAACTGTTCATCTGTACATTGGAACTACACCTGGAATCAAAAAGAACTGCTCAGGTTATCTATCAGGTCAGGTTATAAGACCCCCAGAAGGACACACAGCGTACAAAGAGACTGCCATGGTTGTTAGAGGTCTAATTTAGGTCTTTATATGATTTCAGTGGGAGAACATTTTGTGGGTGGGTAGGTGGGTGGGTAGGTGGGTGGGTGGACGGATGGACGGATAGATAAACAAAGAGACAAATAAATAAACACATAGACAGACAGACAGACAGACAAATAGACAGAGACAGATAAATAAATAGATGGTCAGACAAACTATTAGATACAGATATAGATAAATAGATACAGACAAATACATACAAATAGATACAGACAGATAAATAGACAAACAGAAACAAACAGACAGACAAATATAGATAGATAGATAGATAGATAGATAGATAGATAGATAGATAGATAGATAGATAGATAGATAGATACAGACAATCAGACGGACAGGTACAGACACAAACAGACAATCAGACAGACAGGCACAGACAATCAGACAGACAGAGACACAAACAGACAGACACACAGATACAGACATACAGATACAGGCAGATCATACTTACTCCCAAACGACGTCAGGCGGTCCATGTCAGTGTTTAGTAGTGGTCAGCAACAGTCCAGGTCTGTTGTCTTTATCACAGCTGGAACTTTCCTTTTGTTTACAGGCTTGTTTTAGCTGCTGGCTAAGCTAAGTGCTGTTTGAGCCCCTTCTACACCAGCCCTTCAGTTACGAGTGGAGCAGACGAATAAACACCCCAAACTAGGGCTATTTTACACATTTACTGCCCTCACCACTAAAGTCTCTGTCTAATATAGCTGCTGGTACTGCAGTTAGCAGGGTTGCTAACAGCTAAAGGGGGAGATGAGGTGGAGGACAGCGCCCCCAGCGGTGCCTGGTGGCTGCTTCACTCTACTTCTCCAAAAAACAGAATTTCATCACGAAAACCCTCATTTAATCTCCCTCTGTTTCATTTACAGCGGCTCAGTCAAAACAGGGCTGTGAAACAGGACATTTCCCAGTTTCAACGACTGTTATGTAACTTTCTTACTTCACCAAGTTCACTAATGAATGTCACACAAAAAAACCCTCTACTTTTGGAGAACATACTGTGATTATTGTAACATTGGAGAGTAGCTGGAGAGTAGCTGGAGAGCAGTCAGAGTACAACATCCATCCATCCACCCATCCATTTTCTATACCACTTATTCCTGAATAGGGTCACGGGGGAGCTGGTGCCCAGCTGGCAACTCTGAGCACAACAAACAAACAATTTTTTATGACACACACACACACACACACACACACACACACACACACACACACACACACACACACACACTCACAGACACACACAGACACATTTCATGTGCTCTTGTTTATTATACTGTACATAATATACACAAATATACATAATTTGTTTACACTACACTAGTTTTTCCACTGCAGTAGGTCATCCAGAGGGGTAGATCAGTTGGGCCATGCATGTCATCTGGGCTCTGAGATTGACGGTACCATCAATGGCAAAATCACAATGATGAACACAACAACAGTGACAGAAAAATGCACAAAATATTACTAAATAAAAATACATACAGCCGTCAAACCGATTAAGCTCATAAATATTAGCAGTGAAATATATGAGGGACTTGCTCTTTGTGTTATATACCTATTAAGTCTATACTTACAGTTATCCACAGTTTCTCCATTACTCATTGGATTTCCAGAGAGTGTGGATTCTTGAAAGGGAAAACAATTGAGTTTGAGTATGGAGTTTGGACAGTGGTATGGACAGTGATCAATGCAATAGAAGTGACAGAACTAAAAACTCCAGTAAAAAGTGTAACAACATGTCACCTTTGTGTAAGTTGTCTTCCTCTGTAAGTTGTAATTCCTTCCTCATCCTCTGTCTTCTATAAATGGTCAAGAATGGGGTACACTTCCTCAAAGGAAAGGACCAGTTCTCATAGACCACTTGAGCATTGAGCCCAAATGCATCATCCTGACATTGTG
Source organism: Acestrorhynchus altus (assembly GCA_034509495.1). Lineage (NCBI taxonomy): Eukaryota > Metazoa > Chordata > Actinopteri > Characiformes > Acestrorhynchidae > Acestrorhynchus > Acestrorhynchus altus. The sequence continues at coordinate 19,306,695 of CM067517.1, read as the reverse complement.
AAGGAATCTGGAAAAAAGTTGACAGAATATTACATTTACATTTACATTTATGGCATTTGGCAGATGCTCTTATCCAGAGGGACTTACAAAAGTGCTCAGAAGATATTCTTAGCTAGTTAGTAGAGGCTAGAATCCAGAGATGCCTCAACCTTAGATGCTGCTGATAACAAATGTTAGAATGGAGACCTCAATACCAACACGATTCAGTAAATATATTGTCCTTTAATGTGTTATGTTCTCATGAGGAAAAGTTTGTTCCATCGTTTTGGCACCAGGTTCAAGCTTAGCTCTTCTTGCTAAAAGGGCTCTTGGTAAAAATTGTGTTTTGACCATTGCCATCAAGTACCTGGTCCTGTCCTGGTCCATTTATAGGCCAGCATCAAGGTTTTGAATATGAAGTGGGCAGCTACAGGAAGCCGGTGAAGGGAACACATCAGAGGAGTTACATGATTGAACTTGCGAACATAAAAGACGAGTCATGCTACTGCATTTTGGATCAATTGCAAGGGCCTGATGGTCGACATATGAAGGCCAGCTAGAAAGGAGTTGTAGTAGTCTAGTCTTGAGATGACAAGAAACTATACAAGCACCTGGGTTGCCTCTCTAGACAGAAATGGTTGAATTATCCTGAAGTTGTAAAGGAGAAATCTGCACGAATCAGGTTTGCAACATGAGCTGAGAACAATAGTTGGTCATCCATAACTACACCAAAGCTCTGTGGAGTGACCAGTGAGTTGTCAAAGAAAATGGCAAGATCACGATAACGACCACTAGTTCCAGGGATGTATAGTATGTATGTACGTATTGTATGTGTACAAAGTGAAGGAACAAGGAGGTGGTCATAATAATTTGACTGAACTGTGTATAATCATTCTTAACATAGATACTGTCACTGATGAACTGATGCACCTCTGCAGACTGAAAGTAGTTTTGGTGCTGCTTTAGTACCACATAGTATTCATTATAGAGCATGACAACAAAGTACATATTGTAAATGATTTCTTTCAAATGTAATAAATTAAACAATGCAATCACTTCTGCACTGAAATTTCCAGGCTAATTTAAGTTTTTGGGCAGCATCGCGCATTGTACAAACTTGTCATCACATACTTTCTCAAACCTGTTGAGAAAATCTGATAAATAATCTCTTATGGACTTATCTATGTGGTTTGTTGCACTGAATGCTGTACGTCTCTCCTGGAAGAAATGACAGATATATCTGAAAACAATAGTAGTATCCATCTAGAGTTCTATTGTTTGAGTACTGATTTTTATTTTTTGTTTTACATTGGTAATGATTGGTCACACAGTGTCAAAAACCTCATAAACAAGTAAATCAACTTGACATGGTTTTTATGCCAACATACAGAGTTAGAAATGTGCCTTGGGCCCGGAATGAAGTTCCTTTCAAAGACAATCGCAATCTACACAGTAATGAATGTTGACATGTGCTTCCGCATTGTTATCAGATTTACTACATGAACATCACCCTAATATTAAACCCTAATATAACAGAAAGAAAACAAGTTTCGTGCTGAAATAAGCTAAAGCTTAAACCATGCTGCTACCAAACATTCTTGTGCAACCAATGAGGAAGTCCGGAGTTCAACAAGTTTAACAAGAATACACGATGTGCTTACATGTATTGCCAACATAATCAAGTTTTAGAATGTTAATTGAAGAAAAAAATACCTTGAGTTGCCCATTAGGCAAAGCCATGCTGTTGAAAGTTTTGTTGTCTTTCTGTGTGTAAACAGGAAACACGTAAGACAATGTGCGACAATTTAATACTACAGTCATCAGATACACGTGGCCACTGTACAGTTTCTCAAAACCACTAACCATTCAAAACAATGATGCATTTTCACACATTGTCCTGTAGCAGATTTGAAAACTTGCAGATTTGCTCCTGAGATTAGTCACTGTTGTGTTCACAGGGTGCAGTTTCACATTCCGTCAGCGCTGTGTATATGCTCAGATTTTGCCTTTAACAAATGCAGTGGAATACCATCAAAAACTGCCAGATAAGCCAGAAGATTTATACTGTAGTTTATGAAATAGAAAGGGGTGAGATGTAATTTGGAGCATCTCTTCCCAAATGTTTGATTTATGTTGCAATTCTTGGAACAGTAGAGTTCTATTATCAGCATAACGAACACAGATAAGGATGTCTCTGAATGGTCTTTGCACATCTGACTGTATTGCTGATTCTTTGACTGATTCTTGGTAATTCAGTCCTATATCTACTTTTAAGTGTTTTTACATTTTGTAAATGCATGGAAAGGTATTTTGTCTTTAGATATCACAGCAATTGTTATTATTATTCACAATTATTATCAGGTACAGTGGGGAAAATAAGTATTTAGTCAGTCACCAATTGTGCAAGTTCTCCCACTTAAAAAGATGAGAGAGGCTGTTAATTGACATCATAGATAGACCTCAACTATGAGAGACAAAATGTGAAAAAAAATTGAGAAAATCATTTTGTCTGACTTTTAAAGAATTTATTTGCAAATAATGGTGGAAAATAAGTATTTGGTCATAATAAATAAAGTTCATCTCAATACTTTGTTGTATATCCTCTGTTGGCAATGACAGAGGTCAAACGTTTTCTGTAAGTCTTCACAAGGTTGGCACACACTGTTGCTGGTATGTTGGCCCATTCCCTCCATGCAGATCTCTCAGAGCAGTGATGTTTTGGGCTGTCGGGCGGCAACACGGACTTTTAACTCCTCCAAAGGTTTTCGATGGGGTTGAGATCGAGATTGGCTAGCTACTCCAGGACTTTGAAATGTTTTCACGGCCACCTTTGCTGCCCTGGCAGTGTGCTTGGGATCATTGTCATGTGCTGAAAGACCCAGCTACGTTTCATCTTCATTGCCCTTTGCTGATGGAAGGAGGTTTGCACCCAAAATCTCACAATACATGGCCCCATCTATTCTTTCATGCACACGACCAGTCGCCCTGGTCCCTTTGCAGAGAAACAGCCCCAAAGCATGATGTTACACCCCATGCTTCACAGTTGGTATGGTGTTCTTTGGATGCAACTCCGCATTCACTGTCCTCCAAACACGACGAGTTGTGTTTTTACTAAATAGTTCTACTTTGGTTTCATCTGACCATATGACATTCTCCCAATACTCTTCTGAACATCCAAATGCTCTCTAGCAAACTTCAGACGTGTTCTCTGGATATGGACTGGCTTAAGCAGGGGACACGCCTGGCACTGCAAGCATCTGAGTCTCCTGGCGTCGTAGTGTGTTGCTGATGGTAGCCTTTGTAACGTTGGTCCCAGCTTTCTCTGCAGGTCATCTACTAGATCCCCTTGTGGTTCTGGGATTTTTCCTCACCGTCTAGATCATTTTGACCCCAATGGGCTGAGAGATCTTGCTGCAGAGCCCCAGATCGAGGAGATTAGTAGTGGTCTTGTAGGTCTTCCATTTTCTAATTATTGCTCCCACAGTAGATTTCTTCACACCCAAGCTGCTTGCTCATTGCAGATTCAGTCTTCCCAGCCTGGTGCAGGTCTACAATTCGTTTCTGGTGTCCTCCGACAGCTCTTTCGTCTTCACCATAGTGGAGTTTGGAGTGTGACTGTTTGAGGTTGTGGGCAGGTGTCTTTTTTATACTGTTAACGACTTCAAACAGTGCCATTAATACAGGTAATGATTGGGGAAAGAGGAGCCTCTAAAAAAGAAGTTACAGGTCTGTGACAGCCAGAAATCTGCTTGTTTGTAGGTGACCAAATACTATTTTCCACCATTATTTGCAACATTCCTTAAAGTCAGACAAAATGATTTTTTTTTCACATTTTGTCTCATAGTCGCAGATTCACCTATGATGTCAATTACAGGCCTCTCTACCTTTTTAAGTGGGAGAACTTGCACACCAGACTGACTAAATACTTATTTTCCCACCGTAGTGATAAAAGAATCCATTATATTCAATAAGATTTCTTTCTCAGATCAAAAGAACAGCCAGTTATACCTGTGTTCCACAAGGACTATTTTTAGGGGTTTATTATGGTAAATGATGTGATGTGTGTGATGTATGCGAGTGGCAGTATGTGACTCTAATTTATTTGGTCTGCATTGTTGGTTTCAGATAAGGAGTTAATTGAAGTATATGTATGGCTCAGGCTTACATTTAGCTTAGGTAAAACTGAGTGTAGTTTATTTATTTCAAAACCTAAACTACAAAACGAAGTTTTTTTGGAAATACAGTTAATATACAATGTTTTTAACATTTGTCATGTAAATTTTAGACAAACTATGATCATCATCTGCAGAACTGCTCTCATAATATTATTGTGATAAACTTTATACAAATCAAAGCCGTTAAAACATAAAACATTAAAACCGCTAAAAACATAAAAAAACAAGCAAAACAAACAAACAAAAAACATCTCAAACCATTAAAAATCCTAATAGTATATAAGTTCTCTTCTAGTCATCATTAACATTTCTGACCCATCAAGGGATGGGCCTCCACAAGATCTCTCTGGAAAGTTGTGAGGCAGGGCCTCCATAGATAATACTGTAGGCCTTGGTTGCTCATGAACCAATTGCTAGTTCACTGGTTGTCCTTTCTTGGAATTCTTTCGGGAGGAACTGGCCACTGGCCCCTGGCCACTCAGCCATTTTCTGGCTGAATGATCTCACTAATGGTGAAGCCTGATTTTACACTTGTCAATTTTACCTGCTACCACAACCTTAACTTCAACGACTGTGACTGTTCACTTGTTGTTAATATATCCCACCCGACAGGTGCAAATACGGACTAAATCAATGCTGTCTACTGTACCTGTCAGTGGTTGTTAATGTTATGGCTGATTAGTGTATGATCATAAAACCAATATATAAATTTCACAACAAACATTCTTGCTTGAACAGTTCAAATACTGGACATGGATTGGTCTGCTTCTTCGTTTGTTGGCTTCTAGTATTATTAAGCTCAGCTTAAGTAGGTTAATTGTATAGCAGGTCACAACTTCACAATAAGGATCTGTTTTCCCACCCATCATCTTCTGAGTACTGATTATGTTCACCCATGCAAGGAGTGAACCCTGTTTATAACTCACCTTTTTGTGGCTACTTTCAACCCATTGTGTACAGAGCTTTATTTATTGGTCTTGTCTTCTGGTATATGTACCATCTTGTTATTGTAAAAACACTCAATCCAGTTAAAACAGAAGCGGTTTTCATTTCTTTTTTAACTGAAGCATTTTAAGTATTTTACATCTGTAAGTGTCTGGTTGGTTTGACAAATGTTACAACATCAAGGACAACAGTGGAAAGCAGTCATTCTGGTCTGGTCTGGTCTGTAAACGGGCCAGTGAACACATGTGCCTGGAGAGGTAAGGCAGCCTTATCCAATTGTGGAGATTATGGTGCCTCAACCACTGGTCTGGCAATGTCTGCATTCAGAGATCGACCTTAAACATAAATAGGGATCCATTTTGATCACAGTCATTGTGTTTTTACATGACCATTTCCTAACATAACCCACACGATTTTCCCTTCAAATGAAACTACTTTTGTTACTTGGAGTGATATTCTGTATGGACAAAAGTATTGGGACACTGCTCATTCTTTTCTTCTGAAATAAAGGGTGTTAAAACAATTCAAAGAGCATATGAGGTCAAGATATATATATATGTATATATGTCTGAGGTTAATCTTTGTTAAATAGTGTTACCTTGGTGGTGTAAATAGATTATTAGAAAGTTTTATTTGTGAAGTGTGTAATCAAAAGAAATCTCAATGGTCTTAAAGAAATCTCACTACAAGATTCTTAGAGAACTAGAGGTGGTTTGTTTATGGCATCATTCTAAAGAAACCATTTTCGCATCTTTAGTTTAGACCTTTACAGTCTTGGTAAGGTTACAAGGCCCTGACTTCAGTTCTTTTTTTCCACCACAAGATGATGATCTTGCGCTTCAAAATGTCAAACATACCAGCACAATTCTACAGCATATCGTTCTCCACTGAGACACTGACATAGAACAGGGCCCACGGAGTGTTGTCCTTTGTGAGTAATATAACTTCAGAATGTTGGCTTCAGTAGGATCGTCCATCTCAGGAGACAAAGGAAATGGTGGAGTTTTGAGCTGTAGAAATTTTCTAACCCTCTTTTGCAGCTAGGGGGCAACAGCATGAACTTAATCATTTCAACATTGGCCCCCACATGCCCCTCTGGGTTGCACATAAGTCTTTTGGGGTGAGATTTAATAACACTTCTGGCAGCTGCCTCTGTGCATAATATCAGGGTCACCCTATTGATTCCCATACAAAGATCAAGCTACAGCAGATTGAGGCCTTTAACGGGACTAAAATGCCCAGCCCTTGTTTAAAAGCTTACTTACACAAGGAGCCATGGATTTGTTTAGCAGCCACTTAAAACTGCCTTTGCTTGAATTAATTATTTCTAAGCCTACTTACTCTGGCTGATCACTCACAGGGTCAGGTTAAATTTTGGAGTTGAGGGACATACAGATTAGTGAAAATGTTTATATATATATATATATATATATATATATATATATATATATATATATATATATATATATATATAAACATATAAATAAACATATATAAACATAAATAAACATATGAATAAACATATAAATAAACATATATAAATATATAAATAAACATATAAATAAACTTTCTTTGTTGAACTAGCAGCCAGTTGCACCACTCAGATGAAGCAATGAGGCAATATTTTAATGTCTTAGTTAATGACTGTTATTTGGAGTTCCCAAAAAAATCTGTCCATCTCTTTGTTTTTCCAAAAGTTATGTTTAGCACATAAAGTACCACAAGCCTCCGGATCTTCTTCCGAAACAACTTCTATTGGTTAGTGGTTATTTTTGAATTGTATTGTTCTGTTACAACTGAACTATTATGTTCTACAATTTTGAATTGTCACGATCTGACGGGCTATCCTTTTGTAGAAATGTGTTCAGTGTAATGTTACAACAGGAATAAAACAGCAAAAGTCTAAACTGCTTAAACCTATGATGGTAAAAATTAACTTGGAAATAAACAAGGTAAGAAGGAAATTGGGCAAATGGTGACATTACACACTTATCATGAATATTGTATTAGAAACAAATAGGAGCAAATGTCAGTTTTGCTTCCTGTTCACAAAAAGACCGTCTTCAAAAAGTACCAGAGGGGTTCCTTGGAGTGATGTCATAGTAGGAGTAACCTCCTTTGACAGCCTCCTCCTAAAGAGCCATTAAGAAGATCTGAAAGGACTTGATATTCCGTTCCATTGCTCCATTATAAATCTGTTTGGAGTCAATGGGTTTCTTGCTCAGGGTACAGCAAAAAAGCATCTAAATTATAGTCCACAGACCAATCCATCAATAAGATTTCAAAGGTGGTTTCTCTTTGAAATCACTCCTAAAAACCCTTCTAGTACCTTTATTTTTCAGCTGATAGCAACTCTCATGCTTTCAGACACAATTTAACTCCTACTACACAATATGAGTCTAAAATGGACCTTAATAAGCATATACATCAATACACACATCTATATTCATTGATGTTCACAGAGGTGGGACATATGCTACATCATGCACTCAATGCACAGCACGCCTCATCTGATCCCAAATGGGATTGTATGCCACACTTCACAATCCCACGCATCAGAATTGCTATTGCTGGAACATACGAAATGTATTCACTGTGAGAAGGTTGTGCCTATTATTCAGAACAAAAGCAGAAGTGGAAATATTCTATGGATGTGCACGTGCTGGACCAAACGGCCATGCTGCGGGGCAAAAGACCCGCCAGCTTGCCGCCCGCCTTCAGTATGTTGGCCCTGGGGTCACTCTGATGGACACTACACCCCCCCAACAGACCAGTATGGCACAGGCCTTTATGGGGGAGGGGATCAAAGGCTGGGAGATCCACGGACAGTTCAATGGAAAAAAAGTGTGCCACATTTTGAGTGGGCCAAACAAATACCTCATTACACACTTCCAACACCCCCACCTCTTCCCTATAGCCCCCACCCCCATACCCAGTACTCTCCATCTGCTGGGACCTCAATATGGGCCCCATGGAAGAAAAGAGAGCATCTGGTATCTGCCTCAGTTGGTGCTTTTGGAGACTGAGCTGCTAAAAAATGGCTTTTGTTTAAAATAGAAAATTAATGAAAGCTTGGTTAGTGAAACTGGTCTTGTAAGGGACAACCATTTAGGAATGTCAAGAAGGTTTTAAGAAATTAAATAAAATATGCACAACTTTCCCCCTTTCCCTAAATCTAATCAATCAGTCAATCCATGGTTCTCATTTTGGTTTTCAAAAACCAAAAGGACACTGGGGAAACATGGGCTTCCATGGTTAGGATGTTGTGGTGGGGGGTGGGGGTCTTTAATGTCAAGCTAAGTCAAGTAAAGGCTTTTTTATTGTCATTACAACCGAGTACAGGTACACAGTGCAATGAAATTGCGTTCCTCCGGAACCAAGGTGCAACATGGAGCAGCAATACAATAAGACGACATAAAGTGCAAACACTACAATAAATACAGTAAACAGAGATGGTTTAACAGACAGGACAGGACAGTACAATACCGAGTGGTACAAAGAAGTGAAATGAGTGGTGGGAATAAGGTGCAAGAGATATGTAACATACTGTAACATCTAGATGTGCATGATAACAGCTGTTACTGAGGTAGAAGTTATAGTTCTTAGTGAGCAGCAAATATTGCTGATAAGGATGGGGATGATCCAGTCTCTGTGTGCTGAGTGCGTGTGTGTGTGTGTGTAGAGTGCTGGGTGGTTACAGTCCAGTCTTTGTGTTGGTGCGGTCTTTGTGGTGTGAGGAGTGGTGTGGGGTTCAAGTTTCAGTCCCAGTTCAGTCCCTGTGTGAGTGTGGGTGTGAGGAGTGGTGGGGATGGAGGGTGGGTAGGGTTCAGTCTCTGTGCGTTGAGGAGTCTGACTGCCTGGTGGACAAAGCTGTTGCAGAGTTTGGTGGTGGAGGCTCGGATGCTCCGGTATCTTCTGCCAGACGGCATCAGAGTGAAGAGACTGTGTGAGGGGTGGGTTGGGTCATCCACAATGCTGGTGGATTTGCGGATGCAGTGAGAGGTGTAGGTGTCACTGATGGAGGGGAGAGGGACTCCGATGATCTTTTCGGCTGTCCTCACTATCCGCTGTAGGGTCTTGTGATCCGTGATGGTGCAGTTCCCAAACCAGACCTGTATGACTATAGCAATGTGTATGTGTAAGGTTGGAAGGAACTTCAAAGCATTCAGCTACATTAGTACTTATACTACTAGTAGTGCTACTAGTACATATACTCATTTACCAAGGCCAATAAATAATAGCCTATATGGCCTATTAATAGACTGTATGGTAAACTAACCTACATTTTCATGACAGTTAAATTAAATTGCATTAAATAATCAGTGTATGCCAATGAACCGATCGAATGAACAAATTTAGACATTTCAGAATATTTGGTCCATTTGGTTTTAATGACTGATTTGAGTATTATGTCCTGAAATCTTTTGATTTTTGCTGACAAGAGGACTTGTCCATCTGGTCACCCTAGTTTAAGTGTTTTTTCTGACACTGCATAACAGACCATTATCTGCATAGATGTCAACCAGAATTGTTTACAAAATCTAGCAAAATATAGTTTAAAAATGTTTTCAATAATTATGTGATATTGTGGTTTATTTCCCACTACTTGAGAAGAAGTTCTGTTTGTGTGAAAAGTAAACGGAGCTGAGCACTGGTGCTGTAATCTGACTGAATTTTAAACTGTATTTAAATATTTGATGAGATTAACAGCTTAAAGAAAACTCACTTTTTAAAACATTACATGTTTGAGTGGAACATGCTCTTCACACCTTTCTACTGTCTCTAAGCAACTTTAAGTTGCTTAAAGGACCCCCAGCTCCCCTGCTACAACTTTACATTTGCTTTCCACCTTCCAGCTGGACCTGGACTAGTTTCACACCCTGCCACGGACTAGCTGCTCACCCACCATCACCAACTATGCAGAAATCTACTGTTACTATTATGTCCACCAGAGAACTAACATTACTTCAGTAAACCCGAGTATTAGAACAGACGTGGGGTCCAGTGTCCCCTAACTGTGTATAAGTAGTTTGACCAGAGGAGGATGGGTCCTCCCCCTAGTGAGCCTGGTTCCTCCCAAGGTTTCTTCCTCCAGCTCTGAGGGAGTTTTTCCTTCCCACTGTGACCCTCTGGCTTGTTCACCAGGGGATCTGTCTCTCATCCTTTGTTCATCTCTTGTTCACCTTTTTATTCTTGATTTCTGTGAAGCTGCTCTGTGACAACTTCAGTTGTGAAGAGCGCTATACAAATACATTTTGATTTGATTTGACTTAATAATTTATTAAATATTAGTATAACAAAAGGAAGGCTAGGCTTGTCTTGCTTGCTTTGAGAATTGATGCAGTATTTTAAAACCTAGTATTCCTATACTTTGATATAGCAATATTTTCTTACATTCCTATAATGTAACACAATAAAGACTAATATCCTAATATTGCCTTGTTTAACCAATAAAACTCTGTTTATCCTGCTGTTTTAACAACCATTGTTACTAACTTTCCTTGGTTAGTCAAACACCCTTGCACAGGTAGCTGAATAGCTTCCTAGTCTGATTGAACACTTGAACACTGAACACTTAAAGTGGTCAAGTAAAGTGTGGGCGGCTGGCATTAAAGTACACTAAAACAGTGAATCACAGCCAATTTACTACTGTTAAATCACCACATTACTGTGTAGTGTGGTGTCTATGACAGTAAACAACTGTGATTCAGTGATTCTTGTTGTCAGATGGTTGGCATTATTGCTTGGATTAGAAGATATTTTGAAATCACTTTGATGCCAAAACTGAAAACAAAGAATAGTGGAACCAGCAGAACAAATCCATTTACTTTTAAAGTCATTAAGGCTGTTGCACTGAATACAGAGCTGTGAAATCAATATAATACAATTTACATTGATCAGAATTGTTTTATATTATTCACACCGATGGTCCAGTAGGGTTCCCTCATCTCCAAAAGCCCAATGTAAGCAATACTCACAGAAAGGTTCTTGCACATCATTAACTCAAGAACAGTCTGGCTCTGCAGTAATGTTATAAACAATCCCCAAGGTTTACATTGCAAGGCTCAACCTCTCTCTGTATTGTACAGCATGTTCAATGTCACATGTCATACATGTGCAAAGGAGCTGCTGGAGACGAACTCTGTAAATCCCACATTAATCCACATATGTTCTTGTTATGTCTGCTCTGATGTCTGCTCCATTAAGCTCCTGTGCTGCAGTGTTCCTCTCCGTTCCTGCTGGCACTCGATGATGATGTGCATTATCATGATGAGCTCACTGATGCAGTCTGTTGGCTGCCTCCGCAGATTTGTCTGTCGGTAGTGCTAATGAATGAGGTCAATTGAATACATCAAAGGCTGCAGACAGGTAGATCCCTGTATGAGCTATAACTCTTGGAGCAATTGTTCAGTGTACGTTGTATGGATGGGCAGAAGTATTTCACAGTAGGAGCAACTCAAAAGGCTGAACTTTGCTGGTACTTGTGTTCATTTTGTATGAGGATTTATTGGTCACACCTAAATGTTTTGGGTTTTCAAACAAAAAGCTGGAATAGTTGATTTTATAGAAATCAATAAGTGTAAACTAGTTTTTGGAAAAATCAAATCAGAGAAAACTCATTTATAGGCTTCTTTTTAGGCACAAAAAGAAATGCTGTATCCATCACTGGCCAAATACTGTACATCCAGTGGAACGCAGTTCTGAGTCAGTTTCTGATGACAACATGCATGGTCGAGGAGGTCATGATAATGTATGAAATTTTGAAAAAATTCAAAAGAGGCAGCAATGTAAACAGTGGTGTGAACAGAAGATTAAAAAAGATGATTAAACTATTGTTCTTGATTGGTTCATATGACAATGGTTATGTTTCACTTGAACTTCTGGCTTCCCTGATACATGTATACATTGGCTCTCCACCTTCCACCAACTGGACCTGGACTAGTTTCCCACACTGCCATGGACTAGCTGCTCACCCACCATCACCAACTGTAGAAATCTACTGTTAATATTATGTCCACCAGAGAATTAACATTACTTCAATACCCGAGTAATAGAACAGAGATGTAGGGGTCCAGTGTCCCCTAACTATGTATAAGTAGTTTGACCAGAGGAGGATGGGTCCTCCCCTTGTGAGCCTGGTTCCTCCCAAGGTTTCCTCCTCCAGTTGAGGGAGTTTTTCCTTGCCACTGTCACCATGTGGCTTGCTCACTAGGGGATCTGTCATTTATACTTTGTTTATATTTTAACTTTCTTATTATTTATTTATTTATTCATTTATTTATTTATTTATTTATTTAATTTCTGTGAAACTGCTCTGTGACAACTTCAGTTGTGAAGAGCGCTTTTAAAAATAAATTTTGATTTGATTTGATTTGATTACCCTGCCTCCAGGTACTGCTCCATCCATTTCATATCTGTAAGCTTTCAGGAAATGTGCATAAATACAGATGAAAAGAATGCAGAATGCAGTTGGAAGCCTCTGTCCATATCCATAAATGGTCCCTAACATGCAAAGTGCAAACTTCCTAGTGTGGGAGAAAGTTGCATGATGCAGTGTAGATTTGCAATCTCGTAAATTTGTGCTTCAAAGTGTGAAAGTTGAAGAATGTTTCTCATACCTACAAATAAATACAATTATGCTTGTTAGCTTAAATTAGCTTAGCGAATTTGTAAAGCATCCCATTCAAAGCCACCATCGACTAACATAAGATAGATACCACCAAACACTTGGTGGACACGGTGGACATTCGTCAGACGTATATATACACAAATAGACAAACATACACCTAGCTTACACCAACAGCTTAGCTGATATTAGTGTTGTGCACATACAAGTAGCTATTGGTGACATAATTCAGGGAAAATAAGAAATGTTCTCATGAACGACCCAAACTGTTCAACAGAAAAGTACCAACCTTGGAGTCACTTTTGAGGCCTTCAGCTCCCTCAGTTGGAAAGCCACACTAATGGATTGACCCCTTCAATTATGGTAATTTCTGCTATTCTTTTAAAAAAAAGTGCTAGTGCATTATTAATTTAACACCAAGAGGACCTGAGTAAAGACATGTACCAAATCATGTTAACTACTTCTTTACTTCTTATTTTTGATAGTTTAAGGAGGTATTTTTGTGTTAGAGCACATGTAAAAAATACCAGAGAGGCTTTGCTGAGGATACCTGTCTCTAACTGACCAAAGAGTCCAATTAATGTAGAGATGGCCCACAGTGTGCTTCTGTGGAGATGGAGAAACTTCTTCTCAACCCCCCCCCCCCCCCAAAAAAAAACAAAAAAAACAAAAACAAAAACAAAACAAACAAACAAAAAAAACAACAACAAAACTGCTATGGATTAGACACCACCTGTATATGGTCACACAACTCTCCATACAGCAATCAGTCAAATTCTCTCAGTCAAAGTGCTGCTCTTCACTTCTGGGTAATTTTCTTCTTTTTTTTCCTGAACCAAAGCGTAATGAGAGATGGCCTGGTTTATGCCACGGGAGGAGGCTACGTTGTGCAACATGACCTGAAGTCATGCAAGGTCCATCTGCTCATCTTAAATTAGACACAATTATTAATGCAGCGTAGAATTATAGTGGTTAATGAATGTGCCCTTCCAACAGAGCATGTCTCTAATGCTGATTTATAGCAGGAAATTTCGGCTAGTGTGTTAATTGGAGATACTGAAACGAAATAGGTTTTCTCTTATGTTGTAGAACGCTTGATGAGACATGATGGGATGATAAAGGTACATTCTTAATACACCTTGCAAACCATCATACATGTTTTTGTGCTTATATATATATATATATATATATATGTAACGGTGTAAAATATTTATGTTCTCTGATGAAATTCCTGCCACCTTTGGTAAATCTGTGTAATGCAGCTATTATATTGGTAGACATTTCGGTTCAACCTCGGCAGTAGAGAGTGAACTCTGTCGTGGTGAGTACAGCTCTGTAGGTTCAGCTTTATGAAAGCAGAAAATAACCCCAATATTTCACTTAGGTTTTCATCACAATGTGTACTACATTTAATTGAGCTGTCCCAAATTCTTACTCTAACAGTTGCTACTTTTAAGCTGTTTACTCCAAATTATTAATTGTGGCCTGTTTCTGTAGTTGCGTGCTGACTGAGACACAGATTAATCAAGTGGCTGCCATGTTCATTTCAGGTAGGGTTTCTTTGATAAATGTAACATGTTTTGTTAGAATAATGTAAATAGTAATGTTTGGATGCTGTTATGCTAGCTAACCTGTTAGCTGCAAGCTATCTGCACCATGAGGCGTGGCTGTAATGTGTTCTGTTGTATTTTTCTCATTACATTTCTTTATAATAAGGGATTTGTGTAATATTTATATCACTATACGATCACAGTAAATTGAGGAGATAATTTTGTTCTTACTGTATTAGAAATGTGCAGATTTATCATGTCTCAGGCAGTAGAGAGTGAATTATTATATATTGAAACACCTTTAAATTTTTCACTCTTTGTGTCATTGCCGCCATTTGCTAAAATCAAAAGAGTTCATTTTATTTCTCATCTTGACAGAAAAAACACTGAATTTTTTGCAAATTTATTAAAAAAGAAAAACTGAAATTTCACATGATCATAAGTACTCAGACCCTTTGCTCAGTATTGAGTAGAAGGACCCTTTTGAGCCATGAGTCTTCTTGGGAATGATGCAACAAGTTTTTCACACCTGGATTTGAGGATCCTCTCAAATTCCGTAAGGTTGGATGGTGAAAGTTGGTGGACAGCCATTTTCAGGTCTCTCCAGAGATACTCAATTGGGTTTAGGTCAGGGCTCTGGCTGGGCCGGTCAAGAACGTTCACAGAGTTGTTCCGAAGCCACTCCTTTGTTATTTTAGCTGTGTGCTTAGGGTCATTGTCTTGTTGGAAGGTGAACCTTCGGCCCAGTCCGAGGTCCAGAGCACTCTGGAAGAGGTTTCCATCCAGGATATCTCTGTACTTGGCTGCATTCATCGTTCCTTCAATTGCAACTAGTTGTCCTGTCCCTGCAGCTGAAAAACACCCCATAGCATGATTCTGCCACCACCATGCTTCACTGTTGGGATTGTATTGGGCAGGTGATGAGCAGTGCCTGGTTTTCTCCACCCATACCACTTAGAATTAACACCAAAATCTACAATCTCATTAGACCAGAGAATCTTATGTCATATCTCATTTTCTGGGAGTCCTTCATGTGTTTTTTGGCAAACTCAATGCAGGCTTTCATATGTCTTGCACTGAGGAGAGGCTTCCGTTGGGCCACTCTGCCATAAAGCCCTGACTGATGGAGAGCTGCAGTGATAGTTGACTTTGTGGAACTTTCTCCCATCTCCCTACTGCATCTCTGGAGCTCAGTCACAGTGATCTTTGGGTTCTTCTTTACTTCTCTCACCAAGGCTCTTCTCCCATGATTGCTCAGTTTGGCTGGACGGCCAGGTCTAGGAAGAGTTCTGGTTGTCCCAAACTTCTTCCATTTAAGGATTATGCAGGCCACTGTGCTCTTAGGAACCTTGAGTGCTGCAGAAATTCTTTTGTAACCTTGGCCAGATTGATGCCTTGCCACAATTCTGTCTGCTTGGACAGTTCCTTCGACCTCACGATTCTCATTTGCTCTGACATGCACTGTGAGCTGTGAGGTCATATATATAGACAGGTGTGTGCCTTTCCTAATCAAGTCCAATCAGTTTAATTAAACACAGCTGGAAGGCCATCTCTCAAGGAGTAGAACCATCTCAAGGAGGATCAGAAGAAATGAACAGCATATGGATTAAATATGAGTGTCACAGCAAAGGGTCTGAATACTTATGATCATGTGAAATTTTTCTTTTTTAATAAATTTGCAAAAAAATTCTACATTTCTGTTTTTTTAAAGGGGTCTGAATACTTTCTGTACCCACTGTGTATATATATATAGGGTCACGGTTAGAAAAAAAAATATGACATTGCATTCCCTCGTGTTTGACAGAGGGCAAGCATGTAGGACCTTATAGTGGTTTTAACGTAGGTAACATAAACTGTCTGCTCTAGTCCAAGTTAATTCAGCAGTTGATTGAAAACCACCGTATATATCATTCATACTGTCCTGTCAATCTCAGCAGATGTTTCAGTTTGTGCTCACTAATTGCATAATCATGTTAGATTTTGAGAATCGATACTGTCTTTATATTTCAGTCCAATATCAAAGCAAAATTCAATTAGCCGTTCCAGACTCTATGTTAAGTACGACACAAGCAAATGCAATTCGTTTTCATGAGGATGCAATTTTCTGCAGGTTTTTTTTGTTGTTGCAAAACTTTAGTGAGGGAACGCAATATCATTTTCTCATTAACCCTTGACCCTTTGGGGCTCCATATTAAAAAGATCTGTAAAACAGGCAAAAAATTGTGTAAACACTACACAAAGGAGTGAGGCTAAAAAAACTAAATACTAATTACTGGTGAAGGGCTGACTTGGGAAGAGCAGCAACACTATCCTGGACAGCAACACTATCCAATCAAAAATAATCATTTTTGGTCCTTTTTGAATGCTTATGCATTGCTTGGCTAAACTAAGCTGTGTTTTGGACTATATTCCATGGCTTCTGTGATCTCTTGCAGTGACCCTGCAAAACCAAAGTCAATCTATTTATGCTGTTTTTATCTCAAAGATCCAGTTGAACAATACATTCTGTGGCACCGTTGACTGCAAATATCGCTGACAGTGGCGTTCAGTTTCAGATTATGTTCTTTCCAGAAGAGTAGAGACTGTTACTGCAGCAAGGGGGGGGGCGCAAGCTTATGTACATAAGTATTCACAGCCTTTGCTCAGTACAGTAGTCTTTATGAGAAAGATGCTATGAGCTTGGCACACCTTTTTTTGGGAAGTGTTTCCCATTCTTCTTTGCAGAAACTCTCAACCTCCATCAGTTGAATGGGGAGTGTCAGTGCACAACCATTTTTAGATATCTCTACAGACGTTTCATCTGCTTCAAGTCTGGTGTCAGGCTTTGCGAGCTGAACAGACTGGTTGAGGGGGAAGTACTTGCAGGGTTGTGGATTTAATATATAGACACAATGCTAACAGAAACAAAACAAACACACCATCTCAGACAGGATGACAAGACAAGACAAGAATACAAGACAAGAAGACTGACAAGGACGGACTGAAACAGAAGGACTTAAATAACATAATTACAGACACCTGGACATGCTTACAAAAGAGACACTGCAGGGAATGGGCAGAGACAGGACACATGCTCAGAAGGGGAGATAAACAAAACAAAGATGAGACCAGAGATGAACAGGACAGGTACGGGACATCTGGGCTCTGGTTGGGTCACAAAGCACATACACAGAGTTGACGTGAAGCTGCTCATTTGTTGTCTTGGCTGTGTGCTTAGGGTTGTTGTCCAGTCTGAGGTCCAGACTACTCTGGAGCAGGTTGTCATGAAGGATATCTCTGTACATCTCTTCAGTCCAAAAAGGTTGCCATGTGCCTTTTACTGAGTAGTGGCTTCTGCCTGGCCACTCTACCATACCGGTTTGTTTGGTGGAGTGCTGCAGAAATGGTTGTCCTTCTGTAAGGTTCTCCACTCTCCACAGAGAAATGTTGTAGCTCTGTCAGAGTGACAATTGGGTTCTTGATTTATTCCTGACCAAGGCCCTTTAACCACAATTACTCAGCTCTATGAAAAGTCCTGGTGGTTACAAACGTTTTCCATTTATGGATGATGGAGGCCACTGTGCTCATTGGGACCTTCAATGCAGCAGAAATGTTTCTGTACCTTTCCCCAGATCTGTATATTGGAGGACTAAAGACAATTCCTTAGACTTCATGGCTTGCTTTGTGCTCTGACATGCACTGACTACTATGGGACCTCATATAAACAGGTGTGTGCCTTTCTAAATCATGTCCAATCAACTGCATTTACCCCAAGTGTAATCCAGTTAGCTGTAGAAACATCCAAGGGATGATCAGTGGAAACAAGATGCACCTGAGCTCAATTTTTTGAGTGTCATTGGAAAAATCTGTGAATACTTATGTACATTATATTTTGTGCTTTTATTTTTAATAAATTTGCAAAGATTTCAAACAAACATTTCTCACTTCATCATTTTGGGGTATTGTATGTTTTGATTTTTGAATTTTGAGGGGAAAAATGAATTTAATTCATTTTGGAATAAAACTGTAACATAAAATGTGCAAAAGTGAAGCACTGTAAATATTTTCTAGATACACTTTATACTATATGTGCAAGTTAAACTCTTCCTGAGGTTTGGAGCCTGAAATTCAGATCTGGGCAGATTGCAAAGTGCATTCTTTGAGCACAAGGTGTTAAACATGTTTAACCTTAGTTCCTAGCTAAGCTAAATGAACTTAATTCTAAAAAAAAGTACATATGTTTAGAATACAGTTCAAGAATTTAGTTTTCAATACCCTTATTGCTCATAAACAAAAAAGGAAAAACTAAATTTGCCTGAGCCTTGGTGTTGGATCGATGATCTAAATAAAGTACGTTTATGAATGTAGTTTGAGATTGATCTGCACTGTGGGCAAGTAGGTTCTTCTTAAGATTCACAGTCATGGCAGTGGAATATCTTTATGGACATACAGACTGAAATACATCCTCAAGATCTGAGTAGACTTATTAACCCATGATTAGTCTTGATATTTTGTATACTCTCCTAAAGATCAAAAATTGACCCCTGTGGTGTATTTTTCAAGGCTCAAAGGTGATCATTCACTCTTCTGTATGTTATAATGAGAGAAAAGCCATTACATCCAGCCATTAAGCTGAAAAGGAGAGTTTCCCTTCTGATAAACATAGTGGCAGGTAATTTTTGACCCTTCAGAAAACAGATAACAGGTTTTAAATTAAGCCACTAACCAAGTCTAAGGACTTGTTTGAACTGAGTTGCCTGTTTAATTCATATAATTACTAATAAGATTTGAGAGTTTAATTCCATGTAAATTTACATGGCTTGTGGTTTTTAAATTTACATTCAGAGCAACTGTCATACACTCTTAGCCAGAGTAACTTTAGATCAATTTAATTGTGTTACAGAGAACTAAAATTATTTGTATAGCACTTTTTACAACTGATGTCAGAGCAGCTTTACAGAAATCAAAAAATAAAACATGAACAACACATGAAATAAAGGCATGAACCCCCAGTGAGCAAGTAACAGTTGCAGCTGTTTAGGGTCTGTGTAAATTTCTACAAAGTTGCTAATGGCGGATGGGCAACTAGTCTCGGGCAGGGTGGGCAACTAGTCCAGGCCCAGTAGCTGGAAGGAAGGTGAGCAGCCAATGTGAAATTGTGGCAGGGGAGCTCGGGGTTCTTCACAGATGGGGCAGAGGAGCTCAAGGTTAGTGTTTCATCAGCTCAGGCCGGTTGGTCATCATTGACTCGGATGAGGTACAGAGATGTAATTATTTTAGTATTTAGATTTATGGAGAACAGAGTAAACATTACCAGAGTGTGGCGAGTGACTCTATAACAGCCAAACTAAAAGGAGAGACATAAATCAGATGGCAGCACCAACATCTCAGTGTACCATAAATCCCTACGTCCATGAACCCCTGGATCTGCAGCCTGTAACTAAGCAGAGACATTAATGACCAAATGCTACACAGAAGTTTTCAGCCTAGATTGAAGATTGAGACTGTCTCTGAGTCCCAGACATTATGTGGAGGGTTATACCAGAGCTGGGGGGCTTTGTACGAAAAGGCTTTTCCCAATGATGAAGCCTTCTGAATTCTGGGAACTAGTAGGAAGCCAGCACCCTGTGACCTGAATACAACTTTAGGAGTCTTTGCCAGATTCAGAGGGAAAACCACAGGGCTTTCTAGGCATTCAGAGAAGCCCTTGTGATTTCTGACAAATAAGAAAATAAAAGTTTTTAACAGTATTTCTTATTTAGTAGTGAGATATAAAACTTGCATTTTAATCATAGAAAATATTTCTTTCAAAAAATCTTGTTCCATAACTGTGCAGGCCTTTTCTGGTGTTTAGAGTTTCTAGTCCATCTAATCTGGCTTTTCTTCTCTTGAGTGTTACCAGTGATTTGCATCGTGAAGTAATCCTTCTTTATCTAAATTCCTGAAGGCATCTCTTGATTGCAGACTTTGACAAAGACAAGCCTAACACCTCGGGAGTGTTCTGGACTGGATTAGATGTGCAGATTCTTTTTCACCAAGGCAAGAATTCTGTATTCATCATCAGTTTTATTCCATGATCTTTCAGGCCATTCGGTGTTGATAAATGGTGTCTTAGTTGCTAAACTAAATGTGGTAATATTTTTGTTTGAGGTAGATTTGTATAATCAGCAGATTATAATAGTATTTTATGTTATACATAGTACTGTCATGCAGTTGTACTCAGCTTTAGATTACTGAACTGCAGTCGATTTAATTAAATGTAAAAAATGATTGAAAGTATACTATTAAAGAGAATTAGTCTATTTATTTTATACCAATTGGTATTAGAGTATGTATACCATAGTATTAGTCTTAAATACTTTTTTATTGTCCAAATTGGCACTCAGTAACAGCTACCTTGTCCCATACAAATCATCCAGTCAAATCCTTTACACACCACATTACAGAAGCTCTTCTGTTGAAAATAATCCAGCTCTGTTGCTAAAGAAAGAAAAGAGTATAGAGAGAGAACAAGGCCCAGAGTAGTGCTTAAGGAAGAAATAATAGCACTTTGTGAGCTACTTGATAATGCAAATTATGTTTTAAAGTCTCGAGTCCTCTCTTCTTCAATGAGCTCTGTCTTGCTTTATTTCTAACCACAAGTAAGAAAGTTCCCTCTGGCAGTAAACAAAACCAAATGTTAATATTTAAAAGCTTTCACAAGCACTGTGCATTTTGCACCTGAACACTGGACCCTCATGTGTTCAGGAGGTTTGTTTTGGCTGCATTGGACTTCCCAGCACTAAGTGTGCAAGTGTGTGTTTGACCTCTTCTTCCTGCTGCTAAATGCAACCATGAGGCATCAGTGTGCACGCTAAGATGTGGCAGTTCAGGCAGGTCAGCAGCAAGCTGTGGAATGCATACATTTCCCATACCGCACTAAGCACTTTCTCATGCAGGATGTGGGGAAAAGCATGTGTCATAGCCCTGAGACCGGACACAGCCAGAGGCAGAGGATCCGAGGCTCTGTCCCAAAATATGCTCTGTTCTTTGATAAGGAGGGTCTGTATAGAATATTTGACTAATATATCCTTTAGTTGGTACTGTGGATAGCTTCACACCATCACACCATCAGTTGGGCAAGAAAATACACAGCATATAAACACACCTCTTCGTAGCTAGCTACAAAATTGAAAATGTTGTTATTGATGATCCTCGGTGCTTTAATGTAATTCCTGTAACACTATTGCACTGTAGAGAACACTTCTCTATGCATTTCTATGTAGTAATTATTTACAGCATTTTGGCTGGTGCCCCTTGCATCAGTTCCCTTTCACCGGTCATTGTGTTTATGCAGTCAAAAACACTGCATAACTTTATAGTTTTATGTCTTTGAGCTCTTATTTTAAAGAAACAAATGACAAATGGAGGGAGTGTATGGCCTAGGATCTGAAAATGACGATCTGGCATGTGTGACTGCATCCAATAAATACTTCAAATAAAAAAAAAAACATCCCACAAAAGTGGCCTATAGGGACCTAAAGTTTAATTTAACAATAACAGTGTTTATCACTGGAAAATTTACTGAATGACCCAGTTTATCTGTGCCATGCACGAAAAAGCTACATGCATCCTCAAGCTCCTCCATACATGAGAAAAAAATGCAAAAAAACCCATTCTGATCGTTACCTTTAAAAATGACCTACGGAACGTTTAGATGGGACTGATAAACACTCATGATTTACACTAATGACATTGACATATGGACTGGGGGCTGCTATGTTGTTAGCTAATTTGCACTCACTCTCAGCGCTCCTCCCTCACAGGCATTTAAGTTTAACTACAGAATGAGGAGGAGGTTTGATGTGCCAATGTAATATTAAGGCTCACAAGGTTTATATAAGGATATGATGTCATGATATTTTCTCGGTATGGCATCAGTTTTCTAATGGTGTCCTACGATAATCCATTCCATGCAGCTTGAGTTTCTCACTCAGTTCCTGCTGATTTTGCAATGGAGTGGAGTGATTCCATGTCCAATACCATTGGAAGTATTCTTAACATTTTCATTCAACATTTCAATTATGACTGTTGGGACAATCTGTCAGTTCTCCCTCTCCATGGTTTGTGTAGGTCTCTCAGATGCGTCATGTCACTGGCGCATACCTTCTATTCACTGCTGCCAACAGCATGTCTGTGGTAATACCCGCAAGCCCGATGTGGCACACGTGGCTTACGTCATGCTCACCAAGTTTAATCCCAGGTTGGCTGATTTCTTCTGTGTGCAGCTATTTTATTACGTTGAGAGTATGTTCCATAAAGAACACTGTTACACTATTTATGTTTGTGTAATAGTGTTCTATAGAGCGTAACAGCATTCTTTGTAGGTTAATACCTGTATAATAGTGTTTGATGAAGTAATGCTATCTCTAGTGCTTTGTATCACTCTAGATTTTCCAGTACAAGCCATATTGACAGGGTCCATTTTCGTTTCCTGTAACAGAGTGCTAATAATAATAATAATAAAGTAAATAAAATAATAAATATAATAAAATAAAAACAATATGTAATACATTGCTCTAGATTTTTGATAGACTGTGATCAGGAGTGTTGTACGGAATAGTGATTAGGGGTGCATTTGGAATGTAATGCTGGGCTGGCCTGCTGTGGAGGAGCTGAGTGAGTGAGTGAGTGAGCGAGTGAGTGGGAGAGAGTGTGTGAATCAGTCCGAGGGCCTAAGTGGGATGAGAAAAACAGAGGAAAGTTTTTTTTATGTAGTTTGATGCCGCAAGCGAGTCATTGCCAAGAGGATATCCGGAGCACTCGTATCCCTGTTGGCCTGTGCTGGGCATACAAAAGCACAGCTCTACTGTGGTGGGGGGGCAGCCTGGAGAGGCACAAAGAGCCCCCGTGTGAAGCGCGCTGTGTTTGCTCATGGCCGAATGGCGCTGCCACAACACTGTCAGAGTGTATCAGTGGAGTGAGGTTATGATCACTCATACACACACACGTACACACACCCCCCCAGGGTGCCACAGACAGCCTGGCTTGTTGGTTTAGCTTAGGATTCACAAGCTTGTCCAGATCCTGCAGCAGAACGCTTGCTGATTTGTTCAACATTTTGTCTTAAACACTATATCAAATGAAAATATGTTTTTAGGTTTTATCATACCTACCAAATTATTCCACTGATCTCTATACTGTGAAAATGTAGGTAGTTCATTTTTTTGCATTTAAAATCATTTTTTAACTAAATAGTAAAAAATTGGGATTTTGGATTTATAATGTCTGTTTGTTATGCACAAATGCTTCTGTATATTTACATCTTATCTTACTCTGCAAATCTCATCATGAAAATACTGTATCAATAAAACAATCATTTCCAGACTCTATTTTTGAAAGATTGAATATTTTCAGTAATGGTCTCAGCTGTCATAGCAACAGCTTCAGCGTGTGATGAAGCGCTGGCCTGGGTGTTGAAAGAACACATGTAGATGCCAGTGGAGGCATAAAGGAAAAAGAAAAGGCAGAAGTATTTTTGGAGGCCACCTGCTTCTCAAAAATGAGTGTGTGGGAGAAAGAGAGAAGGACAAGAGATATGAAACCTACTGAGGGTCAGTCAAGGAATGCAACCATAGAAGTTCTCTGGCTCCAACTCACTCATTCACTTTCTCCCTCACACACACTTACACCCCTGAAACAGCACCAGCTGTGCGGGGCACGCCTCAACGCTTTTTGCAGGGCCTTCAGATGAGGCCCTGACCCCCCGACCTTCACACTTTCTACCATACAGCAGAAAGTGAGCTGCCGTGTTCTGTCAGAGGCCACTCTTTCAGGGTCTTAATGAAGCTCATTGCTGGCTGAGGGTGGTGGGGGAGACTGATGAGACAGCTGACAACATGCAAGACTGCAAGAGTGCTATTAATTATTTGCACAGTGTCCACAGACAGAAGGGACCCACAGTTACCACATGTCACATGTTTTATGTATATAATTAATTATACACAATAAAATACAGTATAATATCCCAGTATTTAAATACAGTATCTGTACACAGGCCCCCCTGTATATATACATTCATATTTGACTCACTTTACCTAATTTGATTAAAGTGTGTGTGTGTGTGTGTGTGTGTGTGTGTGTGTGTGTGTGTGTGTGTGTGTGTGTGTGTGTGTGTGTGTGTGTCCATGATTTAAATTTATTGTTTTTAGTACTTCATTATATGAAGGCAAGTGGTAAGAGGGGTGAGCCAACAATAAAAAGGTCACCTGTTCAAATCTCAGGACTGTCTGAGTATTGCTGAGCTTCATAACCACCTTTTGTGTATGTGTGTGTGTGTGTGTGTGTGTGTGTGTTTGTGAGAACAGACCATGGTACCAGAAGAATAGCAATGCTGAAACTAATAACATGAATAACAAAATGAATGATTCAAATATTTTATATCTTGTATTCAATATGTAAAAAATCAGCACAGATTTTAGAAAATTGCTGTATACCAAACATACTCATACACAAGATATAACTGCAATTATAGGCTCTTATGTTGATCTGTAAGACTGGAAAGCTTTCAGTAACTTTATGCCTGTTTTAATACTACAGGATAAAATGGTGTCTAAAACATCAAAAGCCATCATATTAACAATAAAAAATAAATTACAATATATTTCATTTTTGTGTGAACAAAATTGGGATTGTTATTGGAATTGTTATTGGGATTGTTATTGGGATTGTTATTGGGATTGTTATTGGGATTGGGATTGTTAAAGAATACTGTAGTTTTCTTTTTAACAATTCATCTAATTAAAGAGTCCAGTACATCAAACATAGTTCTTCTATGACATCACTCCAAGAGACCCTTTTTGGCAGCATTATTTAAGAAATTGGAATTCTGACAACCACCGGACTTTTATCATTAATCTGTGATATCTCACAGATCTTTGCTTTGTTTGATCTGAATACAGGTCTAAACCTGTACCAACACTCATAATTCTTCTTGTGTTGGATGAAATCTTTGGTTTCTTTTCTTTATGACTTCTAACTGCCTAGGTGTTTACCAATATTTAGGATACTTCAAATATTTTTAGCCAAATAGTAAAAATTCTGTTCAAAAGCACATATTCTAAACTAAATACTAATCCTGCATTTCACAAAAGCACAAAGGTTTCTCTAGACACAATAACTCAACACAGCAGACCTGGTTCAGTATTCAGTCATTCAAAACTCAGAACAGATTTTCTGTTCAAGAGGATTTTCTGTTCAAGAGGAACCCAAAGTCAATCACTGCACAACCAGTGTGAAAAAATGCACATGTGAGGGAATTACAGAAACAGTATTAAATGTAAATTACTCTCCCCCAGCAAACAACAGACAACATAACACCTTCATGGTCATTTTATTGTAATCCACTACATTTGGACATTTTACTCAAATGTGTGCATTTTTTTTTCACAACATACTGTCTATACAGTGAGAGATATTACTGTAACATACTGTATGGAATGTAGATTACATGAAAAATGAGTGTGTGACAGTCTTCCAGTAAAAGTTAGGAATTCCTGTCATTATAAACATAATTAGCCTTGGTCATATATGTATATACACACACTGTATATGTACTGTATATATACTGTATATGGGGGAATAAACCGAATACAAAACTGAACAGTTGTTAATCTGTGTCTTCAGCATTTGGCTACATATTTTAATCCACATAACATCTGATAACATCTCTTGCCAGGCACCTGGGATAGAAACACTTGGCGTGCCTTATCCACCCCTGGCAGAGTGTCTTCAGAGTGTCTCTGCAGCTGGCATCCATTCCATCCAGCAAGGACATTTGGTCATGATCGTATACCTTCCACCTCCAGGCTGAAAAAAATTCCTCAGTGAGGTTGAGGAAAGGCCAATAGGATGGGAGGAAAAGGGACATCGCTCTTGGATGGTCTACAAACCAGTTTGTGA
Organism: Acestrorhynchus altus; assembly: GCA_034509495.1. Taxonomy (NCBI): domain Eukaryota; kingdom Metazoa; phylum Chordata; class Actinopteri; order Characiformes; family Acestrorhynchidae; genus Acestrorhynchus; species Acestrorhynchus altus. The sequence goes on along the minus strand of CM067517.1, from coordinate 19,280,500 downwards.
TAACATGAGAATAGTGGAATGCTATATTGTTCCATGTAATCACAAATGTCCTCATGTTTCCTCCCAACTGTTCCGTTTCTGTTTCTGGCACCAGCTGTTGGTAGAGTTCATCCAAAATAAAAAAGAAGGAGGTCACTGTTATAGGGACTGAACTGACCAAACCAGCATTTGAGATTGCAGCGCACATTGTGATATTTGCTCCTCTCTGACGCAGTACGTTTAATGGTGACTCTTTATTTTCAATTATATTTCTACCCTTTTTTTTGCCAGATTAAATCCTGCCTTGTCCACATAAATGGGTTGTGGGGTCTGATCCAACTTCATGAAATCAAGCACAGTATTTGAACACTACATCAGTCTGTCCTAGTGTACATACTGTAACTCAGATTTCCATACAGGGTGGCATAGTGTAAAACTCACTATGTTACAACATATTACAGGTATATAGGATAGACCCCATACCTGGACATATTGGTGCTGGAGTCCCTTAACACTTTCAAAAGGAACTGTGTACAGCTTTTTCATGCAAACTCTGTAGTCAGAGTCCAGGTAATGGTTATCAGGCTAATGATGATTCCATGTGGTGAAATACCTGGTTATTTTCTATTATTTTGGCCTGAATATCCCTTTGTTTTATTCCATTGTCAACAATGACATTGTCTACAATGGCATGCTCCTGGTCTTCACTCAGGGGTTTTTCCCTTCCCCAGAGGGAGGCAGATGCTGCTTTCTTTACAGTAAAGGAGCAGAAACAGAACATATGTATTAGTGGTGGGACTTGTGGCCTGCAGTTACTATAAGATATAGCATCAGTAGGGATATACTTGTAAAATGCATTGTTTACCTGTTAGTTTGTTTAAAAGTCTGGATAATGGAAGCCACAGTTAATCGTCTGAGGTTAGGCTGCACTTTTTCAGCAGCCTCTCTCAGAGCTACTTTGATGGTGAATTTCATCCGTGGCAGCTTACCCTTCATTGAACACCAACACACATTTGTATTCCTCTCCCTTGCTTAATTATTCCTCTCCCTTGTCCAGACAAGGTTTTTCTTTCCTATGTCACTCTCTCTGCTCTTGTGGTCCATTGACCAAACTTTTATGTGTCAATGTCATTGATAGCACCTGGCTGTGTCTTCAACTCCATGTCAGCTGTGGTTGGTCTATTACTGCAATTCATTTCAGTGATCTGTACATGCAAAAATGTGTATTGCAGTAATAGCTTCACTTGCTTTTTTTGTTATAGAACTATGCATTTTATTTAATATGTAAAGTTTTGAACCTTATGTTTTCATGGTTGATGTGCTGTGTGCAAGCATTTGTAAATAAGACAAGAAAGATCCAGAATTCCGTTATTGGGTAACCTTATGTGTACAGAAAATATTTTCATTGTAGAAACATGTAAAATGACTGCGTTTTATGCAAACACAACATGAATTGTATTATTGGTATAGCTCACTAAAGACTGATATTGCGATTACTGTGTTTAGAGCTTTGGAAATGTGACTAAAGATTGGACAAACGGATGTTAACAGTCACAAAAAAAAAAACTAAGTGTCTTCAGTGTTGCTTTCACTGTTGCCTTTGGGGTCCAAACCCACGTTGTAGTACAACTGTTCTATGTTGAAAAACAGCTGCACAAATAAAATTGAATTAACATGGATGGAAAGTATCCTCAGGCCAAACCAGTGTCATCTTAACTGAGGACATACAGTGTTCAATAAAGATCATACGTCAGAGGAACACCACTCTCATAAAATATGAGAACAATCAACAGACTTAATGTAGTAAATACTAATGTTTTCTGATGACACAGCCCTTTTTAAGATATCTAAATTGCATTAATGGCCACATGCCCTTAAAAATGCATGAAATACAGTAATGCATAGAACAGCTTGAAGTAAACTCTTATTTATGCCAGGGCCTTAATGGTATTAAAGTGTCTGCTGGCATAGAGGCTTGGGTGTGAGCGTGAATAAAATAAGACCCACATTAGCAGAGTCAGTCTGTTTAATGCTGATAAAAATCACAGTGTTGGCTTTAGAACTTTTCAAGCAAAGCCTGTTGTGACAAATTCAGAACATCAGTTTATGCCTAGTTCGTGGTAAACGCAAGCAGGTCTAGAAACATGATTTTACTTACTTTTAAGTACTTTTTTTTTTGTCATTTTCAAAAGATGGCCAACAATAGAAGCAAGCATTTAACTAACATGGTACGATGCATTACACACACATGGGTTGGAAAGTTTTTCATACTGGCAGTGAAAGCACAAAAGATTCATTAAAAAATGAATGAATTAAATAATAATAATAATAAGAAGAAGAAATATAAGTATTTTTGATCACTTACTATTTGACTAATTGTGATCGACTGATCATTATCTGAGGTTGTACTGATAGTTGATTTATTATTATTTTATTTATTTATTTATTTATTTATTTATTTATTTGTTTGTTTGTTTGTTTGTTTGTTTGTTTGTTTATTTATTGTACAGCAGTGGTGTCCAGGACATGCATCACACTCCTGTGTCTGAAGAGTAAAATGAGGTTTGGTGCTAACTATTTTCAATTATCAACACTTTTATAAATGTCCAGATTCAGCAGAACCTCAGTGGTATATATATATATATATATATTATTGTTCTAGCAAAATACATTGGGGTTGCTTCCTTTTCCTAATATATGTTAAGGCCCAAGTACAGTCATGTAAAATTTCATATCATTTGCCACATGAAAAGCATTTATCTCTGCTATGACAGTGCAATGTCTCTGTCAAACTTCCAATTTTATCATAGCGATAAGTTAGCAGTGGTTTATTCTTATTTGATAGTAACTGTAGGCTGTAATAACTGTAATATTTGCTCAGAAATGATTCAGTCAAGCTTTAAATTAAGTGAGTGTCAGTACTGTTGAGTCTGGTTAGGTTATTATCACTGTTTTAGAGAGGACAGAAAAAGTTCAGTTACAGAAAATATAAAACAGGACAATTAAAAGGAGTTATAAATTACTGGAGCTAAAACTTCATGTAATTCACAGATGTAAATCAAAAGAAAAACGTCAAGATGTTGTGTGTACAGCTGCAGATAGTTAGTCTCACAAAAGGTCGACATTTTACAGCAGCATATTTTATGTGACTGCTCGTCACTTTTTAATTTTGTAAATTTGAAGCAACAGCTTCCTTCAGTCTAGTTTCACAAGGGAAAATACTGGAGCTTTGTCCTGGTGATGAGGTGATGAGGAGGTAAACATACAGCTGAGTAAACATACAACAAATACAGCAAAATTACTCTAACACATCTGTAGAATCAATAAAATACATACAGCGTGTTCACTCAATTGTTAAATCCTGACCTTACAAAACAAAAAACAAACCCCCAAATGTGACCAGAACTTTGAGGAGTTACCCACTGAATGTTAATGATTATGGAAGTGGGATCAGCTCAGTCTTTAAATGTGGGCTGAACTGACAATATGCTATAGTGTGGAAAATCCATCCATTCACTGAAGAGCACTGCAGTGTTCTGATGCTTTTACTGACGCTAGACTCACATGAGCTGATCAAAACCACATGTTTCTGTGTGTGTGTGTGTGTGTGTGTGTGTGTGTGTGTGTGTGTGTGTGTGTGTGTGTGTGCGTGTTTGCCTATATGGAAGAGTGTAGACCTATAATGTTGAGGTAAAGAATTTAACTTTCGCCACACACACACACACACACACACACACACACACACACACACACACACACACACACACACACACACACACACCATGTTTAAAATGCACTGCAGTCCTGCTCACACAGCTGATGCAACAGAGTGATCACACCTCTACACTATAATCTAATGCCATCAGAATAATGCTGTTTAAATTGAAATATAACTGGCATTATTGTTTCTTCAAACTAAGATTAATCAGATCAAATGCAGAGAAGCTTAACCTAGCTTTTGTTAAATTTCCCATTGTAACCAACTCATATCTGCGATGTCCAAACCCTGGTGGAAACTGTGGTTTATCACAGCCCTATGACAAGGTAAAAAGTCAATTTCAGGTTTATTTTTAGTATTTAAAATGGACAGCATCTTGCATCTGATTCCAATTGCACAGACGTAACAGGGGAAGACAAGTGAATCCAGGAACAGATGGGATGTGTTCTTAAAGTAAAGGTAATGTCAGGGCATTTCTGAGTGCTCTGGGTAGAGAGATAACATCAACTGATGCTGGGTGCTGGTGGTTAAGGGATGAACTGAGTTTATAGGGGTTATAGGAATAGGCTGAAGATCTGCTCTGTTCTGCTCCTCTGTAGGAGCTTGGCCTTATCGGTGGCTGACAGACTACTGTTGCTGTGTGGGAGCTGTGTGTGTGTGTGTGTGGTGTGTGTGTGTTTGTGTGTCTGTGTGTGTCTGTGTGTGTAACTGCATGAAAAGGAGGGTTCTACAGATGTGGACTGCTCGGTTCAAAATAATGTGGACTGTGGAAGGTAATGTTTAACAGAACAATCTGGAATGTTATGCAGAACTGCACAGAGACGCCCATTCTTTGGCCATTCAGTGAAATCTTAGAGGAGGTGTATTGGAACTGTACTGAAATAATGATTCAAGTAAAAACAGAAGATACTCACATTGGAACCTTTGTAGTATATCTAATATACTGTATATAGGAACCAAAATGTTGATTTCTGGGTTAAAAATACAAAATGTCAACAACAGTCCAGGTAAAATATAAAATGTGAATGTAATTGAAACTAGTTACTAACTACTAACCCTACTGTGTTTACATTTTGGCTCTGGAAACAACACAAACATTGATTACAAAACACAAATGCAGTGGTGTCGTACCAAACTGTCACAGAGCCACTCGGTGATGTGTGGAGATGACCAACAAAACTGTATCTGGAATCACCATGGTCAGCACCAAGATCAACTCTTTGTTGTCATGCATCATGCATTCAGAAGGCCTGGTGTCAAGGTGTGTAATTTCATACAATGTCAGATCACATTTGATCTTCATTACAGGCACTTTGACAGCCCAATGTTGCGTTAATGAGGTCCTGCGACCAGTGGCCCTGCCTTTCCTGAATGTACACTCATATCGTGTGCCATCCCCAGATGACATAGCCAGCTGCATCACCAGACCTTATCTTTGAATGAAAATGTGTAGGATGCCACTAGATGCCACTAGATCAACACTCTGCCCCTACTGCAAAATCTGCAGGAACTGCATGAGAATATTCAAGCTGCATGGAATGGATTATCACAAGATCTTTGAATCTTCTCCTATGTCTGGCATGTTGCATTAAACCCCAACCCCATACCGAGAGGTACTACTTCTGTATGTGTAGCTCAACAAATACTGCCCATACTAGTCTAAATTCGAATTATTTTTTATTTTGAATAACATGTTTGCAGTGTTCAGTATTTGAGACTGGTGTAAAGGGGCACCAGTTCAATAACAATGCATACAGCTATCTAGTTATCTCATGTACTGAGTTTGCATAACATGCCATTCCTTAACTAACACTGTCTCAACAGTAAATCGTGGGCTGGAAACGAACTGGACATCTGAAGGGTGGATGGTGCAAAATACAAGGAGACATTGAAAGACAGCTTTCATCATTCTGCTATAAATGAAAACTGTAGAAATTTGTCTTGCTCAAAAGTTGTCTGGACTCCAGATCTGTGTAAAGCTACTTTGTGACACTGTCTGTTGTGAAAAACACTTTATAAATAAATTTGACTTGAATTTACACACATTCGCTCAGCAAACACTACAATGTTCAGTTCAGTTTGAGTAGCCCATATACTTGTCTGAAGGGTTTGAATATTTATGTTCAGCAGCATTTGACAGCAATTTATTATTATGAATAATTGTTTGAAGAGCAAATTTAGTTTGCTGCAAAAAAATGACCGGAAAATTAATAATTTTAATTTTAATAATTGAGACAAATTTGCGGCCAATTAAAGGGGGTTGAATACTTTTGAAAGACTATATAGCATTTAGCCACAAGCCATCAGTGATTCAACACACTAACAGTAACATCAGAAAAGGCAAGTACAATATTACCACTCTGAGACTGGGCCAGCTAGTTTGGAGGCACTGCAGCAGAGTGTGTCTCTGTGTATAACCAAAGCCAGCATTTGACTGGGATACAATTACATTTTAATCCAGAGGCCAGAAAAGGAATGTGATACCACAGACCATTTGAGTTTAAACAGTGCCAAAGCTTCTAAAGAGTGCCTTCGGGTCTAGGAATCAAAAACAGACCAGAAAGGATAAATTGATATCCTTTATTAATAATCCTCAAAAGAGTTTGCTGTTAGAAAACACCTCCTCTACATCTACAACATCCTCTTTTCGAGGTCATGTCACTCCATTTGAACAGCTTGTGTGGTCTCATAACTGACAATAAATAAACCTGGAGCCAAGTTGTCCTATCCTCTATTATAGAAGGATTCAGTGAGACAACTAGCTTATATCAGTGTGTGAAAAGAATAATAAGTCCTCCATATGAAAATGACTTTCAGTGAACAAAGATATGACAGTGTAATTTGTTTGTTTACTCACCTGTGTAAGAATTAAAGGTTCAGTAAACCCCAATTAACCTCACTGCCTTCCTCATCCCAGCACTGGATGGGCTGAAAGGTATTATGATGTTATAATATATATATATATATATATATATATATATACATATATATACATACATATAATATCATACATCAGGAATTTGCATTTTTGAGTAAAAATATTTTTATCACTATCAAGTGAGATCTATTTTTGTATTTTTGTTTTCTTGTAAAGGTGCCAGTCCCAAGCCTGGATAAATGGTGAGAGTTGCACCAGGAACGGCATCCGGCATAAAACTTGTGCCAAAACTATAATGAGGATCACAAATATGACTGCCATACCGGATCAGTCGAGGCCCGAATTAACATCGGCCGCCTCCGGTGCTGTTGACCAGCAGGGTGCTGAAGGAAATTGGACAATTATGGGTCGAAGATTATTGAGGAGGAGAGGATGAAGATGGGTTAGAAACATGGTTGGTGTAACAGTGGAGGAGGCAGGGGTTAGGGCAAGATGATCCACTGTGGCGACCCCTAAAGGGAGCAGCTGAAAGAAGAAGAATAATTTAAGGGCTAAACCAATTTAGAACTAAGTAAAATCACCAGAAGGGAGGTTTAGGCCTAGTTGTTTTTTGAGAACTAAAGAAATCACAATGTACACTATATGCACTAAAGTATTAGAGCGTCCCTGTTTCATTCAGTCCCGTTGCCACAGGTGTAGAATGTTAAGCTCCTAAACATCCAGGCTGCTTTAACAAAAAAGTGTGAAAGAATGGTTCATTCTACAAAGCTGACTGAATTTGTGTGTGGCACAATAATTGGATGCCACCATCGCAAAATTTCTTCCCTCCTAGATATTCCTGTCAAAAGTCAGTTTTGTTTTGAGAAGATTGAGAAGTGGTACAGTTTAGAAAACACTGCAAGGTGACAGAGTCTGTAACCGCATACAGTTAAAGAGCAGGGTCACAGAGTGCTGAAGTGCCCACTGCATAAAGTCCCCAACATGAGAGTTCCAAACCTACTGTTAGTGCTGCAACTCATTAATAATGCCTATGGATTTGAAATGGGAAGTCATCAAAGCTAATGTCCTAGTAATGTATTAGTGTCCTAATACTTCTGTCCACATAAAATATGCATTTTTTAGTAAGCGTGTCGTGCTTGTTGTATTTAAACCCAGAAAGTACTGCTGTGTTGAAATGGAAAATGGAAAATCAGGAAGTCAGTTGATCTAGGTAGACACACAAAACCACAAACATAATTACAAAGCAACAATCCATCGCAACCAATTGATTTCCACTGGGTGGGACTATGGGTGGCACCAGTTCCAGGAGAACAGTTTCACTGTAGGACTTGGTTCTATGTCACTCAAAGCCTTAGAAATGGCAGCTCTGTGAGAGGACACGTAAGTAAAAGAGTTACTGTAAACATCCTACAGGTAAAATATTTGGTAATATGTCTGAATTTCAAGAAAAATGCATGTGTCTTACAAGCTTCAAATAATGATGTAATCTTAAAACATTACATCTATTTTCAATTATATTAACAGTTTCTCACTGAGTCCATTCTTCTCTCACCCTAGTCCTCTGGCACTTGCATTAAGGCCAGCAGGTTCCATATGGCCCTTGTAAAGGCGGGCAGAAAATCAGTTGGAACCTGCAAGACAGGAGAGCAGGTTGCTGGCATGCCAGCCCACTATGCCCAGCTGATACGAACTGTCTCAGTACACACCCTTCCAGGGCTTAATTGGGAGGAATTGTAGTAGGCTTATCTCGCTGCAACAGTGGGCTCATTACCAGACCCTTTCCCATCGCCTTAGCACACACACCTAAGAAAAGTAAACAACAGCATGTCACTTACAGCACACGACTCCCCCCCCACCCCTGCACCACACCCAGACCCCCGCAAATGAATTAACTCCTGCATTAATTAGGAATGCCTGCATGCACTGCTAAATCAGCAAGACTTCGTTTTGGTTCCTGTAAGAGGATGATGGTTGTGCTTTTGTAAGCAGTGGGATGTTTATGTGTGTGTGTGTGTGTGTGTGTGTGTGTGTGTGTGTGTGTGTGTGTGTGTGTGTGTGTGTGTGTGTGTAAGTAAGTAAGTGAGAGGAAGAGAGCAAGAGGGAGTTGAACACCTGACAGAGGATAGAGGTGGTTTAATGGCATTGGATGGATGTGCTTAGTGCATGCTCATCAAGCAGATGTCTCAGTGTAATGGGTTTGTTACTGAGGCAAGACTCTCAGAATGTTAAACCATTTACACCAATCAAAATCACTGCAATCACTCATCATATGAATTATTTTGTTTATTTGTTAATAGCTTGTGAATAAAGTTTGTATTTTTTTTTGTTTAAGATGCTTAAAGGTACAATATTTTTAGAATGTTAGGAAAAACATATATGAAATTTACAAGGTTGGAATTGGATAATCTCTATGGAAAGATGAGGCACTCTGGAACTTATCATCTTCTACAGATCCATTCATTATACTTTTTATAAAAATATGAAAATCATTTTGCTCATTTTTCTGCAACCCCTTTGGCAGACCCACAGTTGCTAAAACGCACCAGTTCATTTAGTCCAGTGCTATGTAGTTTAAACCAAATCAATTTTCCAACCAACATACATTGAACTATCTGTACATACATTGATTATCCAAGTCATTTTTAACAGGTAGAACAAAAAATATCGACAACAAATATCAACACAATAAAATTGCAATATGTTGTGAAGATGTGCAAATGCAATAGGCCGAACGAATTAAAAAAACAAAAAACTAAACAAAACAAAAAAAACAACACATTTTTTTGTGCATTATGGAGCAAAATGCTACAAACTATTTATGTATGTGTTTTTGAGAAAGTAATTTGTCCCCCACTTTGTATTTTGGTCTTTCCCCATTAATACTGGTAGGAACATGGCCTTGAGTGACTGGAAATAACTCCCTGGTTGTTTTGCAAAAATGGTCTCATTGTGATTTGCTTATGTCCTAAAAAGCTTTTTTGTTGTCACTAACAGTGATTTCTGTAACTTATTATCTATTCATTGCGAGAGCTGTGATAATAAGTTATATCCATTTCTCTTTATTGCTACTGTTGGTCTTTCTACACCTGTTACGTTCCCTGTTTTCATCAGCCTCCTGTATGTCAGCACACACAAGTTCATGGTTTATTTTGGGACATGCACATTAATATAACAAAAGGGTCATTGTTAAAGAATGTGTTATTAAAAATAAAGATATTCATTCTTCATATTCAGATATTCATTGCAGCTGTGTAATCGGGTAACATGTGCACATGTTAAAGTCCTTTCGTTTGAAGGGGGAATCTAGAATTACGTCTTCGTGCTCAGTTCTTAACCAGCTAACAGTTGGGTCTGTACAGAGCCAACATTCAGGGCTCTGAGGGAACATAGTTGGTGGGTCTCCTTGTCAGCAACAGATGCTTCTAACACTAGCAGCACCTGTCTCTGCTGAGCCACACAAGTGCTCATAGTCTCATAGTCGGATCTCTGCACAGGTGGGAACTAACCATATACAAACTACGCTTCCCAAGTCAAACCTTGCTTATTGCAAGTGCCTGTTGCCTAGTAAACCATGGACTATTGTAGGGTTCATGTGTAGTTCAAGTGAATGATTACTGGAGCACTACTCTTACTTAAATTGGGATTTTCGAGACTCTAATACACTGAGTCAGGGAGACGTCTGAGTACTCAGAGTGGAAGCTTGCCCAAGCAGAGTGTTCAGAGAGGAAAGAGTGATTGCCTCATCTCCATCACCCTGAGAAAGAAGTGATAAGGCCGGCAAAGTTGTCCAGTCAGCGCCGACCAGTCATTGACTCCCAGCTCCGAGAAGCAAAAGGGCGTGCACTGGAGCGAATGAGTGTGTATTAACCCCCTCTCACTGTGTCAGATTACACGTCATCAATCACTCATTTCCTGTGCTCAGGTTTACCCAGCCTGGACTCGGGCCTTCAGAGGCTTCCTGCGTGCTGCTCCTGATTGCAGGAAGCTGCATTAACTTCAATCAACACACACAGATGCTGCGTTCAGATATCCTCAGGTGTTCTCATATCTCATGGCATCATGTGCTTTGCCAGCATTCCAATGTGCCATTATAATACTTATAGGATTAGTGAGTGCGCTGAGGAGATATAAGCACACACACACACACACACACACACACACACACACACACACACACACACACACACAATGACATAAAATCACTGACAATTTAAGTCTGGGTGCTGAAGTAACTGGAAAAATGAACAGTGACGGCCATATTATTGATCACAGGAACCTTCAGCAGAGAGAACGGACCCAAAAAAGTTGGATTCCTCATACTTATAACAAATTCCATTTAAAGGTATTCTGGCAACTTTTGGCAAATTCTATCACAGAGCCTCATTCACATCCGTCAGCTCATTTCCAAAAGATGTGACAAATTTAAACTCTACTAAAATGAGTGAAAGGTAAAGATGATTGAAGGCTGTTTCATCAAAAACAAAGACAAAGTACATCAAAGACAAAGCTGGTGGATTTAGGAGTGGATATGATCCACCAGGAGTGGATCTGAAGTGGAGCAGCATCAGCTCTCAGCATTAATAAAGAAATGTGTTTAAAACTAATTTTTCTCCCTAAAAATCGCTTAAATGTTTTGGATCGTGGGCTTTTAAGACCAGGGTTAGATACCTCATGCAGCCACTAATGCTTATTGGGTAAATAGGCTCAGCTAATATCTAACTTTCATTTTTCCTTTACTTCATAGTAGTTAAAAAACAATTAAAGTCAAAACATTTTACAGTGTAGATTTTCACCACCATCATTCAATTTTAAAGTTTTATTTTCAAATTTGAGGTTTAATATTAAAGCAATATTTATGCTTCAAGAACCTGTTAAAGATTTTTGAAAGTTTAGTGCGGTGTATAGATTTTCCTACATTGTTACATTTTCAAAAAAAAGTAACATCACCAAACATCAATCCATAGTTTTCCTGCATCTACTCAGTCAATATATGGAAACAAGTTAGTGTTTGTTAAAAGTTATGTTTTTGTGATGTCACAAAAATCAGTACATCTAACACATGAATCGTTTCAGGATGTACAACTGCTTTATAGTCTTCCTTTGAAGGCTTGAGTAATCCTCTGACCATTCATCAAGTAAAGGAAGAAGAGCTTAATTTGGGCCCCCAGTCAGAACGGTCAGCCAAAGAAGGCTTGCCAAGGTTCCTGGCAAGGTCAGACAGGTTTGATATGAACTCATTGGCCACACCGTGCCTTGGCAACTGCCACTGCCTCCTTGAGCAGACACCTAGTGCTTTTCCAAATGCTCTGAAGGCACCTTGCCCAGATCAACCTACCTCTGTGATTAGATCATAGCTTATCAATTATAATATCACACTCCAACTGTAAATCCCATAAAAAGAAGGACCTATAAATTGCTGGTATATGAAAAGCAAAGAATTGGTAGCATGTTGGTACAACAGGTAGTGTTTATGCTGGACAGTGTGTGTGTGTGTGTGTGTGTGTGTGTGTGTGTGTCGCTCTTTGAGGACTGGCTCCTGGTTTAGGGGATATTCCTGCTTGAGTCTAATTATTGTGGATAGGCTCTAGACCCACATTAGTCTGGATTCAGAAGAAGAGGATAAGAAGATTGATGGATATAGTGCTCTTAGCCACTGGATTTCAATTTGAGATATATTTGAATATGAGTGTAAATTCATGTGGGTAAAATCTTATCAGCTTATACATTATCTATTGCTGCTATGAAAAAGTAACCCTGGACCTTTACTTGTTATTTGTCTGTTTATGTTATTTGTCTGTTAATGTAAATATTAGGACCTGTATGAACCAGTATTAGATCCTATACAAATGCTCTGAAATCATTTTTTACATTGACTTGCTGGATTTTTTCCTTTGGTTAAAGGAAATGTTTTCCCTTGATTAAACTGGACATAAGATGTAAGGAGTGTTTGGGAAATGTATTGTGGGCAACCCTGAACAAACTGACTCACTTCCTTTAATCTCACAAGAGACATCTCAGGCTTCACGTGAATCAAATCTGTCTGCCACAAATAGCACACAGTCGTTCCTATTTCAGGTGTCTCATTACAAGCCACTTATTGCCTCTTCAAAATAAGACCAACCAGTGTAATATTAACAACTGTGATCAAGCATAGATGGGCAGTCTGCTCATCATGAGGAAAAAAGGTGACAAGCTGGTTATCTATGTACATATCGCTCATATCTTCTCTGAGATCTATTCTTTGCCTCCTTCTGGTGTCTCTCGCTGCCAGGCATCAGCATCGTCCATGGAGCTTAGCCAAAGCCTCCGGGAAATATCATGGAGTACTCCGCCACACACCATCATAGCAGCAGATAGAGGGAGGGAATAAAGAAAAGTAATGTGGGGGAAAATTGCTGATATGTGGACATTTTTTTGGATGGGGGTTGCTGAGGTTGCAGTTGAAGTCAATGTTTTAAATGGAGGTCTGGGATATGTGGCATTTTTGAGGGCAATAAATACAACAAATGTGGGACCTAAATCTAGCCCAGAGCTTTAAAACACAGCAGCAGGCAAAGTGCATGCAGCAAACAATGACATTAATTTCTTTCTGGACTTTTCAGTGAGTAACAGTTGAACTTTTCAATCGTAGACTGTTGAAAGGTTTCTTACACTATTATTCAGCTGAAACTGGGGTGACATAAGTGTGTCCAAAAAGAGTTAAGCCACCAGTATTTTGACCAAAGTGAGAAAATCAGAGGGCTGTTTCTGTGGAGCTGAATTTCTTTCATTTCAAATAGAACTTAACAATGAATTGAATGAGATTAAGAGGAGATACCAATCATGTCTCACCTTAGTTACAGGCTGCAGATGCAGGGCTTCATGGACATAGGGAATTATGGGAAACTGGGATGTTGGCGCTCTACTGGAGTCACTCGCCACACTCCATACGCCATACATTATTTGTTCTCCATAAATGTAAATATCAAACTAATCACATCTCTTTACTTTTCCTGATGAAATTCTAACCTTGAGCTCCTCTGCTTCATCTGAGAAGGACCCTTCACATTGGCTGCCCACCTTCTGGCTACTGGATCTACACTAGTTTCCCACACTGCCCTGGACCAGTTGCCCACCCACCATCACCAACTACTGTATGTAGAAATTTACACAGACCCTAATTAGCTGCTACTGTCACTATTATGTCCACCACCATTACTTCAGTACACCTGAGTATTAGAACAGACATGTGGTCCAGTGTCCCCTGCCTAACTAACCATGTATATTAACTAACTATGTAACTAACTAAGTATTTGGACCAGATGAGGAAGGGTCCCCCCTTGTGAGCCTGGTTCCTCCCAAGGTTTCTTCCTCCACCTCTAAGGGAGGTTTTATTTGCCACTGTTGCCCTTTGGCTCACCAGGGGGTTTCATGTGTTGTTTACGTTCTTATTTTTGTAAAGCTGCTCTGTGACAACACCAGTTGTAAAAGGTGCTGTACAAATCATTTTTATTGATTAATTAAATATTAATAATAATTGTTTATTAAATATTTATTTTCTCTGGACAGTACTAACTTGTATATTGTAAGCGTCCATAACTAGTCCTGTCCCTGACTAGCTTTGCAGCTTCAGTGCAAAACTAAAGAAACAAAGAAACGTCTGACAACAAACCAAAACATTTTGACTGGTCAACTACATTTGGAATAAGTAAAAAGATAATAGACTAATAGTATACTTTACTACAAAGTTTTAACAAACTGACACTTCACTAAAATTAAGTAGCCTCTTTCTGCTGACAGAATGGAAATCAACTTGCCATATATTTACTGGTTTTAATCTGCTGACTTAGGAGTTTTGATTTCTATTTTAAACATATGTTACATGGTTTACTTTGTGTTTTCTATCAGTGAAGGTTTTTGTTCTTGTTGGATGCACTGTGTTTTTTTCCAGAGTGAGCATGTGATCTCATTCCGAGCACAGCTTAGATCAGCAAGCACTTACAATATATTTAAACAGCTAATAAACATCAGATGTAACATATTCCAGTTAATGTGTTTTCTTTTTGTAAATGAATACTAACACTAACAAAAACATCTAATCTGCTTAGGATATAATAATTACATCAAGTAAATGCAAGAACACCACTGAGTGATTATGTTGTTAATAGAGAAAAGTAGATTAAACCAGGGGATAATCTTTTTTTCCACTTCACAACCCACCTGTTTATAACTAGAAATGGCCCAAAAGAAAACACAACTCATAACATAACTTTTTAGACAAATGTGAGAATTAAAGTCTGAGTAACAGTTTAGGAAATAGCAGGTCTTCATGATCACCTTTTTCCCAAACATGCCTCATAAAAACAAGCAGAAAGATGCCTTACTAACATCAGGCAACATATCAAGTTGCAAACTGTGCACATAATAATTCTGTCTAAAAGATGTCTCTACATGTCAGTCCACATGCTGTCACGTCATATTTGATACGTGACAATTCTTTCTACATTTCTGATTCTCTAATTGTCTTTCAAGGTGATTTTCCTTGTATTACATCTGTTATGCATGTTATTAATTGTGCATTTCTATTAATACCTAAACATACTGTTTATAACTGAACACAGTTGATCCCTCAATTTTTACGTATATTAATTTTATTATTTAAAATGCCTTTACTGGCCTGATATGGACCACTGCCTCCTCCTGAGGAAGGCTTGGAGACCACTTGAGAGTGGAGGCTGGTGGGTCCCAGCCCACAAGTTGAAAAACCCTGGATTAGCAGAAATGGCTGTATCGTGTGCCTAAGAAAATGAAATATAATATATAGCTGCCTGCCTTTTGAGTTTATATCAGATTGCATAAGTATAAGCTTGACTTACCTTAAAGTGTATGCAATAAAATCCCAAGAACTAGTGATGATGTCACAAATGTCACATTAGACATGTAGCAGCAGGACAACACAGTATACAGTGTAAACACTGCCTACACATGTAATGTACATTATTAGTGTCAGACAGTGTCAGACTCACGTCCTTTGATATTTCAACAGAGTTCACACTATAAATCATCCTATATTAGATCATTTGTTCAACATCAGTAATGTCTTATTCATATGGCAGTCTCAGTTATGTATGTTGTATTTAAGCGTAATATATATTTTGGTGCATCATTTCTTACTGTTAATAATTTAGAAGTTTATAAATTTTCACATTTATTCTTAAGTTACATAGTTTGGTTGGTGGTGAACCTGAGGTCTCCATGTCTGTGACACTTCCAGGAGGACACATCTAATGAACTGTAGATTTCTCTGGTCTCACTAAAGGTCAGTGTTAATGGCTTTACAGCAGGGTTAACTTGCAGGTTTCAACTCCAACCCAAATCTAACACACCCCATTCAGCCAATCAGTTGTGAACTGGGCATTAATTGGATCAGGTGAGGTAGATTAGGATTGAATCTAAAGTGTGCAGGAATGTAGCTCTCCAGGAGCAGGATTGGTGACCCACAGTAAGAAAGATACGGAAAAAGTGGCAAATAGAGTTCAGCAAAACAGAAGGCTTTTGGAATAACATAATTCCAGAGAACACAGTTCTACTGCTCCACAGCCCAATGCTGGAGTGGCTTTGTACCTTTATATCAGGATAGGATAGGATAGGATGGGATTGAACTTTATTGATCCATTGGGAGGGTTCCCTCAGGGAAATTAAGGATATAAAATATCCCATGTCTGGAATTATATTTCATGTTTATCTGTTACAGAGTGTCCGATTCTGTTGGCAGTACCTCTCTACAAGGACTAAACAAAATGTGTGTGGATTTAAACATTTATATCAGCAATGTGTCCAGCTAGCAAATGAATGCATACATTAGAAGGGGTGTCCACAAACATGAATGAAAGCAGTTTTGCTCATAAGTCTTACCTCCAGTAAATTGCTTACCTCATGCATTATCTTCACTGTACTCTACTGTATATTTTCTGTGCTATGCTTTGGTTTCCATGCCAACAGAACCCAGTCCACACATACCAGAATCAGCAAACTTTACTGCACTGATTATACATTGGATTATAGCTATATTTGTAATATATCCCACCCTTACTGCTGCACACAGTCCTCTACCTGCGGATTAATGATACTGAGTTTCATTAGATATCAGCCATTTACTCATCTCGGTGCCTGACTAGAATTATATTATATTACTGTTATGTAACTACTTTATCTGCAAATGCAACTGTTACACATTCAATGGTACAAAGAGGAGATTTAATGTCAGTAATGGCCTGGTGTCCACTTAGCAGCAAAATGAGTTTGATGTTTGATTAAACAGCTACACAACTGGTATATAAATACGTCACAGTTCTCTATTGTTGCATATATATTTTAATCCAGTGGTCAAGTTGTCAAAGTAAACCAAGCAGTCAGTCAAATCAAATCTAATCAAAATGAACATGTGTAGCGCTCTTCACAACTGAAGTTGTCACTGAGCAGCTTCACAGAAATCAAGAAATAAAAAGGTGAACAACAGATGAACAAAGGGTAAGAGATAGATCCCCTAGTGAACAAGTCAAAGGATGAAAGTTAAAATGTGTTATTGGTCAGTAATGTTCTCAGGGACATATCTGGAAATGGCTAAATGAACCCACTCACACACTCATCAAAACACAATATTGATCTTTAATTTATCCTTTACATGCTTTATTTTTTCAGTGAGAAGGTACACAGTGTAGTTCATTGGTCACCATCCCTGATCATGGAGAGCTACCTTCCTGCAGGTTTCAACACCAACACAAATCTAACACATCCAGGAACTTTTAAAGGGAGTAATTAGCTGGATCAGGTGGGGTGGATTAGGGTTGAATCTAAATTCAGCAAGAATTTAGGGGTGACCCCTGGTGTAAATTAAATTGCTGTAAAGTAGACGTCAGTGGATAAGTTCTTGTCCACCCTGTGTAACATTTTTTATCTGTCTCTAAGTTTCTGCAACCTGCCACCATGCCATCTCCTCCCTTCAACCTTCTACTCAGTCTATCTCTCAATCTGACTTAGACTTGAGTTCCCTCCCATTTACTCTCCTCCAATACCATAATTATATGTAGAGGACATGCTCTGAACAGGCCAATGATCAATAATATACTGTTATGCTATTCTACATATTACATTTATAATAACTTAATCCATACTATTATAAGCTATTATAGAACTAGCCATCAAATTTTTATCCTTCCTACAGCTTCCTGGGTTGAACTCACAAACAAATTGGGTTAGAGTTGAACACAGTGATGTCAGGCAGCTGTGTGGTGGAGATTTGATATGAGAGATGTCTGCTTAGAAAGATGAGGCAGACTGAGGCTGATGGCCTTTACTGACAGAGAGATCCCTTCTGTCTCTGCCTTCTGTTCAAGTATGTTGACATCAGTGTGTGTGTGAGAGAGAGCAGTGGCAGCAGCAGGGGGTCTGCCTCCCAGGCGGAGGGTCCGGGCTGGGGTGAGGGGTCAGTGGCTGCCGGCAGACTCGAAGGCCCTTTATTGATGGAGCACTCTGTCCATCTGTGTTCTGAAATCAATCTGCCTACACATAGTAACTGAGCAGCTCCAATTACACCAGCTTCAACTCTGTGTGTGTGTGTGTGTGTATGTGTGTGTGTGTGTGTGTGTGTGTGTGTGTGTGTGTGTGTGTGTGTGTGTGCATGTGTGTGTGTGTGTGTGTGTGTGTGTGTGTGTGTGTGTGAGGAATAACATCCAGCCTCTGTAGGGTGGTAAAGCCATCCAGGCTGCTCCCGCAGGCTCACTGCAGTGCTACTGTCCTGTTTCATATGACTAGAGGAGCAACTACTTAACTTCACTCCCTAATATTACTTTAATGGTTATTCTAATTAGGATATATTTACATTTTTATTCCACTTTTCATTATGCATTTTGTTTTTCTTTTGTGTTCTTATGCTTGTTTGTATCTGTAATATTGCACCATGAACTGTGTTTAAAGTAATGTAAAGTGCTACAAACAACAACAGTATTAGTAATAATACAAGTTGTAATAGTAATAGTAATACTATTAGTAGTAGTAGTAGCAGTAGTAGTAGTAGTATTAGCAGTAGTAGTAGTAGCAGCAGCAGCAGCAGCAGCAGCACTAGCAGCAGTACCAGCAGCAGCAGCGCAGCAGCAGCAGCAGCAGCAGCAGCAGCAGCAGCAGCCAGCAGCAGCAGGCGCAGCAGCAGTAGCCAGCAGCAGCAGCAGCAGCAGCAGCACTAGCAGCAGCAGTAGCAGTAGCAGCAGAAGCAGCAGCAGCAGAAACGACAGTGCCACGAATAGTGGTCTGAATCTGTAACTGTAAAGACATTAATATTAGTATTAGCTGCTATAATTAGCTTATGACATGAATAGTAGTACAGCAGCATTACTAGCATCAAGTAACAGTAGTTTTTTCTTCTTCTTCTTCTTCTTCTTCTTATTATTATTTTTTATTACATATTATTATTATTATTAGTAGTAGTAGTAGTAGTAGTAGTAGTAGTAGTGATAACAGTATTAATATAGGCCAGTACTCATAATAGTGATAATATTATTGTAGTAGCAGTAATAGTAGTAGTAGTGACAGTATTATAGTAATAGTACTAGCAGTGATAAATTATTGTAATGTTCTTCCAAAGTTCAGGACCAATAGACTTAAAAACTCTTTTGTCCCTCATGCCATCAGACTGTACAACTTCTCTCTGGGGAGTGAGGCAACAGGAGGACAGAGGATGGGAAGGAGCAGTAACCAGTGACCTGACCACCACAACACAACCGGACTATGTGCACAATAGTTAAACAATCGCAATAATGTTGTGGAATCCCTCTCCCACTTTTCATATTCTCTCCGTATTATATATTTTATATTTTTACTATTATATTATTATTATTTTCTTCTATGTTTCTACAATAATGATAGTAAAAGTAATAGTAGTAGTATAATAGTAGTAGTAGTAGTAGTAATAGTAGTAGTACAATAGTAGTAATAGTAGTAATAGTAGTAGTAGTAATAGCAGTACAGTAGTAGTAGTAGCAGCAGTAATAGCAGTAGTAGCAACAGTAGTGCAGTAGCAGTAACAGCAACAGCAGTACAGCAGCACAAGAAACAGCAGCAACAGCAGTGGTGCAATAGCAAACAGCAGCAGCAGCAGTACCAGCAGCAGCAATAGCAGCAGCAACAGCAGCAGCAGCAGCAGCAGCAACAGCAGCAGCAGCAGCAGCAGCAACACAGCAGCAATGGCAGCAGCACAGCAGCAGCAGCAGCAGCAGCAACAGGCAGCAGCAGTAGCAGCAGCAGCAGCAGCAGCAGCAGCACAACAGCAGCAACAGCAGCAGCAGCAGCAGCAGCAGCAGCAGCAGCAATAACAGCAGTGGGCCAGCAGCAGCAGCAGCAGCAGCAGCAACTGCAGCAGCAGCAGCAACAGCAGCAACAGCAGCAGCAGCAGCAGCAGCAGCAGCAACAGCAGCAGCAGCAGCACAGCAGCAGCAACAGCAG